>OY748302.1:3994697-4336002 GCA_963556515.1 Nudaria mundana | reverse complement strand
AACTGTTTTTGCAACTTCTATTCCATTTTCCTTAATAGTGTTTTTTTGGTTTCGAGATCTTTTTGAATTAAGCGTAAGGTTGCCATTATTTCTTCCATTGTTATACCTATTATATAGTCTAGCTCCTTAATACGTGGAACCAAAAAACACTGGCAAATTGTGGGTGTGCAATGCACTTCTGCCTACCCCTTCGGGGCACAGGCGTGGTATGTGTGTGTGTGTGTGTGTGTGTGTGTGTTATACTAGTTTCCCTTCTGAATGTTGTAGCACACACACAGTCAAGTTCGTTGCTTGTTGACACCACTGATATTTGCCACCAGTATGGTAATATATCAGTTCTTCCAATCGATACTAGTTGCCGTTCCCATCAACAATAGCGGATTTTGATGGTTTTCTGAGTACACAGCCGATGTAGTATACTGTAACTCAATTCCCTTTAGACGATAGTCATTTTTAAAATAGTTTGAAGTGAAACTCACCTCCATTATCCAGTCTTAATTTCTTTGTCTTATATCCCAGCTGTGTATTAACTTGTTTAATATAATCAATTAAATTTTGTTCTGCTTCATTTTTCTGTTTCATTAATCTTACTGTAACAAAATGTGAATAATCATCAACAATTACCTGAAAATATTTTGCTCCGTTAATATCTGTTGGTGTTATTGGACCACAAATGTCTGAATGTATTAAATCCCCAATTTGTCTCGAATACTTTCCTGATTCATTAAATACTCTTCTTGTGCTCTTACCCTCTGTGCTTTCACATTTTTCACTTGATACTGGTAGGCCCAGAATACCTAAACCCTTTCTATTTAAATGACCAAGTCGTCTATGCCAAAGAGTGGAGTCTCTATCTTTGTCTCTACTCAACATACACTTTTTAACATCTATATCTAAATTAATTACATACAAACGTGCATACAACTGTCCTTGAATTACATTTTCTCCCTTGCAAATAGATACAATATTATTATAAAATTTAACTTCCAAACCTTTAGCTAAAAGCTGCCTTACTGATAGTAAATTGTATGAAATATTTTTAACTATTAAACATTCAATTATAATATGTTCACTTTGCCATCTTACAGATATCTTACCTTTTTCTTTACTAGTTAAATACTCACCATTAGCAACATACATTTTTGTCTCATTAATTTTTGTAATATCATACATGCAACATTTATTAGAGTCTTTTATAAGGTGTTCAGTTGCGCCTGAATGTACCATAAATTTTATACCACCTGTATCGTCCTTGTATTTCTCTTCCTCTTCAGAACCATAAGTTGTAAATACCCACTTTTCTATTGTTTCTTGGTTTTCTTCCATAACACAATTTGCTTTATTTGATACACCCCGACCTTGTCCTCGCATCATCGGTCTTCGGTTCCATGACGGACAGTCATGTCTTCCTCTAGTATTTTGTCCTCGTCCATAAGATATTGTTTGTCCTCCTATCCTTGTCCGTATGATCCTTGTCTATTTGTTCCTCTTTCTTTATTACTTTGTGTGAATTTTTTGCATTGATATGACTTATGTCCCATTTTACCACATGTGTAACAGGAGAATGTCTGTTCTGTAGCATTTTCCCGACTAAAACAACTATTTCAGCATCCAATAAACGTGCCTTGATAAAATCCATGTCTACATTGTTATTGGTGGACATAGTTTCTATTGAAGTTATCACTGCATCATATTCTGGTGGCATTGCAGTCAGCAGATAACATATTTTGTCTACTTCTTCTATCTTACTTCCTATTGCACTCAGTTCTCCCAAAAGTCTGTCAAATGTCATGAAAAATTCTTGAAGTTTTGTCCCTGTAGTACATTTTAAGGTTATAAGTTTACGTCGCAGATGCAATTTGTTGAATATACTTTTTCTTTCAAATAAATTTTCGAGAGCTCTGATCATCTATAAAGCCGTGCCACAACCCTTCACTATTTCTAAGTATTTATCACATAAGCACGGAACAATTAAATATTTCGCCTTCGTGTCATCTTTTGCAAAATCTTGTTCAGATTTTGTGGTTTTTGTCTCTTCTATTGTGTGTTGGACCTCCTTTTCAGCTAAAAGCATTTTTAGCCGAAACTTCCAGTTGGAGAAGGAGTCGCCTTCCCGCAGTATAGGCAACAATTTTTCCATTTTCACTTTAGTGCAACACGTGCAGCGCTATGCGGCGTGACTTTCTGTGCCGTTGCGCCTTAGCGCAGTGGAAGCGTGCTAAAGGGATTTCTCTAGCAGAGGACTATCAGAGAGTATCCTAATACTAGATGCTGCCTCTAAGATCGCATAAATCTCGGCTTGATATACCGTATTATATGACCCTAGTGGTGTTGATAGTCTGATCTGTTGGTCCTCGGAGAATACTCCACTGCCTGTGCCAGATCTGGTTTTCGATCCATTGGTGAAGACCCTAAGCTCGCTGGGGTTAAGGCCTTCGACGTTGTTACCCACGAATAACTGGAACTTGTACTTTTTGTCAAAGACAAAGGTTTCTGATATCCTATCCGACCCTACCATCGCGCCATAAGAATAGGAAAGTCGTTAAAGATTGTATTCAGAAGTTTTATGTGATGGGTGCTGACTTTTCTCCATAAGTTTAGGGATTTCAGCCTCAGCGCCGCTGCGGAGGCTTCTTGTGTTATGTGTAGGTGCAGCGGAGGTATACCCAGCATGGCCTCGATAGCGGCAGTTGATTTAGTTCTCATTGCCCCTGTGATAGCGAGACAGGCTTGCCTTTGGAACTTTTGTTGATTTTTCTGACACGTTGTTTGCTGGCATCTGGGCCACCGTACCAGCGCTCCGTAGCATACCATGAGGCTTATGACCATGTTGTAGAGCCATTGTGTTACCTTCGGTGAAAGACCCCAGGATTTAACCAAGATCTTCCGACACAATCAGCTTTTCGCCGGTGCGAAGAACCTGTCCGTCGGTGTCCGTCTTCAGCCACGCTACTGCGGCCTGATTTCCGCATCATACCCTAAGGGAGCCGTCGCTTAATGCCGGTTTACCCCTAAAGTCGGGGCCGTCTTCGTCGTAAGTGCGGTCAAGGGCACCCGCAATCATCTGACGTGATATGTGGTAGCTGGCCGCGTCCGCCTGTGAGAGTGACATTGGGTGCGGGCCCTCGGTGATGACTACCATCCCGATGGGTTTTTTGGCGTCTTCTGCGTAGTTTAGTGGGCTTGTTGTTGAGTCATCAAGCTTGGCCCGTTTTGTGTCGTCCACTGGCGAGAATGAAACCTCATGCCGTGAGCGTTTGGGTGCTGTCCCATCCCTACTCTCCTTGTTCCGTGGGTGTGGGTTTCCTCAGTGTTTGTGGGTGTGGTCGTTCCTGTACCTTTCTCCTTTGTACGTGTCGGCTTTTGGTTGTGATGTGCCGTGGACGGGGCGGTTGGACCTGAGCTTTCCGCTTCACTCGTTTCACATTCCGACGTGATAGTGGACATTCTGCGGACATCGACCGGGAGCGCAGGTCGAGGGACGTTGCCCTCGGCCTCTCCTTCCCCCGACGGCCCCGATGTGGATGTCGTTGTTGCTGCGTTGCGCTCTCTGACACGTCGCCTTATCTTTGAGTTTGTGTTCCTGGGCTGTGCACCTCTCTCAGCCGTCGAGCGAGCTGGACGACTGCGATATGTACTGGGCCCCGACTGAGACCGTCATCTGGAGTAATGGCCTAACTGGTTTGCCCTTGAAGCCCAGGGTATAGTAAAATCATTCACGGGGTTGAAGTAGTTCTGTGGTATGTCGTCATTACCAAACGGTTTCATGACCGCTATGTGAGGCGTGTAGTAGTTCGCCGTTTCCGCCGTAGCGGTGGTACCGAACTTCTGTTGTTTGTGGTAAGGGTTCGCCTTTGTCGTCGAGGCGGTGGTACCAAACTTTTTGAAAGGGGGCTCGGCCCACCTTCATTTTGTTTCTTTATTCGCAGCAGGTCTGCAGAACCGCTGCGAATGAGTGACTGTCGGTGCGAAGTTACCGCCAAGGCGGTGTCACCGAACCGTTGTGATGGAGAAATTCTTCCGAAAAACTGTCTTTTTCTAGTTCGTCGTTTCCCGTTGTTTTTTTAGTTCTTATGATAATGTTTCAATTACTACCAAAAAAGTAGCGATTCTCAAATTTTCCCGACCATTCTTTTGTCGCATCTCTTCACCTGTATTAGTCTCGCCAGGAAGTAGCTTAGGCTTTCGATCCCATTGGAAATCTCTTCTTTGTTTTCGATATCATCGAAGTTAACTTGTGTTTCGCCAATAAAACGTATTAGTAATAACTTACATTTGTACAAATAATTGGCAGAATGGCTTTCGTACTTTTAAAGTTTGTATCTCCGAAGTACTACTTTACCATCTGTAATAACTTCAGTGCTTCTTCAGTACCAAAAATTTATATTCGTGTATCCGGATTCCGGTAGTCTGCTATTAAAAAGTCATGGAAAACATCTGGAATGGATCCGTTTACAAAAAGCATACAGGGTTACTGGTTAAGTCGACCAGAACCCTTTGGGGTGTAATACCTTTTTAGAAAGCTAATAAACCGTGGATATTTTTAAGCACATCTGCAGGATCACTGTGGTAGATTTTTTTTCAGTATGTAAGGAAGAATAAAAAAAAATAGAAATTAATTTCTTTTTTCCATCAACAATTGTGTACTACGACGAATTTGGTAGAATTACAAGTAATTTGAGTATTTCGAGTAATAAATCTATTAAACTACTACTATACTAAAACAGCAATAAGAAAAACCAATTGCAAGCAAATGCCACAAAAAAGGAGATTATATAAAAAATTGGATATTTTTGAGAAAATCTTTAAAGTCCGATAACTAGAAAACGGTTGAGTTTGGGGTAGGATACTCCTTAGTGAAAAATGTTAGAAATGATGGAAACTATGCCACCCCAAAGGATTCCAGTCGACTTAACCAGTAACCCTGTATAACAATATACAACGATCGAGGGCTTATTTTTGTTCAGAAATTGCCAAATTTTTTTAATATAAAAGGCAGTTTGTATGGTTTTCGAAAAAGCTTTCAAAGTAAAGAAAACAAGGTATTATCATTTAAAATTCCAGATGTTTTCCATGACTTTTTAATAGCAGACTACCACTCAGCGATAAGCTCTAAGGACATCATATAATTTTCATTGTGAAATGACCAAAATTTCTCGTCGTGTCCTCTATCAGCAAACCACGTGATGCAAGTGCTTTTACGTAATATGCAACTATTCGTTTCAAAATGTTTTTCCTGTAATTATTTTTTTTATCTAATTACATCGTTGATGTGTGACGATCAATGCGACCTAGCGCGTTACTTCGTTCGTTCATATGCAGGACAGTTAATTTGTGAGTAGGTAAGTGAATTCTCATCAGTTGATACTCGATGCTATGAATTTTTCCAATCATTGAAACCTTTTTGGTCTACCGACTCTCCCCACCATTAAAAAGAAGACAAGGTCCACAAAAACACATCCAGTACTCATGGAATAAATTAGCCACTTTCGCGAAACTTTTAAGAGCTAAGTACTTAATTAATAGGCATTTTTAATAGGTAGTTCCTGGGATTAGCGCGTTCAACCTATCAAACTCTTTAGCTTTTTAGAGTTCGGTACCCACGTGTAAACAAACGTGATTTCTTTGCCGTTTTGGTTCGGAAACCTTTGTGCACGAGTCCAACTCGCACTTGGCCGGTTTTATTAATACCTACTTAGTAGTATTTAACTATTGGTTTGCAAGGGCGATTCGGGCGACAGGAGGTAGGAATGCAGGTAATCACAGCAAATTATAGTAGATAGAGTACTGATATACGAAAATCGGTTCAGCCGTTTAAATTTAACAACGGTTTTTCTTTAAGATTGCCTTTTTTTGGATGAGGAAGTAGGTATATATATGCATTCAATACTATACTTCTAAGGTCCAAATCTGTATAATGTATGTTCCAAGTCCCGGGCGACCGCTAGTTATACTTTAAAATGGATTTTTTTTTATAGTTCCGTGGCCCGAAGCCGCTCTCACGTCCGTTGCCGGTCGCCTGATTCAAACGTAGAAGGTATTTCCAGTGGCGACCAGCGGACTTTAAAAGGCATAACCTTTCAGTCAGTAGAGTCTGTACTCTACTGACTGAGTTAAAGTTATCTCTCTGTAGATACGCGACAGAAGGAGACGCAAGTGTAGGTGAAAATAATTGTTGGCATTTAGCGCTGCGCGAGCTGAATAGCGCCAAATGTCGTTGAAGCGAGAGTCGCTTTTTATTTAAATAAGTCTGCGGAGTGAATAGTCTGTACGTACTTTGTACTACTATACTTGTACTTCTATATAATCTGTGACACTACAACGTTGTGGCGCGGGAGTGGGCGAGCGCGAACGGGTCGCTTTGCCGCCCCTAATATCTGCCCGCCCTAAGCCCGGGCCTACTGTGCCTTATGGCAAATCCGTCACTGGGTATACCCTAGGCGACCTGGAGTGGTCGTTAGAACGGAAACAAAAAAAATGGTAGAGCTACGACCTCAAAAGCTTACGCTGTGTTTCAGACGGCACTTGAGACAAAGGTCACGGCACAAGATCAGTTACAGAATTTTTACAATAGGTCTAATATTTTGGAGCCTATTCAAATCAAATTAGCAACCAATAACATCTTTCCTCTTTAAAATATTTGTATAAATTAATGAAGAGCTCACGAAAATTAATTTACAATAAAAACCGTGTAAGTATAAAAATTGTTAAACAAATTTTTTTAAATTTGCTTTGTGTTGTTTCATTCGCCTGTTCCTCGCAGCTAAGTTTCTGTGGGTGATGGAAGATTTCGCTGAACGCATGAAACACAACCAATGGTATTCTATATACGTCATTGTCGAGTCTGTCACCTGCATACTCCTAGTCTTCGAAGAGTGTATCAAGGTAATCCCCATATGTATTTTTTTCCCAAATATTTTATCCTTGGAAGCCAGGCTTTGCGTTAGCATAGAACTATTTGTGAGGAAAAGAAAACTGAAGATATTAATATAAAAATCATCATCACACAACTCACGAGTGGAGCTCGCGTAAACCTTACGTATGCATAATTCGTTATAATATTGTGTGTATCCAACGGAGCTTTTATTACCGAGCTGTTAAAAATTATAAGTGACACTCAATCATAGATTAACCGGCGATGACCCACTGTTATGCCATTATTGATTATAGGCACGCAGCTACGAGCAATAAGAAAAGTCGCCCACTGGAAGAGATTTCTTAGAAATAAGTGGTGCCTTTGTACTATAACTCTATCCTACTGTTCTTATCTCGCTCTTCCTTCTTGTGTGTACATAAATAAATAAATAAATAAAAATAAAAGTCTATTCAATGAGAAGAAAATGTATAATTAATAATCTATTTAAATAAGAACTGAAAAAACGAAGCTTCTCTTTTTTTTTTTTTTTTAATTCCGCGGCCTGAGGCCGCGGCCGCTCTAACGTCCGTTGCCGGGCGTCTCTGGTTACAAGCACAACGTATTTCCAGTGACGCCCGGCGGACTTTGACCACCTCTGTGGTCTCTGCGGGGGTTAGGTCGGGATGAGTATCTCGCGTCGTTAGGGTAGGGTTTTATCCCGCGTCAGTGAGTGAATCTGGTTGCGTGCTATGGGGCAAAGGCCCCGCAGCACGCAACCCTTCTAGCCTGCTTCTGTAAGGACGGTGGGTGGCGATCCCGCCGTCCTCAGGCCCCGATCATGGAGGTCGATGGTCTTGGGCGTAGATGAGTCTGCGGCGCCCTCGCCGCTGACTACGGAACTCAGCGGGAAGGGTACGCTCCCTCTCCCTCTCGGCCGCCTCCTTCATGCATGACTTGCTCGCAGAAGGACACGGCCGCGTTCCACCTACTCGCGCTGGAGACCATGGCTTGGAGCATGGTTTCCAGCGAGAGGATATCCACGCCCAGACCCACTACGAGGTCCCGGCGCTGACTCGCCCACGCTGAGCACTCCACCAACGTGTGGAGTGCGGTGTCGTCGCCGGAAACCTCGCAGTGTTGACACCGGGGTGTGACCTCACGATGGATTCGAAACAGATAGCTACCGAAGCATCCATGCCCGGTAACGATCTGCGTCGCACGATACGTGAGGTCACCATGCTGCCTCTGCAGTCAATCGTCCATGATCGGTCTCACCGCCGCGATGATGGTGGTACCCCATCTGGGTTGCTCAAGTCGCACCCTCCATGACTCCATGAGATCCTGGTGGAGTTGGGACCGCCGGTCCTCGATTTCTCGAGACGTAGGCCTGTGGTCCCGCTCCAGCGCCATTGGAACAATGACGCAAGGGCTCTCGCTTCCAGGTCCCATGGAGGGGTCCCGGCTAGGAGACATGCAGCCTCTCCGGAGATCGTGCGGTACCCTCTTATTGTTTTGACGGCCAAGGTCCTCAACGGTCTATTAAGGAGCGTTGAATTGTTGGCCGTCAACCGCGCCGCCCATACGGGAGCCCCGTATAGGGCCATACTCCGCACGATCCCCAGGTACAGTCTCCTGCAGGAGGCGTTGGGTCCCTTTAGGTTGGGCATGAGTCGCGAAAGCGCGACTGATGCCCCCGTCACTTTAGGGATCAAACTTCGGAAATGTGGTCCGAAGTTCCATCGGCTATCAAGTACGATCCCTAGGTACTTCATCGAGGGCTTGATGCCGATGCTAACGCCTCCCACATTTATGCTGGAACCTTCAGGTGGACCGTTCCGAGGTCTGTGAAAGCACAGAACCTCGGACTTGTGCAAGACCACCTCCAGTCCCAGCCGCCGTATCCGACCCACGACTTGAGCAACACCCGTCGTGACCTTGAGTGCTGCCTCCTGGTACGTTGCACCCCGCGCCGTGACGAGGGTATCGTCGGCGTAGCACGTTACGCCGACGCCCTCAGGCAACGCACCCCGCAGCACCCAGTCGTAGCCGATGTTCCACAGAAGCGGCCCCAGGACCGACCCCTGTGGAACACCGCACGACACATCTCGCCGAGCTGGGCCGAGCCAGCTGGGGAAAGCTATGGCCCTCTCCGAGAGATAGGCCCCGACAATACGACGGAGGTAGAGAGGCGTTCCGTGATACACGAGCGCCTCCCTAACGCAGCTCCATGGCAAGGTGTTGAAAGCGTTGGCGATGTCAAGAGACACCGCAACCACCACTTTGCCCTGTGAGACTGCTTCCTCCGTCAGGCTCTTCACGCGCATGATCGCGCTCACGGTGGAGCGTCCCCGACGGAAACCATACTGGTTATCCGCCAGGTCTGGCCCCACACTCGTGAGATGCTCGACGAGGCGTTCCGCGATTTTTCGCTCAAAGAGCTTACACACCTCGTCGAGCAACACGATCGGCCGATATCCGGACGGTGAGTCCACCGGCCGCCCCGCCTTACGAATCAGGACCAGTTTCCCCGTCCTCCACACCTTGGGAAACTGGCCCCTTTCGAGGCATGCGCTAAAGAGCCCCATCAGTCGAGGCCCAAGTTCTTCGATAGCCAGGACCCACGCACGGCCAGGAATGCCGTCGGGTCCGGGGGCAGTGATTTTCCGGCGTTTAAGCCGGAGTACTGCCGCACCTAGCTCCCCCACCCTGACTTCGGGTACGTCATCTTCGCTGGTGCTATCCGCGTCGGGCAGAGACGGAGCCATGCGCGGAGGGACGTGCTCCTCCGCGCTCGTCGGAAACAGGGAGTCCATGACCCGCTCCAGCTGCTGCGGCTGGAGACTCTGGGTCAGTGGGGGCGCCCTAGGTCGGAGTTTCTCTCTGACCTGTAGGTAAAGGCGCCCTTATGGGTTCTGCTGCAGGGTCTCCAGGAGCTCCTCGCGGGCCGAGGTCTTGGCCCACTTTATCGTCTCCTGGAGAATACCTTTGGCCTCCCTGTATGCCTGATAAAGCTCCGCCTCTCGGGCTGCCGCGTCGTCTGGGCGGCGATGCCTCCGGCGAAACCTGGTGTACTGGCGGCGGGCGGAGATGCATGCTGCGCGCAGCTGTGCAATCTCCGGCGACCACCAGTACACCTGCTTCCTTGCCGGTCTGGGTGTAACCCTAGGCATCGCCGCATTGCAGATTTGCGACATGGCTCTCCTGAACCACTCCGCTTCGGCTTCCACATCGGCAGGCCTGTCCGGCGCTGGAATCCAGGCCTGCACGATTGCCGCCTCCAGGAGAGCCTCCCGGTCTAAACGTTGAAGTGCCCAACGCGGATCCGGGGGATTTTCGACTGGCCGTGGGAGGCCAGGTGGGGGCGCAACATCGAACCGGATGAACCGGTGGTCGGAGTGCGTCTCCACACCCTCCTCCACGCGCCAGCCTGAAATACGGTCGGCGAGGGCGGGGGTCGCGAAAGAAACGTCCACGATCGACTCCGTCCCCCGCCGCCAAAAGGTGGCGACATTCCCCCGGTTGAGGACTACCAGACCACGCGTTCTGGTCCAGTCCTCAAGAAGCCTCCCCTTGTCCCTAGTTTCCCGGGAGCCCCACGCCACACTCCATGCGTTGAAGTCTCCCAGGAGCAGGACAGGGCGAGGACGGCACGCAGCGAAGACGACGTCGAGCTCAGTGAGCCATATCTCAAACTGAGGCTCGTCCAGAGTCGGCGAGATGTAGGCGGACACGACCGCAAACCCTTCGTATTCCGCCGCAACACACCCCCGGCCGCTTGCAATGAATGCAAGGCGCGAGGTGTCCGCGGCGGAACCCCCAAATATACAACAGGCCGAGCCGTCCTGGTCCACCGGGCTTCCCGGGTGGACGTAGTACGGCTCGGCGACCACGGCCAAGTTAATGGACCACTGCGCGATGCTCTGTTACAGAAGATCCTGAGCAGCGCAGCAGTGGTTCAGGTTCACCTGCAGGATGCGGACATGATCGTACTTTAATGGACGTCCATGTCAGCATCCCGCCGCGAACTTGGCCGCGCAGAAGCGGCTCCCCCGCTGCCACCAGCGGACGGACGAGGCTTTGGCCTCGAGGCAGCGCAGGTACGGCTGCCGACCCGATGGTCCGCCGTTTTGCCCTCCGCCTCACATCTATAACAGCGAGGCGGGGCATCGCAGCCATTGGCCTTATGGCCGGGCCGGCTGCAGCGGAAGCACCGGTCGCCCACGGTGTCTTCCGCTGTGCACTGCACTCCCACGTGCCCTACCACCATACAACGGAAACATCTCGTTTCCCGGGCACGCAGGAGGTGCACCTGCGCCTTTGAGAAGCCCCCTACAAGGAGGCTTCGTCCGTCCGCTATTTTGAGAGCCGCCGCGACGGGGCACTGGACGACTGTCGTGCCATGACCAGTGGGGCTGAAGGTGATCTCTCCAGCCTTGATCTGGTCATGGGGACAGCCGCCCGCCTCCACGACGACGGAAATAACCTCCTCCGTCGTGGCCGCGTCATCCAAACCTGAGATGCGCAATGTGGCGCATTTGGTAGGCCTGGTGACGCGGACGGCTTCTGCGTCCAGGGCTTCCCGCAGCTTAGCCGCTAGGGCATCGGCTTTAGGGCCGCTGGAGGCGCCGGAGACCTCGAGGAGGCGAGCGCCGGTGCGAGTGTTCTTGCACCGGAGCCCCCCCTGAATGTCGAGGGCCTTCAGGTCGACTGAGGCCTTTACGGTCCTCAGGACGTCGGCGTACCCCACACCCTTCTCCGCGCCCACTGTCGTCACCGTCAGGACGACAGCGGTGGAGCGAGGGGGATGGGGCCTCTTCGGCGCCTTCACCGCGGCGGCATTGGCCGCTTTATTCTTTCTCTTCTTACGCTGTTTTTTAGCGCCCACTACTTCCCATCCCTCCCGCCCTCCCGCCCGGAGGGATGTAAAGAAGCAGCGGGAGCAACAGCGGGAGCGGCCCTGGGGGCAGCGGGGGTGGCACTCCTTGCCCTTCCCTTTGCCCTTCCGTGAGATAGCCGCAGCCTCGGCCGGCGTCCGCCTCGCTGGGACGGCGGACGGGGGCAGGGGGGGGGGGGGGCGGCCAGGAGGCCTGCCTCTAGGGCGGGGCGCAACGCTGGCGCCGGCAACAGCCGCGTAGGACAACGCGGGCTGCGTCAGCGCAGGGCGGTTCTCCCGGTCCTCGAGGACGCCGAGGCGCCTCTCGATTGCCGCCATCACCTCGGTAAGAGTAGCCGCAGGCCGTGGCGGTGACTCATTAGCTGCAGGCATTAGCGCCAGACGCGGTCTTGGTCTCCGGCCTTGGCGACGGCCCAGCCGTAGGGGGAGGCGGCACAGGACGCTCCGTCTGGGTCCCGGGAGGCCCCTTGACCAAATTGGTCAGGTTTGCGACCTCCTGTCGCAGGGCCTCCATCTGTAGCCGGGACGCGGCAAGTTCCGCCTCCAGGCTGGCCACCTGGCCCCTGAGCTTCTGCTCCTCCGCGGGGACGCTCCGCGCTAGGAGCTCATCTAGTGAAGACGTAGCGTGAGTCACGGCCGTCTTCACTATCTGCCTCTTACCCGGCATGTTCTTCGTTCCCCCCTTCATAGCTTCCGCAATCCGGGTAAGAGCCAGCATGAGCTCCCGCGCAGCTGGAACCTCCTTGTCCCTACCACTAGGCAGGAACGGCACCGTAGGAGGGGGCTCGGGGGCTTTGGAACCCCTCGTACCCGCGTCTTCTTCTGGTATGTACCGGTCGGGGCGACTGCCACATATTTTGGCGGCACCCCCTCCTCGGAGCTGGTCTCGCTGGATCGTGTCCGCCCGGAAGCACTGGTGCTCCGGTCGCGGGACGGGGTCGCTTTCGGCGTCCTCTTCTCCAGGGTCCTCTTTCCGGGCGTCTTCCAGAAAGAGGAACCCTGCGTCTCCTTACGGCTCGGAACGGACTCATTCCCAGCTGCGGTCGACGCGACCTCCGCGTCGGTTTGGGGGGTGGTTTTGAGGCACACCCCCTGGCCTGTCAGGCTTTGTTGACCCCTCCCAAATACCTGATGGGGGTCGCTGTGACTGGTACCGGGCCTGAGCCCCGCATCAGTCACAGCCGGGTGTTCGTGGAGGGATTTCTCACCTCCAGTTCCCCGTTGGGTAGTTTTATCTCTCGTACTTTCCAAAGCCATGGTTGTGGTTTTACGTCCTCCGACGATGGTGACACCCTAGGCGTGACAGCTCCCCTGCACGATTCATCCCCTCACCGGGTGTCAGAGCTTGGGATTGGGTTAATTTTTTATAGAGGTGTTCATCCTCGCGGCCCCGAGAGGCCACCGGTCCTGTCAGTTCAGGATTACGGCTGGGCCGGGCGGGGGTCTTCACAAGACCGTTCCGCCCGCCCCGTTGGTTTTTTAACGAGGTTTCCATCCGCGCGGTTCCGCAGAACCACCTACCCCAGACGCCAGACAGGGTTCGGCCGATCAGTGGTCTCTGTGAGACCGTGGCCGACGCCACTGATGAAGTCAGTGGTGCCGGACCCGTCGCCCTATCGGTTTCTCCGCACAGGAGCATTCTGCTCAGCAGAGTGTCGGCGGAGAGACCTGGGCCTCGAAAGGCCCCCACCGTGGTGGGTCTGTGCTCCTCATATTCTGAGGAGACAAGACCCCCACCTTGGCCAGAATTAGCCGTAGTAGCTACAACTCTACGGTATGTTGCCGCAGAGTTGCAGCCACTGCCGTTGCCCGGGGTGCACCGCGTGGAGGATCTGACCCATGCACCCCACGAAGCTTCTCTAGTGTATATCCAACAGATATTTCGTTATTTATATATTGCATTAGAACGTGGCGAATAAAAACATCTTTTAAGATGTGTTTCTGTTTTCGTGCTTACTATATTCTATTTACTATACAGGATGAATTTTTCAAGTGGGCTTGGATGGCCAAATCCGGAACTATAAGGAATAGCGAAAAATGCTCAAAGGAGTCACGAGCCCGATTTTGATGAAACTTAAATCCTCATCATTAGATTTTTTTAAAACTTATAATCCAAGCTGGGAATTGGACCCATTGATTTAGAAATAAAAACCCCACCATTTATTATTACACCATACGATAGTGTTGCTGTTAAGGATCAAATTCTGATAAGTAATGATATACGGCAAATTTAAGGAAAACTTAGAGTTTTCATATTTTTACTTTATATTAGGAGACTGAATGTATTGTATTATTGGAGGAACCTGTTGTTTCGTAATTTTATTTTCATCTACTTTCGAAATCGTGTAATTGTTTATTTTCCTATTTCGAATTTTTCAGATATTTCTCATATTCCTTGTCCAATTTAATGTCACATTGTCGTCTCTTAATTTTTTTGCCGTAGAACTAGCCCATTGAAATGTTACATTTTTTGGGGCTAAGTGTGCAAAAGTCAGAGGACGCTATTTTATGTTTTAGATATCAAGGGGGGGGGAGTGTAAAGCTAAATCCAAGTTTGTGCGGTCCCAACTTGTGGGTTTTCCACCATCTTGAAAAAAGGTTGCAAATAGACATCGCGCTCTATCGGGCAAACTATTCATCGCACAAAAAAATAGCGACTATATTTTTGTCGCATATTAAATTCTCTACAACTTTGTCCTACAACTTTTTGTCGTAGAATTAAACATTACAAAGTTATTAACAAAAACTGATAAAATTTTGAGAACCAATTTCCTTTAAGGGGTTATATTTTTTTCCTGATCATTTTACAGTAAATTTCATCAGAGCATATTTGTAGATGAGTTTTCGAGGAATAATTTCCAATATTAACATTTCGATATTTATGTATTTACATGGGGCACACTAAAAGTTTTGCACTTCTAGCTAATCGGAACTATTTGAATTTCGAATGTTATATTTTTTTAAACGTTGCAACCTTCTTAGTAATAAAAAACAACAATTGGCGGGGAATCATTTGTCAATTGTTTTTTATCACACATCAAAGTTTGGAATTAAGTCGAAACTAGGATGAAGAATACTCTGGATAAGCCAAGCGCGTACACCCGAAAGGGACAAACACATAGTACTTATGATACCAGTGTTGTTAGTCCCTACCAAAAATTTCCCACGACTTTTTTTAAAATCCGGTATATGAATCAGGTATATGAATTAATGTTTTCTGGCATTACATCCTTTAAAAAACTCAAATACAAAACAATTTAGGCATAAAGACTGTATTATGTATAATATTTAAAAAAAAAATAACATAATTATACAAACACGAAAGCTGGCATCAGTATATTTTTTGAAGATTATCAGCTTACTTACATTGCCCTGAAAGAGGGACGAGGTTTTAAAGTGTCCTACGCGTAGGATATAGAGTAGCAACCTATCACTACCTGGTGCACTCATTAATTTAACAGACATCGACGCGACGCTCCATTGGATTGATGACATTGGTATTATTATACCTGACCTTAACCTAAATATTTTATATGATGTGGGCTTAAAGTGAAAAAGTTGGGGACTCCTGATCCCCAAGGAGCTGAACAGAATTTATTCTATATTCTATATTAGTGTTTGAATAAAAACAAATGAAATAAGTTGCTCAAAATTCCAAGTTTTAAAGTATTTATTGTCCTTTAAATAAAATTAATTTAGTGTACATATTTCGTATGTTGTCAACTTTATTACAAAAAGATTTTGTGGCATAATGAATACGTACATTCAAATATTTTTTGCATATAGCTTTAATTAAAAGAGAGTAATGGTTTTCAGCAATAGGTCGATCCGAATAATCGTGTTCATCGGGAAATAATTTGAGTCCAATACATTTTTTCAAACATTCCTGTATAAGGTAATGCAATGGATTTTTTTTATTAGTAATTTTTTTTTTTTAAACTTCCTCGGCTATTTCGCAAATTTTCGTAACTGATTTCGATGGATACCGCAAACCACCCTTATCTTTCATGTATTGAAGAGTATCTATCATTTTTTCGCTGGAGTGCAGTGAAGTTAAGCATTGTTCGCATTTAATTTGTCCCTCCAATGCTTTTATGAGAAAGCCTATGTATGTTATCACATTTCTAGAAAATTCCGTCAGTCTTGTTGGATCAGCTAAATAGTCATGATCGTTAGGTACAACAAGATCAGACTCTAGAGATGGCTGAAGATCCTCGAGATCTTCAGTCAATCTATTATGATCCGTTGTGTTGATAATTGCAATTTCGGGCTTCGTACAAGTCAAAATATTTAATTCCTTCAAAGGAATGCAATTACCTGTAGTTAAATGTTTTAATTGACCGTTAACAAGCATACGTTTATACGCTGCTTGGAACTGACTTGCGGTGGGGTTATTGTTAAAACCTCCCTTTGCACGGATAGCGCCGAAAAATATTTCCAGATGGTCTTGGCTGAGTTTATAAGTGGACAGAAAGTTTAGTTTTTTGGTGGTTATGTATTCTTCGTACAAAAATAAGATACTTTTTATACAAAGCATGAAACCCAAAAATCCTGTTTTCCTATTTGTTTTTACTGTATTTGAATAAAATAAATCTAACTACTTTGCAATATTCCGCCACATGCAAATTACCCAACTCTCGTATTTATTCATGCACAAGAGCATGAATAAATGCACCGATGTGGAACTTACGGATTTCTTATCTCATTTGAATAGTGTTCACCCTAAAATCAAATTCAAACTCGAGTTAGAGAAGGATAGGTCCATAAATTTCTTAGATTTGACTATTACTAGAAATGAGGGTGGGCATGAATTCCGGATCTTTCGCAAACCCACTCATACTGACACAGTAATTCCTGCTACTTCCTGTCATCCTTGGCAGCACAAGCTTGCCGCCTTCCACAGCTATGTTCACAGGCTATTTTCATTTCCACTTTCTCAAATAAATTTTAACCGCGAATTAAATATTATTTATCAAATTGCTAAATCTAATGGTTACAGTACCAAGCTTGTGGACAACTTAGTTGGAAGGCGGCGAACCTCAATTACGCGTAGTTTACTATATGCTGTTCCCCCGGATCGTGACGTCCATCGGTATAGAGCTAGTCTAACTTATTTAGGTCCGATATCTGATAAAGTTGCCAAAATTTTGCATAAAAATAATATTCATGTCGCGTTTAGAACGGACAACACTATCCGGAGAAACATTTGCAATGTTAAGGAGAAAATTGGGGATGACAGGAAGTCAGGTGTGTATAGGCTTAAGTGTGGGGATTGTGAGGGTGTTTATATTGGCCAAACCGGCCGTAGCTTCGCGACGCGGTATAAAGAACATATATCAGCTTTTAGAAACAATCGCCCAGAACGGTCTCATTTCGCAAAACATTTGTTGGACTCCGGTCACTCCCTACCTAATCCTCACACTTATGACGTTCTGCACACCTGCAACAAAGGACTGAGGCTTTCGGTTTTGGAACAATTAGAAATCTACAAACATAGACGCTTGAACCCTAATATTTTAAATGATCAACTTAATTTCGCCTCTTCCCCTTTGCTGCGGGTAGGTATACGTCATTCAAACAACGGTGGTGGGTAGACATAAAATAATTTGGTATTATGGTTGTGGGTAGAAATAAAAAACCTAGGATATAAATAGGTGCGGTTTACGAGTTGTGGCTCATTCGGTCGCCGTGCGCCGAGCCATCGACATCTCCTGATGATGCCCCTGGTTGGGGGCGAAACACGTGTCGAGGTTTTTATTATTTTTTGCACGATAACACAACTCTCATATTTATTCTATTTTCAAAATTATTTCTCTATTCTTTCGGCCTAAGTGGGATTGGAGGGCGGACTTGTGCATGAATAAATACGAGAGTTGGGTAATTTGCATGTGGCGGAATATTGCAAAGTAGTTAGATTTATTTTATTTAACTATGGACTTCCGAAAAGTAACGCCTGATAGTATTAACTTTACTGTATTTGACGTATCCATTTTTAATTCATTTATATAGTTAAACATATTTTCCAAAAAAAGCTGCACGCTTTCAATATTTCCTGGATTCAAGGGTTTTTTTCGTTTTGTCGAACAACGAATTAAATCTTCTAATAAAGTCGACAGTTGGTTCACAGTTACTAAATTGTTCTAGTTTGAGTACCTCATTACAGAACTGAAGTGCATCTGCTACAGATTCACTGAACGACTGCGCGGCCAGTTTCACCTTCATAATTTGTTTTCTGAAGTTAACATGCGCACTTCTGACTTTGTTAGCTAAATGAAATCCTTCATTTTCCTGAAGTTCAACCAAGAGTTTTACATAATTCCATGATATGGTAGACCCTTCTCGATTTTTTAAAAACAATTTATGCCCCAAAGTGTTCCTCACCAACTTCAACATGTGTGTCGGGGAATATAACAATTTTTTGGTTATTATGCAAAAATACGGGATTTAAGACATCACCATCTACCTGACATCCCAATAACTTAGCCATAGATAAGTTGGCTGGGCATCCGTCAAATGTTACTGACGAAACAACAAGACCGCACTCGCTGACCAAATCGATACAGGTTTTGAGTAAGTTAGCCTTTTGTTCGGCAGTCGTCCCATTTACAAGAAAATAGCCCACAGGAAGCTTCCAGCTGCCATTTATACAAGTCAGCATAAAAACCAAAGCTTCTTTAGCTATAGGAAGGACATCGGTTTCTAGCTGGTCACCATAGTTAACAAAACCAACGTAATTTTTTCCATTCCATTCAACCTTCTGGCGAATAGCCATTTCATCAAAACACAGGCAGCATATCCACTTCTGTGACGAATTCGAACACAAAAGTTTGAGAGCTGCAAGTGCCTCGGATGAAAAACCGGGTTCACCTTCTATAGTTTGATACCAGCGTGTAAGTGTACGAGAATGCGGAAGGCAAGTTTTAAAAGTATTTCGGACAGCACTGCAGGTGAGTATTTGCTTCTTTGACCTTTTAAAAAGGTCGTATCGCCTGGATTCATAGAGGATAATAAATCTGCTGTCTCTTGATTAATTAGCCGTTTTTCTTGCAATTTTTCTACGATAGCGGACAGTTCAGCGTTTTTCTTCATAAGACGCTGATTTTTCGAACGTAATATCGCCAACTTCTTTTTTCGTGTCTGGGCTAAAAGCGTTTGCCGATTTAATTGCTTGAATAGTTTCTGTTTCCGTGGTGTTATCTCAACCTCCGTGGACTTTTCAATCAATGTTGAGTTTTCATCCTAAAATAAATTTAAAAAAAGGGGATTTTAAATTGCTACAAATATAAATAAACATTTTCTCGATTCATTGAAACTATAGACAATTATAAACAAATTGAAAGATAATTTTATGTTTACCCTTACAGAATTCGTTTTATAATCCACGTATATTATATTGCCCGTATATTATTATATTATTATTCAAACTCTACATGCCTATTCACTCTCCTCTCTAGTATGACGTCTAATCACTTCACCACCCACCTCTATATACGACTCTTTACTCGACTATGTCCTTCCCCAATCTCCTATCTAACTATGTACCAAATTTCCTCAGGATATCTTAAAAAGTGATGAACTTTCACACTAACTTTCATCCCCTATCGCCCCCTCCCCTTGGACCCTTTTTTCACAATAAAAAGAAGCCTATGTCCGCTCAAAAGTTTTAATCCACCTCTATAGATATCTTCAAAAATAACAAACTTTCATGCTTACTTTCATCCCCTATTCCCTCTTTCCTTCTACCCCTTTTATCGCAATAAAACGTAGCCATGTCCGTTTTCAAGCTTTAATCCATCTGTATCAAATTGCATCAGAATATCTTCCGAAATGACAAACTTTCATCCCCTAGTCCTATTCCCCCCCCCCTCTAACCCCTTTTACGCGATCAAAGGTAGCCTATGTCCGTTTCCAAGCTCTAATTCATCTTTGTACCAAATTTCATCAGGATATCTTCAAAAATGACAGACTTTCATACAAACTTTCATAACTTATTTAACCCCTTAAACCCCCCTTTTCGCGATAAAAGGTAGCCTATGCCGTTCCCAAGCTCTAATCCAGCTCTGTGCCAAATTTCATCAAGATCGGTTCAGTGGTTTAGGCGTAGACAGACAGACAGAGTTGAGTCGCAAATATAATATTAATATGAATCACCTGCGTAGATATGGACGCGATTTCCATTGGTACTTGTTTAGATGTCGACGCAATTTCCGTTGATACTTGGTTGGATATAGACGGCATTTCCATTGGTACTTGGTATGGGGTCGACGCGATTGCCATTGGTACTTGGTTAGATGTGGGCACGTCTTCCATTGGTACCTGGATGTGAAATTAAAATAAATAAATACTAATTATTGACAGGAATGGAGAGAAAAGTGGATGGACATCATACAGATACTCAAATACAAGAAGCTTTACATCTGCATGATAGTGATAATTACTTACATGGTGTCCCGTAAATAATGGATTACCCTGTAACTATCGATATGCTACATTATTCGCTCTCAAATTTTGACTTAAGTTATAATATACACACAGTTAAAAAATATACACACAGTCTCACCTTAAGATTTTTTTTCGTATATTGTCACCTTCGGATATTATCATGCTATGTGTACAAATGAGGAAGTTTTCTTTCGCTGTTGATAGCTCAACTATCGCTTGTGAAACGAAAAAAGAACACATGGCATGATAAAATCAATTGTAGTCCATATATTCGTTTAAAAAAAATAACTTGAAATCCGTGATATTTTTACTTAGGCCAAAATTTGAGATTAGGGAAACAATGACGTAGTCTATCGATAGTTACAGTGTTATCCATTATTCGAGGGGCAACCTGTATGTTTATACAAAGTATATAGTTTAAAAAAAACAAGAGTAGGTACCATTAATACAATAAAATGTAACGTTCTAACCTGTTCGACAATATGAAGTGTAGGGATCGAGAACGCTTTTAGGTATGTCATATTGCCGGCAGTTTTCCTAAAACAACTTTGTTCAAAATGTCTCGAGCATATCCGAGTATATTTGGTCGGTTGCCAGTTTAGTCGCCCTGTGGCACGAATCCATAATTGACGGATTGCAGAGTCCTTTGGAAATCTGGAACAACAGTTTCATTAATGTGAAGTTTTAAGTATAAATAAGAAATACCCCTCCTCATTATGGGTAATTAACCAGTACCTCAACTGGTATCCCTAAAAATTATATAACCTGGACAAATTAAAAAGTTGGTAAAAATGGCGGACAGGCCTGGCTTTTGTTTGGAGTTCGATATTTTTAACTTACCACTTTATTTGGTTGGGTAATACACGAATTTTGGTGATAATAAATCAATATTTTGAGCCATTATTCCTACTTTAAAGAACTTGTTAATATGCTACGGCTCTTAATCTGTTAATATCTTTACAAAGCAAGGGATATTTTAACTAAAAATCGTACTTACGTATGATAGGTTATGTCTTGTGATTTCCGCTCACTACGGCTTTTGCAGCCTAATATAACATATCACCATGTTGAATAGGTGTTATTTAAGCAACACTTATCTGCCTCTTAATTTCACCACTTAAATTACTGTCAATTACAAAGAATCCTCACAACAATTAACGATCACAACAGACTTGTTGGTCACAATCTCCACTTGTGACCAACAAAAAAAACTGAAACTCTGACAAAGACAAAGAATATAGTTTTTGTCCTTTTCATGTCTTACAGTTTTTGTATGTTGTGTCTCGTTCAGACGCGGTATTATTATTTGCGTAGCAAATCCAGAGTATACTTGATCCTAGAGTCGAAAAGATTTTAGAGCGATGATTTTTTATGATTTTAAAAGTTCTCTCTCTCTGCAAGACTGTGCCGCTCGTCTTCAAAATGCTTTTGGGAGAGAAGCCCCTTGTTTGAGCACCGTGAGGCGATGGTTTGCTGAATTTGAGAGAGGTCGAGTTTCTTTACATGACGAATTTCGTGAAGGGCGGCCTTCAACTGCCGTCAACGAAAATAATGTGGCTACTGTTAAGCGGTTAATTGAAGAAAACCCGCGGATTACCTATGAGACAATTCGAGGACTATTGGGGATTGGTATGAGTCAAATCCAGAAAAGTTTACACGAAGAATTGAAAGTTCGGAAACTTTGTTGTCGTTGGATCCCTCATGAACTGACAGCGGAGCAGAAGCGGGCTCGCGTGGAATGGTGCTTATAGATGCTACTGAAGTACGATCACGGACATTCTAATGCTGTTTATGACATTGTCACAGGAGACGAAACGTGGATTAATTGCTTTGAACCCGAAAAAAAACAGCAATCTTGTGAATGGGTGTTTGAAAATGAGAACAAGCCAACAAAAGTCAGCCAGGCGAGAAACGTTGGTAAAAAAATTATCGCGTTTTTTTTCTCAGCTACGGGTCCCATATGTACAATTCCACTTGAAGATCAAAAGAGTGTTAATGCCGAGTGGTATTCTACCATTTGTTTACCCAGGGTGTTACAAAAAGTTCTCGAAAGACGACACAAAAGCCGCGTTCTCCTACATCATGACAACGCTTCTTCACAGACGGTCAACAAAACAAAGTCATTTTTAGCTTCCGAAAAAGTACAACTCTTCACCTATCCTGCGCATAACCCCGACCTAGCACCCTGTGATTTCTGTATTTTCCCCAAAATCAAAGATTTGATGAGAGGTTTCACTTTTACCAACTCCGAGGAGGCAGTGATAGCGTTCAATCAGCACGTAGAGATCTGTGGTCCTCGTGTTTTAAAAAATGATTCGATCGCATGAAAAAATGTTTAAAATGTAAAGGAGAGTATTTTGAAAAGCAATAAACATAATATTTTGGTTTTAACATGTTGTTTTTTTAAGTTACGCAAAACTTATAGTGTGACCTACGTATAAGGGTTTTACAGCGCTCCGAAATTAACGACAACAGGGCCTAACGACAACTTTGAAAAAGGGTTGCAAATGGTTATCGCGCTCTATCGGGCAAACTATTCATCGCAAAAAAAAACTTGCGACATTTTTGTCGCAAATTAAATTCTGTACAAATTTGTGCTATAACTTTTTGTCGTAGAATTAAACATAATAGAGTTATTAACAAAAGTAGATGAAAATTTTGTTGAAGGGGTTATAATTCTTTTTCTGACCATTTTACTGTAAAATTCATCAGGGCATTTTTGTAGAGGAGTTTTCGAGGAATAATTTCCAATATTACCATTTCAATATTTATTTATTTATAAGGGTTTTACAGCGTTTCGAAATTAACAGTATTCTCCAATACTCGTAAGTATTTACATAAAAATGAATGATCACACAGAATTCTTACATAAACTATCTACAAACATGCTCTGATGAAATTTACTGTAAAAGGATCAGGAAAAAACAATTTAACCCCTTAAAGGAAATTCGTTCTCAAATTTTCATCTGTTTTTGTTAATAACTTTGTAATGTTTAATTCTACGACAAAAAGTTCTAGGACAAAGTTGTAGAGAATTTAATTTGCGACAATAATGTGGATTTTTTTGTGCCATGAATAGTTTGCCCGATAGAGCGCGATAACTATTTGCAACCCTTTTTCAAGATGGCGGAAAACCCATAAGGGAGCCCACAAACTGGGATTTAGCTTTACACTACTCCCCCCGTAATATCTAAAAAATAAAATAGCGTCCTCTGACTTTTGCACACCCAAATGTAACATTTCAATGGACTAAACTAGGATTTGTGTATTTTGACGTCGTACATGTTTCGCACCTCTTTTTGTAACTTGTGTAAAAATAAGTATTACCCGTATTATGGTTTTCTTTCATTGAAGAAGAGATTGCAGTTTACAAATATGTATAATATATGTGCTATATTTTGGGCTATGTCCGCTTTCTTCCCATAGTTTTCAACCCAAAAGCTAAATGAATAATAATAATTCCGTTTTAATCCCACAGCAAAAGTTGATTCCGAATTCTACCCACAAGGATTGTAGCTACGTACAATCAAAATTTAGGTGTGATTAGGACGTAACGGCAGCAAAAAAATATATGATTTGTTACTTGTTAAAATGATTTATTTTAATACTTAAAATTTTCAATCACGTTATTACAGACAAGTAGTGAATTGATTATGAATGAAAACTCACTAGCGGTATTACATTATGTAAATAACAATAGTTATAACAAATTGTTGTAAATGTAAATCACAAATTCGTTGACAATCATAACAATTGTCACCGTATTCACGATGTTTTAATTAATAAGTAAATGGGGGATCACATAGTGCTGATCTTATTTTACTTTCTTTTTCCAATACATCATTAGCCCTTGATCTTGACGTTGAACTATGTTCACTGAATTTGTAGTTTGCCATCCTACTAATATTATAAACGCGAAAGTTTGTGAGTATGTATGTATGAATGGATGGATGCTTGTTACTCTTTCACGTAAAAACTACTGAATGGATTTTAATGAAACTTTACAATAATATAGCTTATACATCAAAATAACACATAGGCTACAATTTATAAAGATATTGTGTGAATTGTTCAAAATATGACGCGTCGCGACGGGAACGGGAAAAAATCCAAATTACCACGCGGACGAAGTCGCGGGCGACCACTAGTCTTTAAATATAATAGTGAGAAATTGGAGCATATTACGTTTCCTCCTTTTTGCTACGAACCCGTTGATGGTTGAATGCCAGCCTTCGAGTGCATTTGTAGTTCTGTGTCTACAATCATATGCATACCACAATGTTGGAGGATATTTACCACTAAACATATAAGTTTGGACACTATAGTCGTTGAATTTTTGTATATTTTCATCGGTGTCTTCCATAATTTATAAAAAAACTACCATCAATCACTTTTGTCGGTATTAAAGGTAACGTTAGCATTAGCACCACATGCTTCTTCAAATGCTTTTTCTTAGTCTGAGCAAGTGCTTTACCTCTTTTAAAAACAGCTTGGCAAAAATGAATATAACAAGCTCGTGTCTTCGTTTCGGGCAAGACAATTTGTATTGCTTTTGAGGCAATAAAATACAACCAAATAACATTTTGGATCTCTACTGTAGTAAATTTTGTTTTCAATTTACTCTTCAAGAACCATATAAATATAATAAGTTAACTTTGTTTTTTTTCTGGCTGTACCAAGTAAATGTTAAATTACAGTGGGAAGAAACAGGAACACTCAGGGTAGATTTTCCCCCCCTCCTCTCGGACTTTGTGTTGAGCGGACGTGTATCAAGTTTTCTCGTACAAATAAATTCGAAAAAATAGTAATTAAGCGAAGTACTGGTTCAGACTATTTACAGTGTATCCTAACTATGTTTATTGACTAACTGTGGTGTAAATAGTGAACTTGCCTTGCTATTTTCCAGTGTATTTCATAAAACACATATAATAAGATTGAAATCTTTATTTATAACTGCCCTCCGAATTCAATTGGTGGCTTGTTTGAGTGATATTGTGCTAAGTAGCAGTGTGCCTACTTACGTTCAGTGCAATACTTTATCAGGATTGGCAAGTGACATTGAATTTGAGCTTTTCACTGCAATTCACGGTGGCACGTTTGGTACAGCGCTTGATTACCGTGCTTGAGACTCAAGATCGATCCCAAGAGTAAAGATTCTTTTTGTATGCCAAATCGATATAATTTAGCCGACATTGATTTTTCAATACGGCTGGTGTTCTTTCGGCCCCGCAGGTGAAGGAGAATTTTTTGTAACATTTTTCCAACATTTTTTTTTTTATTTCCACCTTTTTATTTTGTGGTATTCTTAAGAAGTACTGATTGATAATGCCGAAAGTACAGCGGACACCACCGCCAAACACTACACCGACATCAGATCAACTACAATCTGAGCTCTGCACCCCTGTTAGGATGGATAAGAAGGATACAAATTCAAAAAGTAAGCGTATGCCCCGACTTTTCACCTGACCCTGAGTGGACAGCAGCCTTTGAAGGTCGTGTCATGTCCATGTTGAACTCATGGAAAAAGGACCAGGACGAGGTGCTGAAGAAACTTACGGCGGATATAGCTGACGTAAAGTTGCAGAATACAGCTATCCAGAACACCAACAGTGAAATTGAAAAGTCTATTGAGTTCATTAACAGTGGTTACGAAAACATGCGAATATTAATAGAGAAATTGGAAAAGGAAAGAAGGGAGCAACTACACTATATAGCGAACCTAGAAAAAAGAATTGTGGATCTTCAACATCAATCGCGGCCTTCGTCTATCGAGCTTAGAAACGTCCCACAGAGTGAAAAGGAATCTGCAACAGAGCTAACCTCGACTGTCATCAATGCTTGCAGATCTATCCAGACCACGGTCTTAGCATCTGAGGTGCGAGATGTCTATAGAATGCCTGGAAAAAAGGGCACCAATACCAACAGACCCATAGTCTGTGAATTTGTCACAGTTTCAACGAAGAACCGTGTCCTGGAGGCAGCGCAAACTTTTAATAAGGAAAGACCTCGTGATGATAAGCTTAGCACTGTACACCTAGGAATAGGTGGTCCCCGCATTCCTATTTTTATCGCCGAGCACCTGCCTGGATCGCTGAGACAGTTATTTTATGATGCTCGGAATTTCGCTAAGAATAACAATTACAAATTTTGTTGGATCCGAAACGGTAAAATATTATTGCGCGAAAAGGAAGGATCAGATCCCATTAACATTAATTCTCCACAGTGCCTCGAGAAGCTCTCGAAACCTTGATTTTGTTCTGGACATTATTTATTTTCCTGTTTGTTTTTTCATTCTATTTTTTTATGTCGCATTGTTTCTTTTTTGAAACTATATTATTATGTAATCCTAAGACACACAACCTGCACTTACACTTACTTATCTACACAACTGACACTGTCTTTCAATCATTACTCAATCACTCAATTCATTAGTTCGAAGTTACATTATATTAATCAAATAGCTACTTATCCTTACTCGCTAGATTTTAAATTGCCGAACTTATTTTTTTTTCACACTTCAGTTTACTGGCCTGTCCGTACTTGCAGAATTGGGCTTTACTCTCACACTTTATTGTTTACTATGAGCAACTCACTTATAGGATGGCTAATCCCCTTTGAGCATCGGTTTAGTTACGATGCGGATGATGTATCCTGCTGTACAGTATTGGGATACGTAAATATTGCTAGGTTCCACGTGTGTTTTGTGCATTTTAGTGTTGTTTATATAATCTATATAAATGCTTGATATAGTTAATTTGTCAAACGACATAGACGCTATAGGTAAAACCAAGGCATATTATTGTAAACCAGAGGATTGTGTTGATTTACTCAACAATAGTGACAAGTCTATGAAAGTACTACATGCCAACATTAGAAGCATTAACCGTAACTTTGACGAGCTCACGGCAACGAATTAAGACACGACCAGATATTATTGTTCTTTCCGAGTGCTGGCTAAATAAAAATAGAAATATCCCTTACATCAATGGCTATGCTACATATAATACCCAAAACAATATGAACCAAAATTCAGGCCTTGTTCTTTTTGTGGCAGACACGCTGTCGCATTTGGTGGAGGAAAGGCCCTTGTTGGGATCTAACTGCTTAACGTGTAAAATAGATTCAATAAAACTAGCCATAATTGCAATATATCGTTCACCTTCTCTTCCCAGTAATGATGCCTTCTTGGATAGCCTTAATGAAGTTTTGTTACCTTTAGCTAATTACAAAAACCTCGTTCTTATCGGCGATGTCAACATAAATATAGTTCCCGACCGGCTTGGTGACCAATCAAACTTAAATCTTACTGCTTCTTACGGTCTCCTGCCTACTCATACATATCCGACTCGAAAAGGCAGTTGTTTGGACCACATACTTCTAAGGTCCAATCATAATGCAACAACACTAATTTTTGACGCACCTATCACTGATCACAGTACAATATTTGTAGACATTGGGCTCAATTCTTTACCAACTAGTGCTCGCACTAAATTAGTCAGAGTGGACTATGGGTCTGTGGCGAAAGCTATTGCGAATTTCGATTTTGGTTCTATCATCGACACCCTAGATCCTAACCTGGCTGCAGAAAGGCTGATAACTTCTATCAGATCGATAATTAAAACCTTTTCTACTAACATTCTTATTACTTCTAGGAGAAAAAATTGTAAACCCTGGATAAGGAGTGGCTTATTGCGGTGTATTCGCAACCGTGATTCTATGAGCCGTCGGCTAAAAAATGACCCTAATAATATAACCCTTAAACTCACCTACATAAGATACCGCAATTATGTATTGTATTAATTATATAATTATGTAATAAATTACTTAGAAGACTAAAAAACTCGCATGAAAAAATGGAATTATTAAAGGCAAAAAATAACGCAAAAGCCACATGGGCAGCTATAAAAAATATAACGAATTCCAATATAACGAAGTCCAACGCTTTTCCTATTATATATTAATTCCCTATGTAAGCTTACCTTGCCGGATTGTTCTATAGTGACATATGCGGATGATACCGTTTTGCTCGTTCGTGGTAGGGACTGGCGAATACTGTTCGATCGTGCTGAGAAGTCCCTAAGTCATGTTATGCAATGGTTGCGCATTAATCGTCTGACACTTAATCTTGACAAGACTACCTATCTAACCTTCTCACACACAAATGTGACTCAGCCATCTAATGCCTTCGCTCTTAGAGCTCACTCATGTTCACTCGCGACTCACTGTGATTGCACCACTCTTAATAGGTCTAGGGAAGTGAAGTATTTGGGAATTTACATAGATAATCATCTGAAGTGGTCCCGTCAAATAACGCAACTAACTGCCAGTGTGCGCAAATTAATTTATATATTTAAAAAGTTGCGTCATTCTGCTGATCATAATACTATGAGGACAGTTTATCTTGCTCTGGGTCAGTCTATCTTGGGATACTGTATTGTTGTATGGGGAGGTGCAGCTAAAACATATATGCTCGCCTTGGAGCGAGCGCAGAGGGTGGTCCTAAAAGTAATGCTCTCAAAGCCTTTACGCTATCACACAGCGCAACTTTTCGAAGATTGTAAGGTTCTCACTGTTAGGAAGCTCTTTGTGCTCGAATCTGTGGTACGGAAGCATTGTTCTCTCGTGTACGATCCTGAGGTCACAAATAGACGTCGCCGTCGTCGGCCAAGGATATGTGATAGTGAATATCATAGGACTGCATTAGCGGCTCGACATTTTAGGGTTCTCGGTGGTCATTTATATAAATTGGCTCATAAGAACTGCAACGTGTACGGCCTACTCCGATTTCAGTGTAGAAAGGAAGTATCAAAATGGTTGATGGGTCAAGGCTATACGGAGGTTGAAGACCTTCTCACCATATCAATATTGTAACTGATGTAACTAACTCACGTGAACACACACGCACACACACACACACACACACACACACACACACATATATACACACACACACACACATATACACACACACATACACACACACACATACACACACACACATACACACTCAAACTAATTTAAATATTTTATTTATACCATATATGTTTGTTAATTTCGTTTGATTGTTATATTTCGTGTAATAATAGACTCGTTGAAATATGCTGTATGAGTGATTCCACGTACCTATTAACACTTGTGGCTGTATTATATAGCAAATCTGTGGGGCCTGGTATCCCACAACACAAGTTAACTCTTATAGTGGGTGCCAGGGTTTCTCTTTTGGTGTTGTTTCATTGTCTTTAACTGTAAATTATTCTAAGATCATCTCATGTATTGTTTTTAGTATATAAATAAATTTAAAAAAAAAAAAAAAAAAAAAAGAATACGGAATAAAATAATATTTATATTCTCGTCGGTAGAAAACGGAACAGCTTTTAGAATGGAAACGGAAAATATATTCGTGGGTTGAAACGGACATAGCCATATTTTGTTAACATTTATTCTGTAACATATACATAATGATTTTCTTTATTTTTATAACAGTTGGTTTAACATATATGAGAAAAGCTGGCGGTTCTACGTCGTCAGTAAAATGTCAAGGTTTATGCAACTTGTCAGGTTTCGAATGCAGGTTAGTACTTGTTTTCATTAAAACTTTGAATTATAAATAAGATTTTAAAACCATGCCATTTACCCTTGACAAACGGGATATCTGAATCTGATGTTATGTTATTTCTATCGATTGTGCGATATTTCGACACTATAGCGAACCCCATGATCAAGGAATTTCCAAAAAAATGGTCAGCTAGTCAACTGTATCGAACTAACTATATATTTATATGACGCGGGCTACACTGGGAACACTCTCGTTGCGAACTCGATCATTACTCCGACAATATCTGTCTACCCGTTATTCTAAATCTGTTGTAGGTGCTATACTATAAACATTGAATTCACAGTTCGCTCTTCGCTATTGTATCGAACAATCAATGGTGATGTTCGTCAATATGTGTGAGACACCGTGCTTATGTACTTATATATGCAATGATGACTATGAGTGGAATTCTGAAGATCTTTTAACCTCGCCATTTCGCAGCTCTGTCACACTTTTCCACTTTCATCTCTTAATGAATGATAGAGGTCCTTATTATTCAACGGATCCCGCACAGTTTGAGGTACGGATTATCTCTAGATATTATTTTGTGGTCTCTGTACTTTACCCTAAAAAGAATTTAAAAAAAGTATGTAGGACAACAGACTTTTTTTAAGTAAGTTCGCGGCCTGAAAAGCTAAAGCTAGTCTCTAAATACTGGTTAAATTTTCTTAGGATGCTGCGTTCAATTGACCTTTGGCAAACCCCAAGGCGGAACTTTTGCTTTTTGGTCAGTGACCAGGTTTGAGCGCCATAAGTCAGAACGGGCAAGATGCACATATCAACGAGACGTCGTTTGAGGGAGATTGGGAGATCTCCCTTCATTATTGTCTTCATGGACCAGTAGCTCTTCCAGGCATTGTCGATGCGGCGGTCGATTTCTTTATCTTGCCTGTTTTCGAAGGATACCATCTGACCCAAGAAGATGTATTCATCAATGTACGTTACATCCTGTCCGTCTATAGTGATCTTATGTTTTGCACTGTTGGTAATTAGCTGCGTCTTGGATCTATTCATCGCAAGTCCCGCCTCAAGACTCACCGTGCTAAGATCTTGTAGCATTACTTGTAGCTCTAAGGCTGTAGGTGCAAAGAGAACGATATCATCGGCAAATCTCAAATTTGTGAGCCTTTTTAAACTCGACGGCACGATTTCCATGCCTTTGTTCTCCCAAGAGCGCGCGAGCTTGCTGAAGATTTGGTCTTCCAGTACGCTGGTAAATAATTTGGGAGATAGCGGGTCACCCTGTTTCACCCCTCTGAGAATATTGAAAGTGGGTCCAGTTGTGTCAAGTTTTATGTTTGCAGTACTATTGTTGTAAATTGTTTCCAAAAGATTTATATAGGTGGGATCTATTTGTTGAATATGTAGCGCTTTAAATATGACAGGGTGGAAGACACTATCGAAAGCTTTTGAGTAATCTACGAAAGCTACGTATGCTGGTTTGTTAAATTCTATGAATTTTTCAAGAATTTGGTTTAAACTCTGCAGGTGGTCAGTTGTGGAATAGTTTTGGCGAAATCCGGCTTGCTGGGGTGGTTGATGCTGATTGAGGGTTTCGTTCACGCGGTTTAAGATCACTTTGATGAAGATTTTGTACAGGTGTGAGATTAAGCTTATTGGGCGGTAATTGGATATGTCATTTTTTTCTCCTTTTTTATGCAGTAGAATTATGTTAGAGTGGCACATATCCTTTGGAACCTTGCCTGATTTCAGTATGGTGTTAAAGAGATTTGTGATGTGAGGTAGTAGGGTGGGTGCTCCAATTTTCAAGGCTTCTGTAGTTATGCCATCTTTTCCAGGGCTGCGGTCATAGTTCATGCTTTTAAGGGCACTGTGAACTTCGTATCCAGTGATGTAAGGCACCTCTACAGATAGATTATGTTCTATTGACGCAACAGGGGAACGTGAAGTATCGGAGTATAAGGATCGATAAAAATTTGTGGCTATATCTACTATGATTTTCCTGTCATGGTAAACTTTTCCTTTCTCGTCTTTTAGGCTATTGATCCAAGTTTTTCCTTTTGTGACTCCTTGTTTTAATACTCTCAAAGATGAATGTTTTTGTAGTGCAGTTGTAACTAAATGTGTGTGGAGATTTCTTATGTCCCGCCTGATACTTCTTTTTACTTGTTTATCTAACTGTTTGTATGCTGTGGAGGTTATGTTTGTGTTTGTCCGTTGTTCTATTAGTTTTAAAGTTTGTGCTGTTAGTTTGGTTTTGTTTTTCGACTAGCCTTTTATCTTTTTGCTGCTTTTAGAAATTCCTGTAACTACTGCCTTATATTGGTCCTCGGCATCCATTTCATTTGTGTTTAGTGTATTGAAATAGTTGGTCAGTTCCAAATTAAAATGGTCACTACTATTTATCAGGGTATGTTTTGAGTGGCGTAATATTTGGTTATTAAATGACATTGCACGATGTAGTTGAAAATTAAAACGAATTGTAGCTCGGACTGGTCGGTGATCGGATTGGAATTTCATTTGGTTTATCATTTCGTTGTTGGTTATTATGCATTTTGTGGAGGGTAGTATGTAGTCTATTTCGTTTCGGGTGTTCTGATCTGGTGATATCCAAGTCCAGCGACATTGAGGTTTTTTATAGAAAAAGCTGTTGGCAATATGTAGATTCTGCCCCAGAGCAAACTGAAGCAGACGATCTCCTCGTTGATTGCGGACACCCAGACAATGTGTGCCTAGAATATTTTCGCTGTCTCGTAGTTGTCTACATCCTATTTTGGCATTCAAGTCGCCTAAGATTAGTTTCCAGGTCCCTTTATTTTCTTCACATGCGTTATTAAGAAGACAATAGAAATCCTCCACATCTTCATCTGAATGTGATGTTGTAGGTGCGTGTGCTTGGATTACTACCAGTGTTTTGTTCGGTGTTAGACTAAGGGTTAGTGTTGCGATTCGTTCTGAATAGCTAGCAAATCTAATTATGTTGTCTTTCCATTTCTTTGCCACCATGAATCCTACTCCATATTGTCCCTGAGTTTCTCCACAGTAGTAAAATATCGAGTTACCGCGTTCTTCTGTGTGTTCTCCCAGTCTTCTGACCTCAGCCAATCCCACCATATCCCACTTGATATGTTTTAATGCGTTTTCCAGCTCTATAAGGCGCGCTTCTTCCATCAGTGTTCGAACATTGTAGGTTAATATTTTTAGAGAGTCAGTGTCCTTTATTACTTTTGCCTGGTTCGTTTGACGGAGGGTCGATATCACCCGGAGATTTTTCGCACCCCTAGCCTCGCCACCAGGCCGACACCCGTCAATGTCGACGTTGGTGTCGAGACCACCGGGGACTTGGGGCCTGTTTGTTATCTTTTTGTTCATGCTTTGGTTGGGGGGTTTGGACCAAAACCGCCGCGCTGGTCCAGTGCGTGTTAGCGGTTCCACACTTTTAGGGGGTTCTTAGTTCCCCTTGGCCTGTGTTTGCCGGTCAGGTTATTTCACCGCCGCCTGTTACTCGGCGTTGTTGCTCGATTTGCACCACCCGGGGGGCACGTGCAGGGTGGGCCTATGAAAGGTGGTTAATATACAATGTTAAAAAAGTAAATATATGGTCTTTGGGGCCGGTACCAAATGTCCCCAGAACGTACCACCAGTACGACTTTATGGTGAGCCCTTAGATACTGTTATGCAGTTTAAATACCTGGGTCATATGGTTTCTGTCGACCTCAAAGACGATGCAGATGTTGAGCGGGAGCGGAGGGCATTGTCAGTACGTGCGAATATGATAGCTCGCAGGTTTGCCCGCTGCTCAGTTAAAGTTAAAATTACACTTTTTAGAGCGTACTGTACGTCTCTATACACGTGCAGCCTGTGGGCTAATTACACCAGAAAAAGCTACAGTGCCCTCCGCGTCCTGTACAATAATGCGTTTAGAGTGGTGCTGGGGCTGCTCCGATTTTGCAGCGCCTCAGGTATGTTTGCGGACGCACACGTGGATTGCTTCCACACAACTATACGCAAGCGTTGTGCGTCCTTGGTGCGCAGAGTGCGGGCCAGCTCCAACGCCATTTTAGTAATGATAGCCGATCGGTTGGATTGTCCCTATCTGCGGCATTGTTGTGAGAGGCACGTGCCGGTCCCAATGCCGAGGAGAGGGTTTTAGATTGTTGCTGTTGATTTTATTTTATTTTATTTACATTATTGATTGCTGGATTATTATTATTAATTATTATTATTTTATTGATTTTATTAAGTATTGAAAATCTCATTATCACATAATTTTTTATTTTTATTTTTTTCTTGATTGTTTTGATTATTTGTTTAAATTTGACTTCTATGTAATATAATTGTGTTTATCTATGGGTGATTTTTGACCTGAAATAAATGACTATTTAATTAAATTAATTTTTTTATTTATGTACTTAATTTAGTATTTTTATAAAATTGCTTGACATAAAATTTTGGTATTCATATGTGCTCTTTATGTGCCTTAACTGAAAAAACGAAATTGATTCGTTGATTCTAAAAAAAAGTGACGATGAATTTATAACAACACCTCAAGTCAATCTTCCTCTGTGGTCGGGATCTAGAAGAAAAAAGAAGGAAATATGAATTAATTTGAAATAAACATACAAAAAAAAAATACAGGGTGCACAAGAGAATGAGACACATTTTAACATAACTTTACTTTGCCGGGAAAAAAAGAATCATCGCAAAATACCTATCCGTTTTGGAGTTATGACCATTTCAATTTTCCTTTTTTTAACCTCTTTTCCTCATCAGGAAAGCGGTTGTGGTGAAATTTTAAACAGTTGTCATTCTCATTAACCCAAAGAACATACTATTACGCAAACGCTGACACCCCACATCGTCTTTTTTATACTCTTCTATCATTACAGTACCATTCTGCCATTTTTTATTTCGTAAACTTGGGCGCACCCAAAACCTTCTCTGCCTTTTATTTTTTTTTCTTATTATAATAAAAATTACAACTGCGGCGGCAGTGCTGATGATTTCTTTATTTATTGTAATCAAAAATATGTACTTCACTAGCATTCTACATGACTGTCACAACCGGAACGATGTTGGCGGCTATGCGCGACGGCTTGTATTGCCGGCGGTTTAGCCGCTCGGCATAAACCCGGCGGCACTGTGTGTAGCAGCCTTTAGAGGTATTTAAGGCACAGAAATAAACAGCTATGTGTCAAAACTCTAAAAACAAATTCTATCATCTCCAATATCTTAGTAAGAAGCCGAAAATACAAATATTTCGTTAAATCAATACAAATTTGAATTTTCTGTATACTCACTTTTTAAATGTCATATGTAATTGGTTTATCAAATAATCAGTTTTTTGATTCTCCTGAAAAAATTGGCTTTTAAACATAGCGGATTTAGCATGCGCAGCGTCGATATGTAAAAAAGCAGAGCTGCGCCTAAATATTTTAAAATCTTTAGTTAGAGTACGTTGGGATTCTGATCCAAAGATTCTTAAAACCTTTTATATAAATTCATGGTCCGTAGCCAGTTCGATTATGGGTGTTTATTTTACTAATAGGCTTCCTCATTTTTGCTTCGAAACTTGATGTCTTACAGAATAGAGCTTTACGAATCAACTGGAGCTATGATGCCATCCCCAATAAAGTCTTTAGAAGTAGAATCAGGAGTAGTTCCACTGTGTATCAGAAGAAGTTACCTCACTGACAAATTTTGTTTAAAATTAATTAGTTGTAATAATGTATTAACTGAAAGATACCTTGAACATTTCACAATTCTCGACTATAATCTTGCTCCTCTTTCCGTTTTCACAACGATTAGCGATTCAATCACTTACTTCAATTTTGAATACTCGGTTCACTGGCACTATAAAATACCTTGTTTCTCATATGGTTATAAATCAATGATGAGAGATATACCAGTTACAATAGTTAAATTTGAAATTAAGCATGAATTTTATGAGTTTTTGGATGAAAAAGTAGAGTTCATTAAAACTTACACGTATGGATCTAAAACCAGTAATAGTACTAGTTTTGCCTTTTATAACTCCACTCCACAAATAAAATCTGAAAAGTATTATCTTGTAATAATTATATCTCCATTTACTCAGCCGAAATTCTCATTACTTATTGTTTGTGATTATGTTATAGGATCTGTTGTTGGAAATAAAGCGGCAGTCTGCGCCTATTGTAGAGAATAATCTTACGGACACAAATACCAACAAAAAAGACTACGGAATGGATAAAACATCAAAGCAAGTAGGTATCAAGTAACTTTGCTACACGTGTTTGTTTTTAGGATGATTTAAGTATTTACCATGTACTAATTGGTACACCCTTGTTTGGTATAACAACGTTTGGTCGAATGTTACTAATTCGAACAACTTTTGAGAAAATAATTGCTTTGCATAATATCGATTGACATAATTTTCATTTCATCGAATATTTATTTGCGATAACAACATTTGCGCTATTGATCAAAAAGTATAATGCTCATTTCATGTAATGTTCAGTTGGTATAATATGTATTTCATCGCATATTCTCAATATTGTTCCACTGGACTTTTAACGCCATCTAGTAGATGTACTACTAGATGGCGTTAAAAGTCCACAGAACATATATTTTTGCAAATGTAAAGGGGGTTTTCATTATTATTTTCATGTTATTTGTGTTATTTAGGTTACCTATCTTAATATCCTGAATTTTAATATTCCGAATATCATAATCCCGAAAACGTTTGGACATTTTTTCATAGTCCCGTTTTTAAAAATTCCGAAGTTTTGTTTGCCATATAATCGCAACTCCGAATTTCATTTGCCCATTTATTCATTTGTACGACGTTTTAGAATCCAGACGAATGAGTTCCAGACACACGAAATCTAAATGCACAAAATCCAGATGATCGTAATCCATTTGCACGAAAGCCCAATTTTTAAAATACAAATTTTTGAAATACACTTAATTTATATCCAGAAAAACAATATCCAGATTTTTAAAATCAAGTTTTTTTTACATGAAAATGTCATATTCACCTGGTCAGTTGTCACTTTCACCTGGGACAAATCTCTTTTTTCTATTAATGCAAGTCGTTTCTGGAACTCGCCGGCCGCCGCCGCGGCTCCGCCGGCTTCGCTCGCTTGGCTCGTGCGTAGGTGGTTACAGTTTTAACCTAACCTAACCTACCCATTTTGTTTAAAGAAGAAATTAACCTAAATAGTTCAGTTCCGGGTAACCTACTAAAAACCATATCTTTTTTCAATTAATGCAAGTCATTTCTGGCACTCGCCGGCCGCTGCCGCGGCACCGCTCGCTTCTACATCTACATTTTCTAATATTGGTAGATATTCAGGATCTGATCTACCACTGGTTCATCATCATTATATAAACATGCAATATTGTGTAGGATATATGTTGCAAAAAATAAATAAATTATAATTCATTGTAAAGAGATTCGCTGGAACAGTTAATAGAAGCTTGATGTGTCATCATAAATGGGGTTTGTGCATATCTACTATCACCAAGTAAACAATAATCTCCATAAGTGCCCTGCAAAAAATATCTGCGTTGATTGTTGTTGTCCCAAATGTGCGAGTCGTGGGCTGATCCATGCCAACGTGCAACAACATCATTGAACCTAAATCTTTACGGAATAGTAGAAGCAAACTCATTGCTTTCTAATACAAAAGATATCGATTTTTTACTTCATAAAATAAAATAAATAAAATAAAATAACGTTTATTGTCTTTGAAATTTTCAGAAAATTATTTAGATTCGTCAGAAGTTGGTGTGACTCTACCGAGGGTTCCAAAATGCAACGAGACTGAGAAGAGCCCTCAAGAAACTCAGCTCGGCTTTTTTCAAAATATTTCATCTTAAATCTAATCTAATAGTTATTTAGAAAGGAGCAATTCGTTACGTTGTTACAACCAGGCCGCCTTGTCATCTAAGAAATCATTAATACTATAATAAGCTTTATGGCACAATTTACTTTTTATTAGTTTTTTAAATTGTTACATCTAGTGGACAGAGTCAATATTGTTCTATCAGATTCTTGTTTCATATTAATTTCAGCAAAAGGCATATTTTGAATAATATTATATTGATGATAGTCGTAGATAGTTTCTTGGACTGAATCACCCATGCCCTTAATAATTTTTTAACCCCACTTTTTTTTAATACACTGATTGATTCCGAGGTGCGATGCAAGACCGATGCCATAAATGCTTGCAATATAGAATATATAGAATAGAATTGATAGAATTATGCTGTTAAAATAATGTTTTAGATGAAAAAATCTACTGTTAAAAATATTAGTATGAAATGTAAGCAGTGTAAAATAGTTAATAAGATGTAAAATTATTTTTTCTAAATTTGATAATAAAGTAATAAAGCGCCTTAGTACCCTGAAAATCCCGAACAAAAGCATGAAAGGTTGTATGAAAGTGCGAGAGGCATAAAAGAAGAACTGGTATGGTACTAGAGAAACAGAATGAAAGATGATAGATAATAAAAACGACGTATTTGCAGGTGGTAAAGTGGGGCGCGCGAGGCCGGGCGATGTCAAAACAATGTTTCCCAGCGTGTGGTATCTGTGCCCCTCACGGTGCCATCGGTAAATACGGTTCAAAATTTTGATCAGGCTATTGATAGTCTATGTAATATCAGTATTCATTCAGCTTTCACTATTCTTCGTTTTTGTCTTTTCGTACCCTAATTTTGGAAAAATGTAGAAATTTTGGGAGGACTAGACAATTTAATACAAAATTCTCCCGCCGGACCACCAGTACCATTAGACTGTACCATAGATGGTACAAATGGTACTCGTTTATCCCATTAGTACTAGGGAAATAAACACAAGCGTGGCACTCAACGTAACTTCTATAAAAAATAAAACATTTTGGTATAATTAGAACTACTTTATTTTAATTAATAGGTACTTAAATGTTATTGTCTTAATTTTTCTAAGAAAAGTGGGACGTCTATATAAAATATAGACTATATAATTACTATAAAACTATATAATATATAATTTACTAATATACTTTACTTTACTAATAACTTTACTTTACTAATAACTATATAATATATAATTTACTATATAATATATAATTTACTAATAAAACACCATGTGCAAATGCAACTCACTGTGGGCGAGTGAGTTGCATTTGCACATGGTGTTTTGCACTGTTTCTGCGCAGTACAGATGATTTCCGTTTCTCTTGAATTTTAGGAACTATGGTTCTAAAGTCGGAATCGTTTTAAATCACTTTAAGGAAAGCAAAAAGAGTTGTAGGCCGTTTTTTAAAACTGCCGTTGTAGTGAGCATTCCAGCCTTCACAAGTATTTGTAGTACGATGTCTATTTCCAAAGCAAGACCATGTATTGCTTTTTGGCATCCAAAACGTTTTAAAATAATTCATGAATATTTTTAGTTTTGGATTATCCAATATTATTTCATTTTGAATATACTTCCACCCTTCATGTATTTTAGATGCAGGCAGCAGTGGTAATGTACTACAGAGTCCCACAATTTTTTTCGAGTTACTATCTGTCAATCCACATTTCTTTGCTTTCCTACGCAACTTCTCACGAAAATGGTAAGAACAACCATGATGATGAATTTCTGGAAATATTTCCTTGATTGCACTTATCGTCGCCTGCTCGAAGTCTGACAAAATTACTGGGTGTCCATTCTGGAATTTGTTTCTTAATCATCTCTAACATAATACTGTAAGTTGTTTTCTTTTTGTCTGTCAAAAGTGCATATAAAACTGGTACAACTTTATTATTATCCTCACTGCTTCCAACGTCACAAAATATTACATAAAGCTGTACAAAGGGCTTGGGGCATTTTTTAAATGTTCCATTACTTAAAAAAGCTTTTCCTGTTTTTATTATATTTTGACCATCTTCAGTACAGAAAATGATGATACGTGTCTTGTTATCTTTAAAGTCCGCCAGTATTAAATTTTCATAGTCAGGCGGTATCACAACATCTTCTGCGGCAGTAAATGCCATTTTGTTTACTCCTGCCCTCTTGCGTCGTTTTCTGTACATTACAGACTTCACATTTGAATATGATGGTAAATCTTCAAGTAAATGTAAACCTTTATCTTTGCAAGTCAACACTGCCGATTTATATACAGCAGGAATTGTTTCCTCTATATGAGCATTTTCAAATGTTTTTGTAATTATTTTATTTATTTCCGATTTATTTACGTTAGGTAAACAGAATACAGAATGTTCTTTAAACTTGATCACCTGATATATGACTCTAAAATAAAAAAAATGTATTCATTTAATTGTAAATCCAAAGAAGGAGTAGATAGAATAAAAAAAATTAATTGCTAAGTATGCGCCTTAGCAGATACAGTTAAATAAAAAGATTGGTAATCAAATTAAAAAATATGTTTTTTACCTGGTTGATAGTTATAGTACCATAACATTTTTTTGTTTTGTAATTCATGCATCTCCATAAGCTGTTTTGGTTGGTTCGATATGTCACATGATGGTAATACTCGAATCCGTTTTGAAATAAAACTTTACCTCTACCGCGAGCAAGTATAAATATTTCTTCAGACATTTTTCACGAAACGTAATCATATATGTAGTAACATTAAAATAATCGCACAAAATAAGTGATGAGTGTGATGACACTGACATTGAGGAAAAAACATTATAAATCATTTGCGGCCAGCAAACAATATAAAATAACAATAAGGAGGATGATATGAAACTGTTTTACAATTGTATTAGTGGGATAAATCAGTGCCACTTGTACCATCAAAGATACTGGGTAATGGTACAGGTGGTCCAGCGACATATTTTGGTATCATTTGTACCATCAATGGTACTAGTGGGATACTTCAGTATCATTTGTACCATCAATGGTACTAGTGGGATACTTCAGTATCATTTGTACCATCAATGGTACAGTCTAATGGTACTGGTGGCCCTGCGTGAAAATTCTTTGTGTAAAAATTAAATTATAAATGTAAATATTAATGACCGAGCCTGGTTCCGGCCGTACGTGAACCAAATGGTTTAGCACGAAGCGATGGAAAGAGACCGGACGGTATGTCGTTGCTACCGTGGAAGATGGGAAGGCCTTCAGTGTGGGACGTAGCGTCCGTATGCGTTGACACCTTAGCACCTTCACACCTTCCCAGCACTTTCGGATGTGCCGGCGCTGCTGCTGCATCAGAAGGCCTCAAACGGCGTAAATATGCTAGGTTATAGCAGGTATTTGAGCCATTTGGGGTTGACACACTGGGGTCATGGGGTCCGAGTGCTCGCCGCCTTTATAGAGACATTGCTAAACGCTTAATCGATGCATCTCAGGACCAGAAGGCTGGCTATTTTCTGGCCCAAAGAATAAGTATCGCCATCCAACGTGGCAACACAGCCAGCATTCTGGGAACCTTCCCAGTCGGCAATGACGCGGAGGATTTTTAAAACGATATTTTGTACTGTAAGTATTTTTACTATATAATTATGTTCTGCTCCGCAGCAGAACCACTTTGACTACATTATGTACAAATTGCAGGATAAAATGTAGATAATGTCTATATTTTTGTAGCTTAATATCAAAAATTGTATATTGTTAGTTTCTTGGCAAATATCAATTCAAAGTGGTCATGCTACAGAGCATACTCTCCAGCAGGACCACTTTAAAATATCGGTTATTTCAAGCTGATTATGCACAGGTCATAATATAAACAAATGTATTTTTATTGTATATCAAGATAACATCTACAATTTTAGATAAATACTTACTGATTTTTAGTAACATGTAAATATTTTATCGGAAAGCGCCTGCTATGGATTTCTTAGCAAATAACAAGATTAATATATTTCTTTACGATAATATAAATTGTGTTTCAAGATAACAACATTTACAATTAATTTAAAATTATTAATTAAAGGAGTAAGCCCAATCATGGTTTCGGAGTGTGCAACAATCAAAATATAATAAAAAATACTGTCTTTAATTTTCATAACAACTTTCAAAATACTAAGCCATAACTTCGCCGGAAAAAAATACGTTTAATAATTTGCTATTTATATGACTTGCAAAAATGCAAGATCGTCAATTTCCTTTCGTTATTACAAGTATTGCCAGTAAATACACTAAAATGTAACTCCAATTTCCGCGTATTAAATCAGTACACGTACACGAACTGTTTCAAGTATTCTGTAGTGAAGTGTAGTATAAACTAAAAACAATAGTAAAATAAACTAAAGGTTATTCTGGAGAAGGCTTTTACGGTTAATAAATATAATTATATGTTATTATTATGTAATTAATGATATTTTATTATTAATATCACATTACATATTAAATAGTATATAATGTCTATACATCAATACGTACATTCAATAATTTATATCTATAATTTGTAAAAAAACGTACTTAATTGCGAATCTGTTTATGGCAACATTAAGTGCGATTTCACTTGAGTAACATAACATTAAATGTCACTTTTTTTCACTGACGTTGCCGCTCTCGTGATTCTTTTTTCGTTTGTTGTGATTTCAGTGCTTATTTAGATTTTTATAAGTTTTACGTCGAGTAGCTATAATAATCAGCAAAAACATCGAGATATATACTCTTTATTTATTGTGTGAACGATGGCGGATAATCGACTACGGTGTATCAACTGTTTCATGAGACTATCACACCAGCGCCGGCGTCTATTACAAGACGCGACATGACAAATATTCTTCGTGTCTGGATATCACCAACACCGGTAAGTAATATCTATTTATCGTGTTATAATTATTTAGTAAAATACAAAAGTAATCATATATAAAAACAAGCAACAATATAATCTTGTCATGTGAAGAATATAATCTTGTTTCACAGTACCTACCTATTATGTTTTAGAATATTATTTTACATGGATTAGCAATCCGATTTTGAAATGGTTGTTTATTTTTGCAGGCCTCTCCTGAAGATAACCTATGCTTTGAATGCTTTGAGATACTACAACAAGTACCTGAAGGAGAGACTATACCACCTCCAATGTTTGGACATAGAAGTGTATGCTTAGGTTGTGGTATGTCCATTCTAAGATCTCGCACTCATCTTGTGCACCCTAACTGTCCTGAAAGAAGTGTTATAGTTCAACAAACACTACCCCATTTTGTTAGTATTATATTTTCCTATTTTATTTAGAGGTTCTTAAGTAGTAAAGAATAGCCTCTGCTAGTTAACTAAAAAGCTATTTGTGTCTAAGGAAACCATACCAAAATAAGACTAACAACAACAGTCTTATTAGGTATATTAATATATTATTACCTGACTGCTAAAGAAAGGAGGGTAATGTTGTTTGACAGTATGTATGTATATCCATTGATATCCATCTATCATAATTGTCCATCAGGCTGAATGAATTTTGATGAAAGAGGTCTCTAATGAACGGTATTTGTCTCCAAGTGTCATAGAGTAGTAGGTACATAAAAACAGTCCTGTCTTTTTATTTGTAAATTATGTTTGTTTTATTTCATAAATGATAATGCAAGTGTATTATTTTCAGGTAGGCCGCATTACTAGAGTTTGTGTGGCATGTTGGACAACTGCTAGGAGACATCTTCAAAGGCAAATTCATCAGGACTATCCTAGATTTGTTGGAAACATGGAAGTTGATGTATCTCCACAAATACCTGAACCTCCTCCAATGCCACCTGTTGTGTTACAACCTCAACAGCAAGAATCGGTGAAGATAGTATCACAAACTCATAAACGTGCATTATCGTCATCAAGACACTGTATTTTTCCTCAATGCGAAAATGTTGAACGGTTATTGGTACCAGCTGCAGTAAAGCAAAACTTACTTCGGCATTATAGATTTTATGTCCCACCTTCTGCTCGGATATGCAGATACCATTTGCAAAATGACTGCTGGGATCAGTTAGATTCAAATTATAGAGATTTTACGGCAACTCAGGTTGACCAAATGTTTCGAATGATGGAGAGATCGAGTCTGGAGTCTCTGGACTTTAGCAATATAAGTGCAATGCCACCAAATCTCTGCCACTATTGGCTAGGACTCACATCAGCGCAATTCCATGATCTTTTAAGAGAAATGAGCAATCTTCACAACGAAGTACCTTCTGCTAGTATCGCTCTATCCATTTATTTAGTGAAATTGTGTACTGGTGATAGCAACGAAAGGCTGTGCAGTCTATTTCAATTACCCCGTAGCACTCTGGAAAGGTATATGTCGAAGGCTAGAGATTGCATGGCACAACAGCTGGTTCCCTTATATCTAGGTCTCAATCATATGACAATAGCAGAAGTAGCTTTAAGGAATAAAATAATTCCTGAGGGTTTATTTGGAAATCCTCATCTGGATAGTGAAATAAAGCCTGCCATTGTCATATGTGATGCTACATATGTGTATGTGCAAAGTAGCAGCAATTATTTATTTCAGAAAAACACCTACAGTTTGCACAAACACCAGAATTTGGTAAAGCCATTTATGATAGTCTGTTGTGATGGTTACATTTTAGACTGCTTAGGTCCTTATAAAGCCACAATAAATGATGCTACAATTATGAGCAATGAGTTTCGCGAGATCACTGGTGCTATGAGAAGTTATTTTCGAGAGGGAGATGTTTTCATCCTTGATAGGGGATAGTTCCATTATTGAGAGAATATGGTTATAAAACCCATATGCCTGAGTTTTTGTCTGAGGGTGAACACCAGCTGACCACATTACAGGCTAATAAGTCACGATGTGTCACAATGTGGAGATGGGTCGTTGAGGTTGTCAATGGTCGTCTCAAACGTGACTTTAAATTATTTCGGCAAGACTATTTTAATACAGCTGCTAAACATTTGATGATAGATTTCAGAAATGGATGTGCGCTTACCAATAAATTCCATCCTCTCATTGAAGACCAACCGGAAGCATCTGAGTATGTTGCCATTGCAAGACAACGACTAAATATGGAAAATATTCTTGCAAATATAGTTCGTGAAGAAAATCTAAACAGGCGTCGAGCTACGTTTATAACAATTAATGCTCACCACCCACATTTAGAAGGGTTTCCAAGACTCACCATATCTGATTTAAAAAAAACTTGCATTGGGGACATACCAGATCAAACAAGCTCGTTCATATTATGGTGAACATGTGAGAGCTAATGGTACTTACAGTTTAGAAGTAAATAATGAAATAGAGGATGACATCCCTCTTATTCTAGGTACAAATCATTATTTATTGAGGGGAAGAATGAAGTCCAGGCATATTGGAGGCAGGACATACCACACTTGTTTATTAATAAACCGTAGTGAATATGTTGCCAACAGTGTTTCTGCAATTACAGGTTATTGCTGCAGCTGTTTAGTAGATAACAGGACCGTCGGCTGTTGTGCCCATGTTATGGCAATAACTTGGTATCTGGGTTGGGGTAGACACAATGATGTGTTTGCTCCAGCAAGTTATTTAGATAATATTTTTGATGAGTTTTCATATGAAAATGAATGAAATAAAAGAATTGAAATTATGTTATACTTATTTGTTTTATTTACATTGTATGTAGGTAGGTAGGTACCTTACTCGATAGACATCTGTATTACTAGATTGACTGCTCTACTGATTAAATAGTAACAAAAATCGGGTAAGTTACATCGCTCTCATTCATGACCCAATAAAGTCCGACACTTTCCCTCGCCATACCATAGAAAACGCAATGTAGGCAATTATTAAACGCCCAGCTCGTGATAAACAACCTAATTTTGTGAAATTCATATGCTTTTTTCTCGAATGTCCGGCGAGTTGGATTGATTATGTTTGTTGTTATAGAATATACATTAAAAACTCCTCCGAATGACGTAAATTTCACTTGTGCACAACGACTTTTGTTTGGAAACCAATCCCCATACTTTTGTGGGCATACTCCTTTTAATTTTGTTACTACCCATAAAAAGACGCGGAATTTAATACACGAATTAATTAATTTAATACAGTAAGTAGGTATGTTATGTTTATACGTACTTCTTTATATGCGTTTGAACAACTATTATTTTCCTGTAATGTGCAATGCATATGTCATCAAAATAAATAATGATATAGTCTGATTCACGCTTTGTTACTTATATTTTTTTTTAATTGATGATCTAAAGAGGGTTGGTAAGTGTTATTAAAAAATACATGTACCTACATTTTTCATATTGTGAGTAAAACACGTAGACCAATTGATTTGTTGTATGTGATCTACAAAAACCTTAACATGAAGCGTGGAAAGAGACTATCTGTGAGTTTGGAAGAACAAAAAAGTGTTTTCATTCAATATCAAGCTCACTTTAAAAGTGAATCTGAGTTACCGTCTTCGTGCATTGTGGTTTACAAGGAGTTAAGTAAAACATTGTGTTCGCGAATGTCTGCTTATGCTCTTTATTTCTCGGCTAAAAGGAATTTCAAATATTTATTCGGAACTGGAAATGTAAATGAAGAAAGAAACCAGAAGAAACAGACAAGTATTCAAGACAATTCCAGTCGAAGCAGTAGTAGTAGTGAACATTCAAATATTGATGATAGAAGCAGTGACAATAGTAATTTTAGTAATGACAATGACAAAGATTTTTTTTCTTTTGAAATAAATTTAGAAGAATGGGAACACATTAAACCACAATCTTATTGTTATGCTAGAAACAGTAAAAATAAATTAAACGTTAAATATCGTAATATGAAACGAATGCCAATAAATAAATGGACGGATTATATGAGAGAGAATATTTGGAAGTATACGTCAAATCAATGCACATGGATTTTTAACAATAATACAGCGAGTGATAATTATACCGTCAAATTCACAGGACACTGCAAACAATGCGAAGGAAAACTTACAGTTGGTACTGAAAGAAAAGATTCTGTTGTTATCGCTCATTGCTCAATAAAGAATGTAAATCTTCGATTGCAACACGTCCCTATAAAAGTTCGAATAACAAATTTCAATAAACAAAAATTTGCATCTGAACTAGAAAACCAATATCCTGTTGTTGTCAGAAATAAACTGGTAAATAGTAAACTTACAGATGACGATATAATAGAACCTCCATTTGTTCCCAGTCTGAAAACTTTCCAAAATGTAAGAAACAGGACTAACACTTCCAAATATTATCACAAAATTGTGGTTCTTGCTTTGTGGGTTATAAGTTGTACCCCTCCTTTCAACACTGTGATCCGCAATGTGTCCTTCTTTTTATATTACTGGACTGAATTGCAAAAGAATTTTATCAAAAATTTTCAAAATCACATTACACAGCTATAAGTATTGACGCCACAGGATCCTTGTTCAAGAAAATATATCCACCTACAAATTTATCTGACCGTCGCAGTTTTGAAGCTAAAAAACACATCAATACCATTGACTCAGATGATATCTGCTACCCAAAAAATGGATAATATTTACATGTGGTTAAAAATGTGGGCCGAAAATATGATCAAACCAAAGGAAATTATTACAGATGACTCTAGTGCAACTAGAGAATATGTTAGCCATTGCTTTAAGGTCCTTGAACAACAAACCCACGTGATTCCTGTTTGTTTTATGCGCTTAGACTCGTCTCATTTTATAAAAACATTATATGGACTAGAATGTTTTAAATTTGTAGATCTAAGCGTAAAAAAGTTCTGTTATGATTTTGTTACATTTAAAAAATTGCACAAATTATGTAGAAGTTAAAGAGATATTAAGAAATTTAGTTATAGTGGCTGTAAACAGATATGATCGACATACTAAAAATGGCGAAAAAACTAAATGTGAAGAGGCTAAAGAAAAATTATTAGGTATGAGACACATTTTAAAAATAATCGAAGATGAAATAAACACCTTACCGAACCGTGCAGAATCAGTTATTGAAGATGATGATGTGACATGTTACAACGATGTTGCGCCGTACTGGTTCAATACTCTGATACAAAATGAAAAGCTATATGCTGACCTTTGCGAAGATACAATATACGAAAATATTTATTTTTTCCCGAGTTTTGTTGACAGCTTGCAAAAACTATTTTACAGACTTCCCCTATGGACCAATTTAATGTTACCTTTCTACAAGGAAACAAATGATGCAGCCAGCAGTAGTAACGTAGAAAGTTATTTTAAGAACATAAAACAGTTGTTATTCTGTACAAAGAGTGGTTTATTAGGTGTTGATGAATTTATTATGAAACACACTGAATACTTATCTGGTGAATTAAAGTCAGCTCAGTGTGCTTACTTTGATAATGACATAACAAGTCACGTAAAGAAACAAGAGAAGACGTTTGAACAGTGTACCACTAAAATAAAAAAAGGCAGCATTCTTCCCGAAGACATACATAGTTTTAGGAGAGCATCAATATTTCAAAATACTCCAATTTACGAGGAAAACTGGCGTAACAAAAATTATGAAGTTAAGAAAAAATCTTTAATAGAGTTAATTAAACCAAAAGTCGACAAGAAAAATGTACAAATATTAATAAATGGTAATAAAAGTCACGCTAATATGGATCACGTAGTTGTCCAGAATACATGTGCTTTCGATGCTGTGGCCCACGCATTTGTGGTCGCCTACAAGAAACACAGGAGTGTTCATGAATTATTGGAAGGAAAAAGTTCTCCATTTGCTACCCTAGTAAAGGCGATGTTGAATCACGATGATGCTATAGATGTACTAATACTGTATAAGATTGAGGGCAGAAATTTTGTTAAACTCTTTCGAAAAAGTAATACGAGGCAATATTCAAGTTGTCAACTGTGCGTGTAACGTTACTAAAATTTTTGAAAGTCTTTTAATAACTGAATTTTCTAGTGCGAAAAATATTAAGCAATGCTCCAGTTGTGATTATGTGTCTGAACGAAATTGTCCAATTTTACCATTGGATATTGTTACATTGGCCGATGAGGGTATAGCGACTGGCTTAGAAAAAACGGCAAACTCAATGTTATCTAGTAAGACTCGATTATGCCGTCAGTATAACACTGTAACACCGTCAGTGTAACACACACAAAATAGCACGATTACTGACTCTTACGAGTTATCTGATATTATAATTTTTGAATATGATGATTATTTAAATATAACCGATGTACCAGAAACAATTGTTTTGAAACATAGGACGTACTCTGTCGTTTCTGTCGTGGAGTATATTTCAGGGTTACCTAGTGATGTAGGACATTATAAGTCACACTGTAAAAGTAGTTCAGGTTGGTACTGTTATGATGACAATATAAGCAAAGTAACCAAAACTAAATTAAAAATAAGTATAAAATCACATATCATAATATACGCTCTAAAAAATGATTGAAAGTATTGTTTTTTATGTAGGTACATAAAAATAAAACAAATTACATTTACATTTTTGTCTATTTTTACTTAACTTTTATAGCTATCAAGAAAACTAATTATGAATCCGTTGTCTATACAATTTATTAGTTTATATATCGCAAAGAAATATATTAATCTTGTTATTTGCTAAGAAATTCATAGCAGGCGCTTTCCGATAAAATATTTACATGTTACTAAAAATCAGTAAGTATTTATCTAAAATCTTCTATCTTCTTCTTGATATACAATAAATATACATTTGTTTATATTATGACCTGTGCATAATCAGCGTGAAATAACCGATATTTTAAAGTGGTCCTGCTGGAGAGTTTGCTCTGTAGCATGACCACTTTGAATTGATATTTGCCAAGAAACTAACAATATACAATTTTTGATATTAAGCTACAAAAATATAGACATTATCTACATTTTATCCTGTAATTTCTACATAATGTAGTCAAAGTGGTTCTGCTGCGGAGCAGAACACATATAATTATGTATATTGTAATTCTTATTGTAAATAGAAGTTTATTAATAAAGTAATTGTAAAAATTAAAAAGTTTGTCTTTTACTTAAACTTACAAATACTACAATTATATTTTATACGTTGCCAGCAATGTCTATCTCGAGATAATTCTTTGGATTATTGACTCCGTGTGTGTAGCGCTACCCGTCCCCGCTCCCTTCTTACAGCGCAGGCGATACGCGAGTTAAACGGTCGGCCTATACATGATAAACAAACACTTGTACACTGTTTCACTTTTTATTTAATATCCAGGATTTAACCTGACCGTGATATTTAAATTATATTTTGTTTATTAGTTTGCAATGATTAACGAATTTATATATTCTGATGATGAAGAAGAGTATATTAGTTCCAACTTAAATGACAGAAGAGTCGCAGAACGATCAGATTATTATAATACACAGAAGGACAAAGATTTTCATAGAAGATTTCGTAAGTGTTTTTTTACTAAACAAAAAGTTAAATCTCACTAAATGGATTTCCAATAGCTCAGACCAAATCCCCGCTTCTCAGAAAAGTGAAGATGTCATACGGTTTGGAACCGACCCATCCGCTCCGCATAAGATAGTACCTAGTGCAGTGGTTACTTGCTACTGATCATTTTTACCTGGTTATTAAAACAGATAAGCGGGAGTTCACTAAGCGCTCAATACTCTCGACTACCGCGTGACCATTTGACCCGCTTGGATTGATTTTAGTACGTGGGCCGTAGAACATTGAAAAATATTGATTAACAGCAAGCTTAGTTTTCGTAAATAGCTTTATTTCACCGAGTCCTACCCCGATTTCTAAATTTCAAATCAGGTAGCTAACAGAGTTATTCAGTTAATATATTCGGAACAAAATTGTAAGGTTACATTAATTCGTATAGAGCTGCAAATTAGTGTAGGTCTTAAGTACACCATCCCATCGATCCGACTTGTGCTAAAAAAGTTATTCAAGGTCTTGATCAAAAATACCTAGATTACCGATCAGTGCTTTAAAAACGGCACCACTTCACCTCGGTCCAGTATCGAAAATTGCACACCGGAGCGCTTCAGCAGCTTCGCGACTGCGCTGGTAGTAAGACGTTTCACGATGACAAAGTGTTCGCTTAAAAATTGCAAAAACAACTCTTTTAGAGTGAAAAAAGAGGGTGGAATGTCATACTTTCGCCAAGTATAAATCAGTTCACATTGTTAATTGTTTTACATGTTCAATAATGCACTGCTTAAGAATATTATGGTTATTTTTAACTGTGAAAACTACGCGCTTGTTCTTCTCACTCACTTCACACTTCACACCGCAATGTTAGAACAAGTCTCATACAGAAAGATGGAGCCGTCATTTATTTCTTTACATTTTTGATTACTTTTTGATATGTTTCTTGAATATATCTTATTTTGTTTTAAGTTTTCCCCATATAATAATGCAATAAGACAAGAAAAATGGAGGCGTATTATAGCACGTGAAAGAGAAGATGAAATGTTTAAACCTAATAATTGTACTGTAGTTTGTTCAAAGCATTTTAATAAGGACGTTATTTATGTTACTAAAAAAGGATTAAATAAATTAAAAATAACAGCCGTGCCAAATATTTTACAGGTAAAGGAAATATTATATTGATAACGCTTAATGACCAAATTAAATAGACTTCATAATAAGTACCACCTAGTATTTTCAAATATTTCATAAGAATCGTAGGTGCGTATGTGTACCCATAAATTTATTTGATTGATTGTTTGTGTTAGGTTACAGGTTGTGTGTGAAAATATAATTGTTGATTTTATTACGTACTAGCGTTCTTTTATCTTTTATCTAAATAGTTTATATTATACGTTTATTTATACGAGTACGTGAATAAAACAATGTGAATTTAAGTTTATCTTTCTCATCGTATTTCATTAAAAAAAAGTTTTATATGCAATGTCGGCTCCACATTCATTTTATGTGTGGAATCCGTACTAAGTTCCTATTCCGCTTGCTGACTCTCGAGAGAGATGCGACAACAGCGCTGTACATTGATGCTTTTGTATTAATTATTACGAATTATTTCTATGTCAACCATCAATGTACAATCTTGTTTATTTTATAAATGGTATTTGTAATAATTACATATATAGTATTCGAGTGCCAAGATTCCACGTTGTATTTGTACTGAATCCAATATATATAGTATTTTTGATCTAAGTTCAAGGTTAAAGATGAAAATTTTCGGTTTTTTGGATTTTTCTCGTAAACAGTGAATTATATAAAAAAATAGTTTCATCCAAAATTGTACATAATATAATAACCTACCAAAATGATCTTGCAACTTTTTGCCTAGGAATTACCATTTCTGAGAGATTGCGGTTATTAACGTCCAACAAGCTATAGTCTACACGCAATGTTGGTCCGCTCCTATTAACTCTGTCGTCATGTTATATAGCCTATATTACTCGCTAAAAATGTAGCTATATATAACCGAAAGAAATTTAAAAATCGGTGTAGTAGTTTCTGAGGAGTCACGTTGTCCCGTACAAACTTTGTCCCCCTTTTTTCACCCCTTTAGGAGCAGAATTTTGGAAATCCTTTCTTATTGCTATACAAAAAAAAACACGCCTTCTAAGTTTTAGGTTTTTACGATCAGCGGTTTAGGCTGAACGTTGAATCGTCCATCGATATTTAATGCATGATTTAATTTTTATACCTTGCAAAAATATATTTTGTAGACATAAATACGCTGCTTCAGGGAAAAATAATAAAAAAAATATATTATATTTTTTTTTAATAGAAAACCATTTGTTGCAGACCTGCAACACCATGCACTTACTTGACAGTTACATATGGAAATTTCTAAAACAATTGTTGGTCTTAGTAAGACAAAGGGCTACTCCACACTTCTCACACTTTGTTTGTGTGTATCCCTTGCACCCAGGCATTTTGCACCTGCTGCGAACACAAACTCCAGGCCAGTGACCAACATTATCTGTCCTAATATCCTTGGGTGGAACATGCTGAACAGGTCCTCTCCTTTTCTTGGCTTGTATTTCCATTTCGATGCTGTTGCTGGTGCTTGGCCTACCTCGTTTGTTACAGAGTTCAACAGAATTATTTACATTGGCTAATACCTCTGCTAATTCCAGTCTATAATGACACAAATTCAGAACTGATGAATTGGCTTCAGTACTTTTTAAATCTTTATAAACAAGCCAAGAATTGATTACTGTCATGTCTATTAGGTGGTAAAAGATACGTAAATACCACTTTCGGCTTCTCATTGAAATACGATACCTTCCTATAAAGCTGTCCATTAGGTCCACCCCACCCATGTGAGCATTATATTCTTTTATTATATTGGGGCATGAAATCTTGATCCTAGTTTTATTTGCTTTGTCAAATCTTTCCACTTGAGAGACAGGTTCAGCTCCAACATATGAAGATAGGAAAGTTACAGCTTTATTGTCCTTCCAAGATACTGCTGTCAAATCAATACCATCAAAGTTAGTCATCTGCTCTTCATAGGTTCCACGTGGAACAGATCTCTTCATTATTGTTTTTTTGTCAGGTAGTTTGCAGTTTACAAGTCTATTAGATTGTACAGTACCTAGGCAATATATTCCTTGTTTGGCAAGGTAGGTAACTAGTGGCACAGATGTGTAAAAGTTGTCAAAATAGATGATATGGTTTATATGCCTTGGGACACCTCTAGCTAGCCGGATTACAACGTTTCCCACTGGCCCAAAATCTGGTTCATCTTGAAGTCTCTCACCCTCTTGGCCAGTATATATCTCAAATTTATGAGCATAACCTTTTACACTGCACATTACATATAATTTGAACCCCCACTTATGTGGCTTATTCGGTAAGTACTGCTTCATGAAGTGTGCCACTTTTGTGGCACACATCTGTTCATCAATTGACAGTCTTTGTTCCATAGGAACTAATGCAAATTTTTCATTTAGATGGCTAATAATAGGCCTTATCTTATGAAGCCTATCATGTTGTGGGTGTTCCTTGGGTAAATGTTTTTCATTATTGTTGAAATGAAGATATCTACGAATATTCTCAAATCTGTTGACAGTCATGATTCTCTTGATTGGTTCGAAACCTACAGTATTAGACCAGTACAGCCGGACATTGGGATATTTTATAACAGACATGTATATCAATATTGCCATGAACTTTCTTAGTTCAGTTTCAGTCAATGGTTTGGTCACATTTTTTTGAACAGAATACAAATTAGACTCTTCCACGATCCTCTGAACTATTTCTGATGTAATATAATGTGAAAAAATACTATAAGGAGTACCAGTAGTAGCTTCATCCCTCAGTTCTGGTGGATATGTAGTGTTTCCAAGAAAGGCTGTCTGTTCAGAATTCAAAACAAACTTTTTTACCTTCCAAACAAGTCCCCTCATAGTTGCTCGGCGACTAGCTTGACTTGTTGAGGGAAATGGACCCTGAGGCACTTGATCATTGGCTGGAATTTCATTTATCAATGGCGGGTCTTCTGCCAAGAAAGGATCATCATCATTTTCCTCCTCGGTGGGACTCTCAAGATCGTGAAGTAAATCTTCTCGGTTTTCATAAAAATTCTCATGACTTTCTGTATCAGACTCCTCAAGATCATCTTCAGACCTGTCTCCTTAATTAATTTGAGCTAAATACTCTTCTATCTGCTTTTGATTCAAGCGTGACATCTGAAAAACAATATAAGTGATGATCAGAACCTAAACATTCATATTTTCTAGTAAATGCATAATGTTGTAGATTTACAACATCAAAATAAACTAAATTTCCGAATACACCAAAAGAATATATTCAAAACTAATAATTGTATCAAAAAGAAAATTCGTTTTTGGGTAAAAAAACTAATTTTGTTCGTACTTACCTTCGTAAATCAATGAATTACACTACACAACAACATAGCTATTTACACCTACGCGGGAATGCCGATCAGCTTCGATTTGTCAATGCCAAGTTGACATTTGACAGTCATGAAGAAAAAAGTGTGCTGCCATACGATAAAATATATTACCACGATAGTGATAATCCTGTTACAGCATGCAAGTAGATCATAGTGATGATTTTGAGGCCGTTTGAATGGTATGTTGCAGTTTTACAACTTGATGCATTTAAGGGTTAACTATACAATATAACATAAACCGCTGAGCGTAAAAACCTAACACTTGGAAGTCGTGTTTTTTGTATGGCGTATATACTCCAATAAGAGAGGATTTTCCAAAAAAGGGGAACAAAGTATTCTGATTCCCTACGCCCAAAAAAGACAAAAAATGTGTAATTTGTACAAAAGCTGAAAACACAAAATTATTATCCGAAAAATAAACTAAGGCCATGTCACTTTATCTCGAGGAAAAAAAGGCTAGCTAGGTTTAACATCCACCAGAAATTAACTACCAATGATACTCTCACTCTTAACTTTGATCTCCAAAAAGTGCTTAATACTCCTTACGGGGAGACTATGTTATTATATTATTCTCGGAAATACGCCGTTTATAACTGTACATTCTATGAAAGCCAAACTATAATAGGACATTGTTATACCGGGTTTTACGTAAGGGTTATATCAACCCGAAGCCAGCCGCATCAGCTGGTCGACCAGAACCCGTTTCGATATGTGGCGACCGCCAGAAAAGAAAAAAAAAGTTCATAAAAAAAACATTATTACCGAATAAAATACACACTTGTTTAAACAACACTAGCTTAAATCAGCTGCTTTGGTCATCGACATCAAATAGGTACAAATATCATCATTCACCGAGCCTTTTCCCAACTCAGTTGGGGGTCGGCTTTCCAGTCTAATTGCGATGCGGCTGAACTTCTATTTTCCGTGAAGCGACTGCCATCTGACCTCCACAACCCATGGGCGATATCGAAGTTCTGTAGTTAGACCGGTCGGATTTTTGATTTAGGGCTCCAACTACCCCTAACGACTGCCATAGATGTTCGTATGACAACCGGGACCGACGGCTTAACGTGCTCTCCGAGGCACGGAGGGGTCTCAATGTCTTAAGAAATGGTCACCCATGCTAAGACCGGCCTGAGTCAATGTTGCTTAATTTTTGCAATGTTTGCAACATTGTCGGTTACTACTAGACCACGAGCCCCCAAATAAGTACAAATAATAGGTACAAATAATGCGCGCCTGTGAAAAGCCTTCCGTCTCACTCTTGGTGGGAACATTTTGTCTCTGTTTCGCATCAAGCGATGCTGCACGAACACGAAGCGCTCGGTCGGCTTCGGTCGCCGTCTGAAGTTTCCTAGAATTTTATTTAAAACATTTAGCAAGGTCACAGGTCAGTTCAGTTGCATTCTTTGCTTTGTGTAGTGAGGTAGCTAAATAGTTGTTTAGTGTGTTAATTTGTGAGTTGTGTCAAGTTGTGTGTGATAGTGATTGTGTTGTGTAGTAATGGCTCTGAGTAACGAAGAGTATTACGAGATGATGCTTTGTGTAGGAGCATCAGAAGGCAATTTGAGCCCTGCCCGGGAGTTGTACCGTGAGCGTTGATACCTAAAAATATTGTGTACGCAGTCGAGTCGAAGCCGCATTTAGCACTGTTACACAAGAAATTAACCTTTCCTATAAACAGGTAAGATTTTTCTAAAATTGGGGACAGAGATTTTACTATAACTTGCACGTGGTGCACCTGTCGAACCACGGACGAGGATCTGGGGAAACATAACTATGTGTTGGTCAAAATTTTATTTACATAAACAAAAATAATCCTTTAAGGACGCCCACACCGCCGCGACGCCCGCGCCACCGCCAAGGGCATTGTACATACGTACCACGCGCTTATTGTCTAGTTGTAGCTACGTCAAGCCGTAGCGTTGGGACACGTTTGTTTTGATTTGAAATATCTATTTAAATTTTTTGATGAACTTTTTTTTTCTTTGGCGGTCGCCATATATTGAAACGGGTTATGGTCGACCAGCTGATGGGGCTGGCTTCGGGTTGATATAATCCTTTCGTAACACCCTGTTTATGGGGAGAAAGCAACGGAAAAAGGGGTGGCAATGAAATTGCTACTAGCATTTATAAATTCTTATTAGAAATTGATAAACGTCCTGTAAAAATGTTTTACTATACTGCGACTCTTGCCCTGGAGACACATTCTGTAAGAAACAAGCTCGAATTCGAATCTCACCCAGGTGATACAACTCATCTCGAAAACGAACTAGATCCATCTAACAACCGGCATTCGTTAATAAATCGTTAGTAAATCGTTCGAAAGCACTTGCGAAGTGAAGGGAGATTAAATTGACATTGACAGCTTGTTGAACTAGAGACGGGCATAATTATGGCGGATTACTAAAATCGAGATTTCTTGTCTAACCTTTTTAAGTAAATTACGCATAGTTTTGTGACTTTTAGTTATTATTTCGACGTGACTTTATCAAATGATAGTTATGATTATGTTACAATATTTATTAAATCTAAAATAGCTACAGTCGATGTAAACTTGGCTGTATAGTTTGGTGCCTTTTGCCATAAACAAAAAAGAAAATGAAACATATTCACTTCACATCTCACTTCACTCCACAAAGTCAAAAACTCGACACAAACGGTCGCGGCGCTTTGAAGCTTTGAGTAAACTTTATAAGAGTTTTTAATTTTCAGTGTTTTCAAAGTTGATAAATATAAATGGAGTAAGTACACAATGAAGTTCATGTTGTTAAAATATTAGTGGCGTAACCTAGGAGGAATATTACTCAGGTTTTAACTTATTGCAGTACTTCACAAAGAGCATCACACCCATCTCGGGAACAAATAGAAACCCTTCTAGCTTTCTTGGAGCAAAATCAAAGCGTAGCTAGAGGGTTTTCTAGGGTACCAAGTGGCCGAGATACTACACGAAGGCTGTGGGAACAAATTACTGTAACATTAAATAGCTTGGGAGGATGTGTTAAAAATTCAAAGCAATGGACAAAGGTAAGTACCTACTTATGATAAGTACCTTTTATTATTACAGTTATGCCATTGAATTACTTATAAATATATCCATCATAGTTTTACCCACCTATTATCGATCAATGCATGTGTTTTTTTGTTATATTATAGTATTGGGCAGATAAAAAAAGTACCGCAAAAAAAGGAGCACTCCGCTATAGAACCCGAAACCTAACTGATAACCTAAGTAATGACAAACATTCCGTTAACCCAACTGTGTTTGTATTTTGAGAAGTGGTGAAATAATGATGTTACACCATTACGCAACTCATTATAGAGGAAAACCTCTAGCCCGGCAAAGTTGGCTTCGCCAAAAATCACATATATTTTATAATGTATGCATTTTATACGCACGCAACACTATACGCATCGTCATTCACTCACTCTTCCAGAATCCCACTCTTTTCCAGTCCCGTTCGAACCGCCGTCCGAACCACTAGCGGTGCGAAACGCCTAAACACCCGACCGAACAGATGACTGCTGACTTGTTAACCAAGTCACTCCCTAATTTTAAGCACCAGTTTGTCCAGGACATGTTGGTAGTCGTCCAACAATAAGAGGGCGTGTTGTAGGTTTTATTATACCTTAAAGATGTAATGCTGGCCGACTCCGATGACTCATTTTATAAATCTTTGTTTGATTTTAAAATGTTACTGATATTATTTTGTAGTTCTGTCAAATGTGTTTTGATTGATTATTGTGTTGCTAAATATACTCTGCATATTTTGTAATATTTAAATCGTTTTAATTCTATAACCCACAATAGTTTAGTAGTTATTAGTATTGTAAGCGACGCGAAGCCACATCATTGTATGTAGCCACATTATTTTCGTTGACGGCAGTTGAAGGCCGCCCTTCACGAAATTCGTCATGCAAAGAAACTAGACCTCCCTCAAATTCAGCAAACCATCAAACAAGGTGCTTCTCTCCCAAAAGCATTTTGAAGACGAGCGGCACAGTCTGCGGAGAGAGAGAACTTTTAAAATCATAAAAAATCATCGCTCTAAAATCTTTTCGACTTAATTCCATTTTCGTTGCATACGTACGAACTTTGATGTGTGATAAAAACAATTGACAATTGATTTCCCGCCAATTGTTTTTTTTTATTACTAAGAAGGTTGCAACGTTTAAAAAAATATAACATTCGAAATTCAAATAGTTCCGATTAGCTAGAAGTGAAAAACTTTTAGTGTGCCCTATGTATCTACCTAGTTTAAGTTTTACCAGTTTTAATAAAAGTTAATTGTAAGTTTTACCTAGTGTTAGCACATCTCTTATTTGTACCTAACTTAATATTAAATTGTCAATAGATACAATTAGCTCAATAGTAGAATAATATTATAAGGTTGTAATAATGGGTACCAGTTCCATGTTCATAGACAATATTATAATAATGTATACTAGCTTACTAGCTCCGCTCTAGAATGGATACTTTATGGAAGGATTGTCTTTGGTCGGTAGAAGGAACTAGCACCATCTTGATTTTGTTTTTTTTTTGGAAAAGAACACGCACTGGAATATTATTTGTATAATCATTAAGATTGATCAAGTACACATATCCCAAATAACTGGCGTTTTTTGAATTCGACTGAGGAGTCTCCCACTAGGTATTAACTAGCGAGTATAACGCAGTTAGTAAACTTTGGGTACTTATAAATCTTTATATTGCATAACACCTTGAAACAAAATTTTAAAAAACTACAAGGACATTCAGGCAGTTGGTTATGATTCACGTTACCGCGATCACGTACGATTTCTAGTCCCAAACCCGCGCTCCTCTGCCGCCATTTTATTGAAGGGCTCGAAGCGAAGCTCTATCTTAGACGACAAGTGTAAATCGTTTGTGTGCCAACTCCTCCGAAACGGCTCGAACGATTTTGACCAAATTTGGCATGCTGGTCATACCCTGGAGTGCATATCTCTGAAATCTTGAAACAAGAGCTTAAAAAAATTAAGAAAATTTGCTCCGCTCAACATTTGCAATTAGTAGCATGCATTGCATGCACCTAGTATTATCTACGTTTAAAGTGGTGTGCAAATAAATCTTGTGACCAGTTTATTTTCGTTTACTTTCTCGCTCCACCGTTTTCATTAGTCACTTTGAACCGGTTCGTAGTAGTTTAATTCACCGCCACAGGAAATGGTTAACACGCGAAGCGCGTCGCGCAACGGTCAAGCGAATGACGCGACCACGCCCGCAATTGAAACAAAGTGCGAGGAAACCGAAATGTTTATTGATTATCATATAAACTATAATTCTGTTCGAACTGTTACGGATTCCTAATGTTGGGATAATCGCATACGCAGTCCGATCCCGTGGTGCAGAGAAAGAGGGCTGCATCAGCACTTACGCCTGCCCTCGCGCTACGTGAGAGCTCGCTTTCATTCCCCAGTTGTTTCTAATCCTCCGTCGCGTAAGGTCATACCTATTAAATCGTTACTATACGTAGGTCACACTATCAGTTTTGCGTAACTTATAAAAACAACATGTTAAAACCAAAATATTATGTCTATTGCTTTTCAAAATACTCTCCTTTACATTTTAAACATTTTTTCATATTATATTAACTTTTAGGTAATATAATATGAGTGACCAGGAACACTACGCCAGGGTCCTGGCAGAGGCTATGGAAGCAAGGGAAATGGCAATATCTCGGGAGGCCGGCTTCAACACGCGCGCGTCGCTTCAAAGGACACCACCTAAGTTTGTATTGAGCAGGCCATCGGTGCAAGCGATGGAGTACTCGAGTACTCCGGTCGGTTGTGTTGTGTGTGTTTATTTTCGCGCCAAAATGTCTGTCGACTCACGCCGCAGTAATAGAGAGAAATTAGAAGTGTTTATAGATTTATACAGGAAGTTACCATGTCTATGGCAAATAAAAAGTAAAGAATACCATATTCGCGACAAAAAGAAATAAATATTCTAGAAATACCATATTCGCGGCATACCAACAATTGGTAGATGTTTCGAAAGAAATAGAGCCGGACGCGAATCGGGAACCAGTAATTAGAAAAATTAATACCTACAGGACAAATTACCGAAAAGAACAGAAAAAAGTTGAAAATTCGAAGAAATCAGGGGCAGGCATCAACGATGTATACGTGCCGAGCCTATGGTACTACGATAGATTGCATTTTCTCCGCTACCAAGAGACACCAAGAACATCGCAATCGAACCTAACTGAGGAGGAATCTACGGTAAGATTTTTGTTTTGGCTTCACAAAAAATTAAACAAAATAAAATTCAATTCCAATACCATTTTTTTTTTAATGAAATTATTTTGCCAAGGAACACTGCCTTCATTACTAAAGTAATCCATAAACTGTTCCCGAATATTCTTTGCATTGAGTGCAGAATTCCCATATCCCCTTCTATTTAATGGGATCATGTGGTCACCCGCATGTAACCATGGCAAGATAGTTCAATTTTCTGTATTTTCTTTGTCAATCCATTCAGAAGGCGAGTAGTGATTACGTGAACGAGCGAGCGATTAGAAAGTTGTGCAACTCGCCATTACAACAGCTTCAATATTATTTGGTTCTATATTAATTTGTGTGTGGAAAATTCTGAACCTAGCCGCCAATATACTAAACGCATTTTCAACTATGCGCATCGCTCGAGATAAACGGTAATTGAAGATCTTTCTATCTTGTGAATTCAAGTCCGCTTGTCTAAATGGCTTCATCATATCACACCTCAAAGGAAACGCATCATCAGTTACGAAAACATATGGCAATACTTTTGAGCTGTTGTTAATTTTTTCTTCCACCGGAATCTTTAACAGATTTTTCTCAAGTTTCTTGTAGAAAACTGTATTTTGCAGAACACCGCCCTCTGATACTCTGCCATTTGTGCCAAAATCGCACATAATGAATCGATATTTGGCATCCACAATTGCTAACAGAACCATACTATGCCGCCCTTTGTAATTGTAATACCAAGATCCGCTTTCACTCGGTGGAATAATATCTATATGTTTCCCGTCGATTAAGCCGATACAGTGAGGAAAATTCCATCTGTATTCAAAGGTTTTTGCGATATCTTTCCAATCTTCTTCTGTTTTCAATAAAATAAAATAAAATAACGTTTATTATCTTTGAAATGTTTAGAAAATTATTTAGTTTCGTCAAAAGTTGGTGTGACTCTACCGAGGGTTCCAAAATGCAACGAGACTGAGAAGAGGCCTCAAGAAACTCAGTTCGGCTTTTTTCAAAATATTTCATCTTAAATCTAATACAGAGTTATTTAGAAAGGAGCAATTCGTGTTACAACCAGGCAGCCTTGTCATCTAAGAAATCATTAATACTATAATAAGCTTTATGGCACAATTTACTTTTTATTAGTTTTTTAAATTTATTGACAGATAAATTTGCTATTTCGGTTGCCAATGTATTGTACATTCGAATAAAGTTCTCCGCAAAAGAATTACTCACTTTATGAAGCCCAAATTTAGGAACAGCCAGTTTATCCTTATTTCTTAAGTTTAGATTATGATTATCACTATTTTTCACAAATTTACTTTTGTTATTGTGGGTATACAATAAAATTTCATAAATATACTCTGAATGTAAGGATGTTAATATGCTTAAACTTATCTCTTAATGACTCCCGAGACCCCATTCCATAGATAGTCCGGCCAGCCCTCTTCTGCAACACTTTTTAATTTCGGAAACTAAAACAAATATGAAAATAACTCTTAATAAAAGTGAAGTGAGCGAGGTCCCTGTAGGTACTTAAACGTTTTACCTGTTTTTTATAAAATACTTATATTTAACTCATTGTTACAGACAGAAGAAACTGAGGGAGTTGAAACTGATGGAGTTGAAATCTACACTGAGTCTTCTTCTGACGCCATTCAAAGTCCACAAGCTTCGACGTCTGCTACAGTCGTCGAAAGTCTACACCCACCGACACTTCAAGAAACCGGTCAAGGCCGACAAAAAGGACTTTAAATTCTGATTCCGTAACTGAAGATGATCTTCTATCGGTGCGTGATCATTTCAAACGTCCGGCTGTACCCAAAGATGAATGCGACGTTTTTGGCAAAATGGTGGCAATAAAATTGCGTGACTTGCCCAGAGAACAGAGACTGTTTGCAGAAAAAAATATTACTGATACGTTATTTGAGGCACAATTTGGTAACTTAACGATATCACACAAGCTCACAAGTTTAACTCTGCTAAATCAGGTACCACAACAATTCCATCAGCAGCAGACGTTATCGGAACCACAAAGTTACTCAGATAACAGAAACATAAATTACAATTTACAATCTCAGCAGAGCCAACCAACATGTTTTTCAGATGGCAGCCTTCAATTATCGGGTGCACTTTCCACCGAAAACATGTCCATGGTGACTTTATTTTCTCAGTTTAATGGTGAAAATTAAGGCCCGTACCTAATTATGACCCTGCCTCTCTATTTTTTTAAATAAAAGTAAACTTTTGATTATAATCTTGTGGTTTTACTTACCTTCAAATAGTTTGTGCGAAGTACTTCATAGATAGCTATACATATCTCAGGGATAATGATCCCTAGAGCTTGAGGTGATATTATTGTAGAAAACTTAAGATCTTCGTAACTTCTACCAGTCGCCAGGAATCTCAAAGTTGCTGTTAACCTCTCATGCGGTGTTATCGCTTGGCGCATTATCGTGTCATTCTTATGTATCAATGGTAAAAATTGACCTTTAAATTAGGGACCACAATGTTCATATTTTTTGTATAACAGAGCATTGGTTAAAAGACCACGAATTATTGTTCAACAGTGAATTTTACTCACTTACTAGTGCGTTCGCAAGAAATAAGGCTCGTGGTGGCTCCCTAATATTCGTGTCTAATAATATAAAATGTAAAGAACATAAAGATATTGTTGCTTTTTCTATAGAGCGCACTGTGGAATTGTCCTATGTTGAGCTCATTGTCCTCTGTGTCTATAGCCCACCGGATTGTGATTACGATTCATTTGAGATAGTAATGGAAAATGTATTGAAACAATTGTGTCTTAATAAAAAGAATGTTGTGTGGTGATTTTAATGTTGATGTACTTGTGCAGTCACCTAAATGTATTAAATTTATCAATTTATTCAGTTCCTTTGGCTTACAACACTTATTTTCAGAGCCAACTAGAATCACATCACATTCTGCAACATATCTAGATAATATATTTTGCAACTGTGAACTCCTGACAAAGGAGGTATTAAGTAACTTCAAATCTGACCATCTGGGGCAGAAGGTCGTATTTCCCATCAATATCACGGCTAAAGGAAATAAAATATCATGTAGACCAAAGAGTACATATCGCCTAGAACGATTTAATGAAAGCGTTTCTGCAAAATTTGCTAGTATTGACTTTAACCAGGTTGATCCAAATAACTTATATGTTTAATACAATTAAATCTGAGTTCGACAATATATTTAAATCAAGAACTTTTTATAAAAATGGAAACCTCCAGTTCTGTGACTGGGCAACCACTGGCATCTACAAAAGTAGAGCTAAGTTGTATTAATTATATGGTATGAAGCAATATAATTTTAATCTTGATTTTATTCAGTATGTTAAAGATTATTCCAAACCTTTTACAAAAGCGTGTGTTGCTGCCAAGTCATTATATTTGAGTAATAAGATTAAATAGTCCAACAATAAAGTCAAAACGACTTGGAATATAATTAATGCTGAAACCGGTCGCCTCAAGCCCCGTGACAATGACTTTGAATTAATTATTGATAATAAAGTCATTAACAAAGAACCAGATGTAGCACAAACCTTAAATCAGTCCGTGTCGTACCGACCTCGCGTACGGACGTACTTAGTGCAAGCTAGTTAATTATTTAATTAGTGTAATGCGCGGCAATACCCGCCGCTGAACACTGTCGCTATGAGTTCGCAAACGCTCATAGCCAACGAGTTGTTGACAGTCATACAGCATGCCATCGACACTATGGACGAAGTTAGCATCCTGCAGATCTGCAAGACAAACTTCAAGGAAGAGGATGTGAGTAGTAGTAAGAGACTGCTATTCCAGACGCTGGGTAAGCTCGACGAGATGCCACGTCGACGGAGAGATGGTACCGAGAAGAGTATCCAGGACATCGTCACCTTGCTGAAGGTGACCGACCCGGACAACGTGCCTGCTTTCGTCGCGAAAAATTTACACAAATTGCCTCCCGTGACATTTGATCACGTCGACGTCACCAGGTTGCTTAAGGATATCACATCCTTGATTGCAAGCCGCAACGGAATTGAAGATGGAAGCGTCAGATCGCACGATTGGTGAGCTGCGGGCCGATGTAGTGTTACTATGTAGCACTATTTCTACAAGTAGGTCATCGGATGCCGCGAACATTAACCTCCGTCGTGGTGAACAAAATGCACCACTTAGCAGTTTTGCGTCGCCGAGCGAGTTTGCGTCACCGGTAGTGGAATTTGCCGACAGGGCGAATTGCTCCGCCGCTGTCCCTGTTGCGTCAGCGGTAGCGGGGAAGGTTGTGGGTCAAGGAGTAATGTCATCACCTAATTGTTCCTACGCTAACAAAGCCGGAACCAAGAAATCCGCTGAACCTAGAAGCAGGCAGGACGGGGAAGGTAAAAAACGACAGGAGCCCCTTCTGCCGAAACCGAAGATCCTGAAAAAGGACGCGTGCGACAAGGATGGCTTCATCAAGGTAGAGAAGAAGAAGAGGAAGCCTCCATGTCGAAACCAGTGCGGTACGGGTCTGGCAGGGCCTAATATGTTGTTACGTCCTGTGATACCGAGTACGTTACTGTACGTGTCCCGACTTCATCACTCCACGAAGGACATCGAGATCGTGGAGTACATCAGGACGAAGACCAACTTTAAGTCGTTCGTGATTAGGGTGCCGACTCATCATCTCGACATGTTCCTTAAGGAAGAGTTTTGGCCGAAAGGTGTCGTGTATAGACGGTTTCGCGGCACGTTACCTTACGCGAAGTGTAACACGACACCCGTTTAAACAACAGACAGTTTAGTGTTCTATTGTAAGAGATAATTATATATATTTTTAGTTTTAAGGTATGTATCTATGGGCCGTAGAATAAGTTAATATAAGATCTGTAACTTTTCTGACGTAGCCTGATAATAAATGAATAAATAAAAAATAAAAAAAATTTTTTTTTATAGACATACCCGCGAATTTAACTAGCTCTTGAATTCTTGCCCAGTTAAAGCTCAACGTATGCTGGAAGCGGCGTGAATCAGTGTCATGTCTCATTTAGCTTTGAATATGTAAACCCCAACGATATTATAAAAGTATTCTAGTCGCTTAACTCAAAAAAGACAGCTGGCTTGTGTGGTATTTCTGTAAAATTGCTTCAGTCCATTATTGTGAATATATCTCCACATCTAGCTGCAATATTTAATAAATGTGTATATAGTGGAGTGTTTCCTGATCTCATGAAATACAGCAAAGTGATACCTTTACTTAAAACTGGATCAAAAAGCGACTCTGGTAGTTTTAGACCAATTTCAATACTACCTGCCTTTAGTAATATATATTGCAGCAATTACAATCACATTTTAATTCAAATAATGAGCAGTACATAATGAGCTACATAATGAGCAGTATGGATTCACAAGTGGTCGTTCTACCTTTCACGCAGGGGTAACGCTTCTGAAGCATATTTTCAGCATATTTTCATGCCTGGGACAATAAGCAAGATGCCATTGGTATATTTTGCGATCTCTCCAAAGCTTTTGATTGCGTTGAACATAATACCCTATTACGGAAACTCAATTACTATGGTATCAGAGATTCGGCACTGGACCTAGTTGCCTCATACCTCAGTGATAGAATACAACACGTTGATAGAGTCTGGCCAACGAAAGCTGTCCACGCATAATTTTCAGAAGTTTTGATATGGCAATAATTTAAGACTGACAAAATTGACACATTGACGTTTTGTACTTGAGTTATCTTGTGTTTACGTGCATCATATTTTCATTGAATTTGTTTAAAATAATGCCGAAAACAATCAAAAGTTCGACGAGGAAGCTTTTATTTACTATGATTGACAAATATAAAGACATAAAAAGTGATTTGAATCAGAAATCTGCAGAGAAAATACTACGACTGGATTCAATCCTTTCACTTTTAGGTTAGTTTATTGAATTTTTAATGAAACAACTTGATACTTTTCGACTATTTATAACAAATCGCAATATCTTTCACGGTGTATCTACTTTTCAGGAAGTATTAACAACGAGAAGACCAAACTTAAAATTGGTGAAGCAGTAAAGAAATTGAAAACACTCGAAAAAAATGAAATAGCGACTTCTGAATCACAAAAGATATCTTCAATTACAGGTTAGAAATTATAGATTTTTAACAGTTACTTCGTAGGGTTTATATACATTTTTATGATAATGTATGGATGGCTAAATTAAATAATATACTATCTTTGAATTTTATTGTTATAATAATAAATAATTTATAACCAAAAACACAAGAAACATAATACGGTGGCCCCTACACTAGGCAAGCCTGTCCTGTGGGTGCCTATTGCGATTATAAATAAATTTACAATATTGTTCGGATTCATTTCTATTGATTTTTTATTTTTTATACATTGTTACTAATTTGCAAGCACTTAAGATACAGTAACAATATATATATGCAAATAAATAATGTATATATTATGTAAATATATATATTATGTTGGTGTAGGAGAATTTTTATACGGGATATTGATTTTTGAGGCAGATTCATTATGGCAGGCACACTGCACAGGCACACTGAAAGTTTTGCACTTCTAGCTAATCGGAACTATTTGAATTTCGAATGTTATAATTTTTTAAACATTGCAACCTTCTTAGTAATAAAAGAAACAATTGGCGGGAAATCATTTGTCAATTGTTTTTTATCACACATCAAAGTTCTACGTATGCAACGAAAATGGAATTTGGAAGATTTTAGAGCGATGAGTTTTTATGATTTTAAAAGTTCTCTCTCTCCGCAAGACTGTGCCGCTCGTCTTTAAAATGCTTTTGGGAGAGAAGCACCTTGTTTAAGCACCGTGAGGCGATGGTTTGCTGAATTTGAGAGAGGTCTAGTTTCTTTATATGACGAATTTCGTGAAGGGCGGCCTTCAACTGCCATCAACGAAAATAATGTGGCTACTGTTAAGCGGTTAATTGAAGAAAACCCGCGGATTACCTATGAGACAATTCAAGGACTATTGGGGATTGGTATGAGTCAATTCCAGGAAATTTTACAAGAAGAATTGAAAGTTCGGTAACTTTGTTGTCGTTGGATCCCTCATGAACTGACAGCGGAGCAGAAGCGGGCTCGCGTGGAATGGTGCACACATATGCTACTGAAGTACGACCACGGACATTCTAATGCTGTTTATGACATTGTCACAGGAGACGAAACGTGGATTTATTATTTTGAACCGGAAAAAAAAACAGCAGTCTTGTGAATGGGTGTTTGAAATGGAGAACAAGCCAAAAAAGTGAAATAATAAAATAAAATAAAATAACGTTTATTATCTTTGAAATTTTCGGAAAATTATTTAGATTCGTCAGAAGTTGGTGTGACTCTACCGAGGGTTCCAAAATGCAACGAGACTGAGAAGAGCCCTCAAGAAACTCAGCTCGGCTTTTTTCAAAATATTTCATCTTAAATCTAATACAGAGTTATTTAGAAAGGAGCAATTCGTTACGTTGTTACAACCAGGCCGCCTTGTCATCTAAGAAATCATTAATACTATAATAAGCTTTATGGCACAATTAACTTTTTATTAGTTTTTTAAATTTATTGACAGATAAATTTGCTATTTCGGTTGGCAATGTATTGTACATTCGAATAAAGTTCCCCGCAAAAGAATTACTCACTTTATGAAGCCTAAATTTAGGAACAGCCAGTTTATCCTTATTTCTTAAGTTTAGATTATGATTATCACTATTTTTCACAAATTTACTTTTGTTCTTGTGGGTATACAATAAAATTTCATAAATATACTGTGAATACACTGTAAGGATGTTAATATGCTTAAACTTATCTCTTAATGACTCCCGAGACCCCATTCCATAGATAGTCCGGATAGCCCTCTTCTGCAACACAAAGATGCATTCAATATCGGCAGCGTTACCCCACAGTAGTATGCCATATGTCATGATACTGTGGAAGTAGCTGAAGTAGACAAGACGCGCCGTTTTAAGTCTGTCTGTAAGTTGTCGGATCTTTTTGACAGCATAGGCTGCTGAACTAAGCCTGGCCGAAATTTTCCCGATATGAGGCCCCCATTGCAATTTGGAGTCTAACGTTATGCCCAGAAAGACAGTGTCGACCAATTCTATTATATCATCCCTAACCTTAACACTGGTTTTAAAGTCTTACATTAGGTAAGGTGAATTTTACACATTTAGTTTTATTTTCATTTAATAAGAAATTATTAGCACAAAACCAGTGGACTATCCTAGAGAGGGCAATGTTTACATCGTCAAGTTCGCGCTGTCCACGTTTAACTTTAAATATTAAAGAAGTGTCATCAGCAAACAAAATTACCTCGTGGTCGTCTCTTATGAGGTGAGGGAGATCATTAATATATACTAGAAAAAGAAAAGGGCCCAAAATTGAACCCTGCGGTACCCCCATTGCTACAGGAGAACCAGGTGACTGTTTACCATTGATCACTACTTTCTGGACCCTATCACTTAAGTAAGAATTGACGAAATTCAAGGCCGGATTCCGTAATGATCAAGTTTCTTAATTAAAGTCTGGTGCTGAACGCAATCGAAGGCCTTAGATAAGTCACAGAATACACCATAAGCATCATATGACTCATCCCAGGCCCTGTATATACACTCTAATAATTTAATTCCGGCATCAGTGGTGGACCGACCACGAGTGAAACCGAATTGTTTTGTATGTTTTTTTTTTTTTTTTTTTTTTTTTTTTTATATTTGGTTCGCCAAATTGACGCCGCCCGCCTGGTGGTAAGTCGTGACGACGTCTAGCGATTGTGGGCCACTCTCACAGCACACATTACTATTGAGAGTGGCCCTCAACTTGACGACCTACTGATGTGCCTCTTCACGCTCCGCTTAAAGAACCCAGGATTATATGTGGGAGGAAACACGTGCACAGGCAGGGCGTTCCAGGCCACTATCGTTCGGCAGAGAAACGAACGTTTAAAACGTTCGGTTCTCGCGAACATGCTATCCACTGTGTGGGGGTGGCATCTCTGCCCGGCACGAGTCGTTCGGGATCGGAAGGAAGAGGGTGGGATCAGATTGAAGAGCTCTTCAGAACACTCGCCGTGGTAAATACGGTAGAATGCGGCCAAGGAAGCTATTGTTCGGCGCTGAGCTAGCGGCTCAAGGCTTCCCGTTACCTCCGGACAACCTATAATACGGATAGCCCGTCGCTGCATAGCGTCGAGAGCGTCCAGCAGATACTTCGCGGAGCCGTCCCAGAGGTGAGAGCAGTATTCGACGCAGGGTCTAATCTGCGTCTTGTACAGCAGACACCTCCGGTCCGGTGTAAAGAATCTCTTTACCTTATTCAGTATTCCTAGTTTCCGCGAAGCTAGCCCTATACATCTTTCGATGTAGTTTTTATTATTGAGCTCTCGACGAACGTCTATGCCAAGGATATCAAGGTTGTCCTTCATTGGTAATAATGCATTCTGAAGAGAGGGTAGGGGAAGGAAAGGGGATTTCTTCGCAGTAAATGCACACGCCTGTGTTTTGCGGGCATTGAACTCGACCAGGTTCTCGGTACCCCATTGAGAGATATTGTCGAGGTTACGGTCGAGATCAGCCACGAGTCGTCGTCTCTCCTCCTCAATCTCAGATCGCCCCGCCGTCGGACGAACCGAGTAACTCCCGTGCAGTGTGCTGTCATCTGCATAGCAATGAATGTTCCCGAGGGATAGCATATCATTGATATGCAGAAGAAAGAGAGTTGGTGATAGTACGGACCCCTGCGGTACCCCGGCATTCACTTGCAAGAAGCGAGAAGCCTGGCCATCGCAGAGGACCCGCACTCGGCGCTCGTTTAAAAAGCTGGCAATCCAGCTGCACAGTTGAGGAGGTAGACCATATGCCGGAAGCTTGGAAAGGAGCGAAGCATGCCAGACCCTATCGAAGGCTTTGGCGATGTCCAGGCTAATAGCCAAGGACTCGCCGTGCCTTTCCATAGCCCCACCCCAGACATGCGTTACGAATGCCAGAAGATCACCCGTTGATCGCTTTGGCCTGAAGCCGTATTGTCGATCATTGATTAATGAGTGATCCTCTAGGAATTGCATGAGCTGCTTATTTATAAGGAGCTCAAGCACCTTGCAAATGACTGAGGTGACAGCTATGGGTCGATAGTTGCCTGGATCGGACCGATCCCCTTTCTTGGGGATCGGTTGTACGTTCGCCTCCTTCCAGACCTCCGGCACGAGCCCTGAAGAGTATGACAGGCGGTACAGACGCGTTAATACTGGAGACAACTCAGCTGCACATTTTCGTAGCACCACCGCCGGAATGCCGTCAGGGCCACTGGCTTTCCGCGTGTCGAGTGACCGCAGCACTGCCCGTACATCACATTGCCTGATAACAATATCAGGCATTGTGTGGCCACAGTTGGCGATGGCGGGGGGCTGCAGGCCACGGTCGTCGACCCGGGAATTAGCCGCAAAGAGGTCTGCGAGCATATCCGCTTTCTCTTGGGCTTTGTGAGCCAGTGTTCCATCTGGGTAACGCAGCGGTGGCAGCGAGGGCTGACAAAAGTTAGATTGCACGGCTTTGGCCAGTTGCCAGAATCCACGGCTGCCCGTGGGATGGGAAGTGAGCTCCTGACCAAGCCGCGCGACGCGCTGGGCATCCGCTCTCTTAAAGGCCCTCTTACTCGACTTTGTGGCCCGGTTGTACGCTGCTTTGAGGTGGCCCACGTTTGGGTCGCGCACAGCCCGGGCCCTGATCCAGGCGCGATATGCCGACTGTTTTTGTCGAACAGCTTTGGCACAATCTCGCCCGAACCAGGGACGGGCTCTGCGGATACTGGCGACATCAGTGAAAGGGATGTAATAATCCATCCCTAAACTGACCTCGCCAGCAATAGCAGAAGCACTATCCGAAGGAGCCTTTCCTACAAAGCAGCGCTGGCTCCAGGGGACGGACGCATAATAATCGCGTAGACCGTCCCAATCCGCTGACGAGTAGTGCCATAGTCGTCGTGACGTTTGTACAGGACGTGCAGGAGGTGACACCTTCATGCCAGCGTGAACAACACAGTGGTCGGAACTACCCAGTGGGGCTCCTACCGAAACACTGTACTGGGCTGGGCGACTCGTCAGCAGTAGATCCAGCAGAGCGGGCGCGTGATCTGACCTGTCTGGTATCCGGGTGATCCCGCATACCATCTGGGTCAGACCGTGGGAGAGAGCGAACGCATGGGCGGCTCTACCCGCATGATCAGTCTTGAGGGACCCCAGCCATTCAATGTGATAGCCATTGAAGTCCCCCAGAAATACTAGGTCAGCGTTTATATTATTATAGTTTATTAACGTTAAAGTGATTTTGCATTTGATTAAGCATAATTTTTTCAAAAATTTTACTAAATGTAGGTAGTACAGAAATGGGACGGAAATTGGACGGATCTGAAGTACTACCCGATTTAAACAGGGGAATTAATTTACTAGATTTCATTAATTGTGTTTAATTAAGTGATGCAGGCGAGAAACGTTGGTAAAAAAATGATCGCGTTTTTTTTCTCAGCTACGGGTCCTATCTGTACAATTCCACTTGAAGATCAAAAGAGTGTTAATGCCGAGTGGTATTCTACCATTTGTTTACCCAGGGTGTTAGAAAAAGTTCGCGAAAGACGACCCAAAAGCCCCGTTCTCCTACATCATGACAACGCTTCTTCACACACGGCCAACAAAACAAAGTCCTTTTTAGCTTCCGAAAAAGTACAATTCGTCACCCATCCTGCGCATAGACCTAGCACCCTGTGATTTCTGTATTTTCCTCAAAATCAAAGATTTGATGAGAGTTTCACTTTTACCAACTCCGAAGTGGCAGTGATAGCGTTAAATTTTCACGTAGAAAACATGCCTTCAGATCTGTGGCCCTCCTGTTTTAAAAAATGGTTCGATCGCATGAAAAAATGTTTTAAATGTAAAGGAGAGTATTTTGAAAAGTAATAAACATAATATTTTGGTTTTAACATGTTGTTTTTTTAAGTTACGCAAAACTTATAGTGTGACCTACGTATTCAAGCCATAAGTACAAGTAAATCTTCTGTGTGGTCGTATGTTAAGGAAGCTAACTATTGTGTAATTTTTATTTTAGCCTCCTTTACTGAAAAGTTTGACATCGCACAACTTTGTAACTTTGTTGTAATAATATACTGTTACATAATTTATTGTATTTGTTCTCTTCAGATGTAAGTGTGAAGACCCTAAGAAGAATTAAAATGGAAGGGTCTAAAAATCAAGGACAGTGGAATACGCCGGGGAAAAATCGTCCACATTCAGCAACAGTTTCCAATTTGGATAATTTTGATATTTCAGCTATAAGAAACAAAATAAACGAATTTTATGGAGTTAGAAAACAAGTCAATGAGCTGAGGGAAGCTATTGAATTTATGGGATGCCGTGAAACCCTAAGAAATTTTTTACACAAGAACGGGTTTGAGTTCCAAAACAATAAAAATGAACGGACTTTACTTACAGAAAAATATGAAATTGTGGCATGGAGACATAGATTCTTGAGGACAATACATAAAAATAGGCTAGAAGGTAAACAGATTATTTACCTTGATGAGACATATGTACAGTCAGCTTCAGAGAAAAGGAACCCCCCTTGATAATGACATGAAAGCATTAAAGTTTTTTGAATCATTGTGTATATGGCATGTTGGTCTAGTGGTTATGACCGCTGCTTTGTGGACACAGCAACCGAGGTTCAAATCCTCAGACACAAGTTCTTTTTTTATTCAAATAATTATATTTTTATTTTCTTGAGCACTTTTTGTTAATTAATATTTAAGGAATCAAATTTTATAGTAGGTATGAGGTTTGTAAGAAAAGATAGGCTTATTGCATAAACAATATTAATTTATTTCTCGAATTACATTTCTAGGTTTTTTCTTTCCTTTTTCCATTCCTGGTTGAGTATACAGTTTTTCTATCTGAGTTAAATTGGGGTTACTTATTTTTAAATTTTACCTGACCTAAATTTATTGACAAAATACTATACCCTGAGTGAAGTATAAAATGTTTACTTAATATACTGAATATCGCCGCGTCACATGACTCACGAATGACGTCACGTGATGCGATCGTTCGCTGAGCTGCGAACGAGCGAGCAGCTTCATCTGCCTTTATTTTGCATGTTCATATTAATTTGTAATTTTCTGATATTTTTCGTCTTTTGGCTCAATTGTATACCAAGATACAATTTACTCACAAAAAAATACCACATTATTTTATGTGCTGTTTGAGGATACGAACTCGCATCTCCAGCGCCAGCCGATCACCTAGGCCGTGCCTTATACCACTAGGCTATCGGTTCACTTGATAATAATGGCGAAAATATGAATAGCATTACTCCTTTTATCGAACAAAGTTGATTACGGTGTAATTTTCTAGACCTTAAGGTTTAAATTTCAACTTCCACCATATGTGATAATAATAACTGCTCAATAGACTAAAAGATAAGGTTGACATTAGTATAGATTTCTCGTTTAGTTCAATAGATTACGCTTGATACAGCTTGTTGCACTACCGTCATGTTTTACTTCAAAAACTTATCTGCGGTATGAGCTGCAGCTATAGTATTATAATATCTGTGACAGCGCGCTAAGGTTGCAATTAGAATACTTCTTTGCCTTATTTACTAAACTGTGATTGAAGGTAACTTTATAATTCGTGGTAATTTGCATTGGTGTTAATCCTCCTCGTAATATTATTCAATTTATTAAGTTTTTGATTAGGTTTTTGAGTAAATTGAAAGTATGGTTCGATTAACAACATTTTTGAAAGCTAAAATTATTGTTCTCTGGGAGCAAGAACAAAGCATAAAGAAAATAGCACGAGATATGGGCATAACGGTAAGAGTTACGATAAAAATATATTATATACCTATTTGTTGCTTCATCATGTTACATTTTCATTTACAAGTTAGTTTTTTGGAATTTATTTTATTTATTATAATTTTCTATATATATCAATAAATTAATAATAACATAAAACTAATACATATATATATATCAATATATATATATATTATATATTTCTAATTATTATTGCTGCTGACATTGATTTACATATTGCAACAGATTTGAAAAGGTTTATTATTTTAGGTTACTGGGGATGGATGTCTTCAATAGGCCCAGGCGAGCTAGTGGAAATAGGTGGCCGCATGAACAGTGAGCGATACCTTGAAGTGTTGAATGACGTAATGCTGCCTTCAGTGCGGGTCGCATATCCAGAAGGACAAATTTACCTGGTTCAGGATAACTCTTCAGTGCATCGGTCCCGAATTGTGCAAGACTGGCTAAATGCACAAGAAGATATAACGGTGTTTGAGTGGCCGGCTAAAAGTCCGGATCTTAACCCTATAGAAAACTTATGGGGTCAGATGGTTTTAAACTGGGACTCAAGTGAAATAAAGTAAAAAAAAAATTGGATGAAGAGGTAAACAGAACTTGGGAACTAATGCGAAATAGTGCCGCATGTTTTAATATGGTGTCGGGGATGAAAAGTCATCTTCAAGAAGTGATAGACAGTGAGGGCCATCCTCTCCGTTATTAATGCAGTTTATCGGTTCTTACCCAGGACAAATCTTTGTGTGATGAACACGATTATTTGTTATGTGTCTAGGTGTAATTAATCTAAAAAAAAATTTAAGTTTATATCCGTTGTCTAGTATCCATATCACATTAAGGTGCTTATTTTAGGCTAGATGACGCTGTGTATCAAGTGTCCTAACATTCATAATAATAATATTATATTATTAATACCTAATCCCATTACAAGTTTTTGTTTACAAGTTTAGTAATCTTCTAATGTGTTAACGATGCACCATCTGACCTCACATATTTTTCTAATGTTGTGTTAAAACCTACTTATCAGAAAATGTGATCAAAGAGGAAGAGCTATATTGCTATACTGTTATAGTTTAGCATGTTGGTTCTTTCTTTGTGATTCACAGGAACAAATAACATTTCATTTTCAACCATTCAAATTCAAAGATTATACAGAGTGTAAAAAATTAATGTTTGCAACTTTAAATAAATAAGTAAATAAATATTGTAGTTATGTTTCTAGAATTATCTAATATTAAGTAAACAAAGTAATGGTAAGTAAGATGTTAAAAACTTAAAAAAAATATAATAGCATTATTTTTTCGCAGAGTTAAAAAGACAACAAAACGTCGACAATTGTTTCGCCTCTAAACGAGGCATTATCAAGACTTTCTCAAAGAGAACAGCAATATTTGTAGCCAGAACATATTTGCTTATAAGTAAGAGTGTGCAAATATCGTTAGCGCGATGTAGGATTTGTAACGCCTGTTTCTATCCATTAATTAAGTAAACATTTTATACTTCACTTAGGGTATTGTATTTTGTCAATAAATTTAGGTCAGGTAAAATTTAAAAATAAGTAACCCCAATTTAACGCAGAAAAACTGTATACTCAACCAGGAATGGAAAGAGGAAAGAAAAAAACCTTGAAATGTAGTTAATATTGTCTATGCAATAAGCCTATCTCTTTTCTTACAAACCTCATACCTACTATAAAATTTGATTCCTTAAATATTAATTAACAAAAAGTGCTTAAGAAAATAAAAAAATAATTATATGAATAAAAAAAGAACTTGTGTCCGAGGATTTGAACCCCGGTTGCCGTGTCCACAAAGCATCGGTCATAACCACTAGAGCAACATGGCATATACACAATGATTCAAAAAACTTTAATGCTTTCATGTCATTATCAAGGGGGGTTCCTTTTCTCTGAAGTTTACTGTACATCAGAATTATAAAGTTAAAAAATCGTGGCAAGGAAAGGAAATTAAAATATCGTCAGGAAAAAGACATATTATTGTGCATGCAGGATCGGAGGAAGGGTTTGTGCCAGGTGCATTATTGGTATTCAGCACAAAATCCAAATCAGCTGACTACCATGATGATATGAATGCTACCAACTTTATGAAGTGATTTGAGGAAATGTTGATACCTAATCTCACTAAACCTAGTGTAACTGTGATGGACAATGCAAGTTATCATGTGAAACAAGTAAACAAACCCCCTACTATGTCTGATTCTAAACCTAATCTCCGAATATGGCTTCAATAGAATAATATTCATTTTGAAGAATATCACACCAAAGCTGAATTTGTGTTTGGTGAAAGATAATAAACCTGCAGTTGTTTACGAAGCAGAAGTACTTCTAAAAAATACAGTCATCCACAATCACGAAATTTTGTTGCTGCCATCGTATCATTGCGACCTCAATGCTATTGAGCTTGTATGGAGTCAAGCGAAGAGAAAAGTAGCAAACAAAAATATAGGAATACCAGGGTTTAAAATGCAAAATTTTATAAAAGAATGTTTTGTATCCATAACTGCTGATGACTGGAAGAAGTACACTGATCATGTACTAAATGTGGAAAATCAGTACAAATTAAGGGACCGTATTACTGAAAACGAACTTGAACCATTCATAATACATCTTGGGGACAGTAGCAGTAGCAGCGAAGAAAGCAATGAAGCTAATTCAATATTAATAGGTGTAGAGTTTTTGGAATCCGATTTCAACTATGACTCGTAGCCCTATGTTTTGTACGGCTAAATTACGAATAGTGGCAAGTGATCATCAATTAAAGTCCTCGACTGTACATAAAATTATGGATTATTTGAAAATAATAACAACGCAGAATTAAAAGTACTCTTTTATTAATATACTCTATTATACACTATTTATACACACGAAAATTACAGCTCATAAAACATTAAAAAAAGTATCAACTCGTTTATGCCGAGTATAGCCAGGGTTAACAGCTCTTGATTTTTTTAAATTCCCTCCTTTTTTCTTGGACATCTTTCGTTGGCCAGAGTCTATCAATGGTACTCGGTCTTTAGGGGCTTCTGTAGCTATGGGCGTGCCACAAGGATCACTTCTAGGTCCATTTCTATTTTTAGTTTACATTAATGATCTACCGTTCTATGTACAGAACTTGTGCGACATTGTTCTATTCGCCGATGATACATCACTTATTTTTAAAGTTGATCGCAAGGTGAGGAATTTTGACGAAGTAAATAGTTCACTTGCACTAGTTCTGGATTGGTTTACAACCAACAATTTACTTCTGAACGCAAAAAAAGACGAAGTGTGTTCGATTTAGTATGCCTAATGTTCAGAACTACGGTACTAATATTATTTTGAACGGCGATACCCTTAATCTTGTAGAATCAACCGTATTTTTGGGTATTACTCTAGACAGTAAATTACAGTGGAACGCCCAAATATCGGGTCTTGCAGGGAAACTTAGCTCTGCGGCTTTTGCTATTAGTAAAGTCAGACAGCTCACGGATGTAGAAACTGCCAGGCTGGTTTATTTTAGCTATTTTCACAGTGTCATGTCGTATGGAATTTTACTGTGGGGCAAGGCACGAGTTTCTCTTAGAGAAAGATTTAAAGAAATAGGCATTTTAACAGTTGCATCACAATATATATATGCGAATATTATGTTCGTTAAACAGAATATACATTTATACAGTATGAACAGTGACATACATGTGATAGATATGCTTATGATTATGTAGTGGTTGATCACCCCCCATGTATACTACTACTACTACTCTATAACTATATTATGCCTGGTGTTTAGCGAGAAATCAAATACCCAGGTACAGTGTTATACTATTCTATTTTATACATTACGGTTTATCGTTTAGTGCTAATACAATTGTGGGTCGACTACTAGCCTATATTATTATGGTAATCAGCGAAGAATCCTAAACGATAAACCAGACTTGTTAAAGATACCTAATAACTGTAGTCTGTACAATAAATTATATTATGTTATTGGGACACTATTGTAAACGATTGTTATTGTTAGTACAGTACCCACCGTGGTATTAATATCTGGTTAATTGCTAATGTGGAGGAATTATGATTTGATAAAAGACCAATGTACTCGTATGTATGGAATTGTAGGTACAAAATGGCTATTGTACATTTACCTATTTATTGAAAACCGTTGCTTTGCGAATCTGGCAGTACATGTAGAAGTCACTATATGAAGGTTATAAGTAAATATTATTTTATAACAGGTTACCTCTTTAATTTAATATTCTACTTAGGTACCTGACATCTATATCATAACATAGTATGATATCAATACCACTGAATCCAGGCTACTTCTTTAATTTAATATTCTACTTAGGTACCTGACATCTATATCATAACATAGTATGATATCAATACCACTGAATCCAGGCTACTTCTTTAATTTAATATTCTACGTAGGTACCTGACATCTATATCATAACATAGTATGATATCTATACCACTGAATCCAGGCTACTTCTTTAATTTAACATTCTACTTGGGTACCTGACATCTACATCATAACATAGTCTGATCTATACCAATGAATCGAGATTCAGTGTCTCGTTGAATGTCGAGAGTGGCTGGACCGATTTGGCTGATCTTGACCTTGAATTGTTGTGGTAGTTTTAGTAAGGTTCAACTTGTAAATAAAACTAATTGTAGGCTACAATTAGTTTAGTACTAGGTACGATACTTAGTACTAGGTATGGTACTAGGCACAGCAGTGGAGATACTTACTAGGTGGGATGAATAGTCATCACACATTTTAGTAATTGTAGTTGTCTTTTTAGTTTTAATAAACTACCCACATTAAAAAAAATACTTATAGATTTAATGTTAACGTCAATACCACGTAATAGTAAATAAGTCTAACGGTATATATATTTCTATACATATATTATTATAGCTCATAGTTCCAGCCAGCTCTGCAGTACCCCATAAATCTAACACATGCAATAAATACTAGAAATAAGCATAAATTGGTTGGGACGTATTATCGTTTACAGAAGGTTCACGACTCCTTTGCAGGATTTGGTGTGCGTTTTTATAACCAAAATTCCTCTAAACATTATGAACCTTCCTTTGAATAAATTCAAAGTGGCTGTTAACGCTCAAATCACACCGAAATGGCAGCGCAGCGGCGAGCTTTTTCAGTGTGATATGATTTTAAACTTTATCTTCATTATTATAACAACGCGAATTCATACGCGCGTTAGTGAGATACTAGGCACCGATACATCGCGTCCAGAAGCATCGCGCGAATTCAAAATACACGCGTAAATCGCGTGCACTACGCCAGACTCTCGACTCGCACTTGATTCGCGCGTATTGCGCGCGAGTCGAGATACTAGGGACGCCTTGTTGCGTCCAGTTAACGCGCAAACTCTAGAGCGAGTGCACGTATCGAGGGAAATGAAGTGCGAATGGAGCGAGCGAAGAATGTGGAGTTTTTAAAAATCGTTGAATCATTGCTCTTCCCACATGCTCCAACATCTATACAGATAAAACAATAATTTGCATCACATACGGCAAGCAGCACAGTCGAAAAAAAATGTTTATAATTGTAGAACATAGAGCCGGAATCTAAAGATTTTATAATTCTAATATGTTTGCCATCAACTGCTCCAATGCAATTAGGAAAATTTGTATATTTTTCGAATCCTCTTGCAATTTCCATCCACTCTTCTGTCGAAGGTTCTTTCATTACTCTGTCTTTTAACTTATCCCAAATAACATATACAGTTTTTTGAACGATGTCAATTACAGTTGATTTCCCTAATCTATAGGCATAATGAAAGTCAGCAAAATAACAGCCAGTTGCTAAATACCTGAAACAAAATTGAAAAATTATGATTAAATTGTTAATTTCAGGTAATACTCTTCAAAAAAAGTGGAAAAACCTTCGCGACACATTTGTTCGTGAAAAGCGCAATACACATTGAGCCCGCCGGGCCGCCGACATATGTCGGCAACTTTTTGTCGGCGGTCTAGTTGGCGGCTTCACTTGTTACAAGTTGGAAAATTTTGTCGGCGGCATGTCGGCGGCTTAAGATGAGAAATTTATTTGGCAGTCAGTGATTGCCGCGTGTCGAAAAAGGTTGTGTGGTTGTGTCATATCATTTTGGTGGTGTATCTTCGGTAATTCAGTAAATAGAAATAATCTTAAAAATGGACGATCTGTTGATAGCAGCTTGTGGAATGCTTATTGCTGGATCGCTTCAAAGAGAACGAAGCTGTTGGGTTAGACCTAGTTTACTGAGTCGCAATTGTTATAGCAATCATGATAGATTAAGAGATTTGAAAGCAGATGACTTGATTGTAAAAAATCCCATACATTTTAAAACATTCATGAAATTAACCAATACCGACTTTGAATATTTATTGAATATTGTTGGGCCGAGAATAGTTAAAAAAGATACAAATTGCAGAATTGCAATTTCGCCACAAGACAGATTAGCAATAACATTAAAATACCTGAGTACGGGCGAAGCATTCATTAGTCTTTGTGACGTGTTCAAAGTATCTCCTCAAATTATTTCATACATTATCCCAGAAGTATGCCAAGCTATAATCGATGGCCTTTCGGAGTACGTAAAGGTAAAATTAAATGTTTATCTTTTTTAAATATATGTAAATGTTCATAACTATAAATTTTAAATACATGTTTATTTTTTGTGCTGTTTGATTTATTTCGAAGTGTAATTTAGTTAATATTTTTATTTTAGATTCCGAGAACTTCAAACGAATGGAAAAACAGTTGCAGATAGATATCTGGATAGATGGAATGTTCCTAATTGCCTTGGATCAATGGACGGAAAACACGTAAAAATTCAATGTCCACCAAGAAGTGGAAGTGAATATTTTAACTATAAAACTTATTTCAGTATTGTACTATTTGCATTAGTGGATGCAGATTACAAGTTTTTATACGCTAATGTGGGATGTCAGGGTCGCATTTCAGATGGCGGTGTTTTTAATAACTCTGCGTTATGCAGAATGTTAAATAACAATTCTTTAAATTTGCCGGACAACAAACCTCTACCTGGGAGAAATGTACCAGTGCCATATTTTTTTTTGGGTGATGATGCTTTTGCATTACAAACCCACATTATAAAACCTTACGATGGTATTCACACAAAAAGATCTCCAAAAAGAGTTTTCAATTATCGTATATGTCGAGGACGAAGAGTAGTTGAAAATGTGTTTGGGCAGTTAACCAGCAAATTTCAAATATTCAAGAGACCTATCCAGCTATGTCCACAAAAAACTGCTATTGTGACATTGGCCTGTGTACATTTGTTCAATTATATAAAAGAAATATACAGCGAAATGACTATGATTCTGAAAATGATAACGGAGAAATCATACCAGGTGAATGGCGCACAGTAACTCCTGAAAATAATTGTTTTGTTGCCTTGCCAAGAGATGTCAATACAAATCTGTGTCCTGAAGATACAAGGAACGAGTTGATGGAATATTTTCTCTCCGATGTCGGAAGCTTAGAATGGCAGTATGATCAATGATCAATTTAATCAAAATCTAAATTTAAAGATTTAATAAAAAACATAATAATGATAGTTAAATTTTAATTTGTGTTTACAATTAGTGACTCTTACTTAATCATAACATTTCAAAAGACAGATTTATTTCTTGATTACTTTTCTCATGCTAAGCTTTATTTATTTCAAATTATAACAGTATAATAAAGATCAAGAAAGAAAATTATTTTTCATTTAGGGATTTAAAAACGTTCTCTATATCTTGGCTGCTTATACGTTCACTATTAGAACTTTCATCAAGCTCTACTGGTACCGAAGATTCAAGTTCAGGAAGTTGCGGATGAGGGCTTATGTTGATGGGATATAGAGATGAAGGGTTTGTATTTGGCTGATTATCAGGATTTGTGGTGGTAGAATGCTGATGATCCGGGCTCGTTATAGTAGAATATACAGATGATGAGCGGTTAGAAGGATATGCATTTGGCTGATCATTTGGAGAACCTGTATAGTACCCTGGATGACTACGGGAGCTAGAGGGTCTTCCGTAATCTGCATACATATCTGTCTGATATCCAATTTCGGTTTCAAAAATAATGTTATTAATTCGATGTTTGACTATTGCATTTGTTGATTTACCCATTTTTCTCAGTTTTGCTGCAATATATTCTCCAAAAAGAGTTCTGCTTTTTCTTGTATTTGATTTTGTCGATCTGAGACGGATTTCATAATATTCATAGCTTGTGAAATCATTTCATTGTTTAGATTTTTTCTGGGACGTTTAATTGTGTCATCGGCAAATGAATGAGATGAATCATTTTGCTGGGGTTGTACAACACTGCCCTCGTTTGATGTCTCCTGAAATTAAAATATTTTTAATCTGTTATATTGTGTTACAATAGAAAGTAAAGATAAATAATTTAGTCAAGATTTAAATCGGATGTATACAGGGTTATTTTATGAACAGTGAGCATACGTAAAATATTGTATCAGTGTCGATAATGGAACATATGAAGCGGAATAACATTTTTTTTTCAATGATATTTTTATTTCATTCCCTTTAAAATATCATAAAGCACAGTGACCTTGTGGAAGTAACAAACAAGGACATTTGTTTTTTTGTTGTCACAAAATGGCGTCATTAGTGTCATTTCGTTATAACCAAAAAAAGGCCAGTGTTGTATGAAAATACGAAATTTTGAAAATTTATTATAGAAATTTTACGAATCTCCGCAGGTTGAAACTTTGTGAAATCGTTTAATTACTAGAGATCTCTCCCCCAAAAAATCACCGACTCCCAACTCGACGGTCCATAAAGTACAGTTTAGCCGTAAAAACCCTAATAAAAAAGGAGGCGGAGCTTAGCCAGGGGCGGGGGAGAACTAAAAAAACACGTTTTGTCTTAAATTCGATAAACAATATGTACATTTAAATAACCCTGTATATGTATATTATTTACATTTAACACTATGGTGGGTCAGTAACATTTTGAACTTGTTCTGTTCTGTACAATAAAAAAATTTGATAAAAATAATAAATGCATTTATACTTACAGAATCGATCGTGGCAGTAGGAGTATTCTTGTTTTGCAAAAAACTAAATGATTTATATGCAAACCACTTGCTCTGATAAACACAATCTGTACCGATACCCGACTTTTTTGAGTCAGTCACTTTTTTTTCTCTCTGTAATACTGACTTGTCAAGTTTTTAATTTTTCGTTCTATTTCTGATACATTTGTATTAAAATGGTTTGCTATTTCATTCAATGAGTCGAAACGCTTTGGTCGACTTTTATGATATGGGTGTTTTGGATTCCACAATTCCTCCTTCTCATGATAAAGATTAATTAACGTAAGACATTTTTCGTCGTCCCACTCCATGTCGGGAAAAAAATACAATCACGTTACTACAGGTCGAGCGTCGCTGGGCAACTGGGCGCAGGCGTACCCAAGCCGCCAACATGTCGGCGGGTAACACGCGCAGGCGCATGTTGCCGACATGGTTCTTTTCATACAGGCCGCCGGATTGTGTCGCCGGGCTTTGTCGGCGGCCCGGCGGGCTCAATGTGTATTGCGCTAAATGAAAAAAACAAAGAATGCACCATCAGGCTCTGGAGCTTCGAAGATTCAATATATATATTTTCAACGTCTTATGTTTCTCGAAAGGTCAGTACGTAATAAAAAAACAGAAAGCAATATTCAAGACACCTCTGAAAACTCAGAGACAGGTAACGAAGAGTCTACAGCAGATGCAAGAGAAGACCTAATGAGGCCGCCGAATCAAAATATTAAAAGAAAGAAAATGACTGCCGCTGATGCTGAATTCCTGAACATAATTAAAAACAATATAAGCACTAGGAATCAACAACAACCACTGGTTTCCAGCGTAACGGAAGGTGATGATGACAAACTGTTCTGTTTATCTTTACACAAAGAATTACTTAAGGTACCTGAGGCCAATCGTATAGCAGTAAAATTGAATTAATAAAAAGTTTGCAAGCGGCTCGACAATCTTCGCAATCATCTGTGTATTCAAACAATTCGTATTCGTACTTTTCTAACAGTTCGGCTTCATCTTCAACTTCAATTCCGGTTCGACCTCGATACCATACACAACCTTCAAAACCAAATGAATTTACTTTTCAAGATTATGACCCAGAAACGCCATCCATAGCAGCATGGCAAGGCCGAAATTCTATTTCAGTGCCAAGATCTTCACAGGCAGCCGTATACGTAAATTCTCCATCAACGTCATCAAGAGATTCTCAGGATAGTGAATGTCTTGACCTCTTCCAAAACCATGACATTGCTTAACACGTTCACTGCATTATGAGGTCGAACAAGCCACATACGTGAGTTTTCGCAGGTGCGTCAGTCAAAATCGCTTTGTTTCACTCTGTGCGGGGGTGCCTATATTAACATTTCTATGAGTATAACAGAGACAAATATATAAAATTGATTCTCTTGCGAAGCTTATGCTAACGGCGCAGTAAATACGATATGAGGTTGAATAGATCTCATACGCACTGAATAAACTAAACTGCTCGTGCTGAACAAATGACTCGACGACTATGGCACTACTCGTCGGCAGACTGGGACGGTCTCCGCGATTACTTTGCGTCCGTCCCGTGGAGCCAGCGCTGCTTTGTAGGGAAGGCGCCTTCGGATAGCGCTGCTGCCATTGCTGGTGAGATCAGTCTAGGGATAGAATATTATATCCCTTTCACTGATGTCGCCAGCATCCGCAAAGCTCGCCCCTGGTTCGGGCGTGAATGTGCCGAGGCTGTCCAGAAAAAACAGTCGGCATATCGCGCCTGGGTCAGGGCTCGGGCGGCACGTGACCCGAACGTGAACCGCCTCAAAGCAGCGTACAATCGGGCCACTAGGTTCAGCAAGAGGGCCTTCAAGAGAGCGGATGCCCAGCGCGTCGCGCGGCTTGGTCAGGAGCTCACATCCCATCCCACGGGCAGCCGTGGATACTGGCAACTGGCCAAAGCCGTACAGTCAAATTTTTGTCAACCCTCGCTGCCACCACTGCGTTTTCCTGATGGATCACTGGCTCACAAAGCCCAAGAGAAGGCGGACATGCTCGCAGACCTCTTTGCGGCTAATTCCCGGGTCGATGACCGTGGCCTGCAGCCCCCCGCCATCGCCAACTGTGGCCACACTATGCCTGATATTGTTATCAGGCAATGTGATGTACGGGCAGTGCTGCGGTCACTCGACACGCGGAAAGCCAGTGGCCCTGACGGCATTCCGGCGGTGGTGCTACGAAAATGTGCTGCTGAGTTGTCTCCAGTATTAACGCGTCTGTACCGCCTGTCATACTCTACAGGCCTCGTGCCGGAGGCCTGGAAGGAGGCGAACGTACAACCGATCCCCAAGAAAGGGGATCGATCCGATCCAGGCAACTATCGACCCATAGCTGTCACCTAAGTCATTTGCAAGGTGCTCGAGCTTCTTATTAATAAGCAGCTCATGCGATACCTGGAGGATCACTCGCTAATCAATGATCGGCAATATGGCTTCAGGCCAAAACGATCAACGGGTGACCTCCTGGCATTCGTCACGCATGTATGGGGTGAGGCTATGGAAAAGTTCGGCGAGTCCTTGGCTATTAGCCTGGACATCGCCAAAGCTTTCGATAGGGTCTGGCATGCTTCGCTCCTTTCCAAGCTTCCGGCACATGGTCTACCTCCTCAACTGTGCAGCTGGATTGCCAGTTTTTTAAACGAGCGCCGAGTGCGGGTCCTCTGCGGTGGCCAGGCTTCTCGCTTTTTGCAAGTGAATGCCGGGGTACCGCAGGGGTCCGTACTGTCACCAACTCTCTTTCTTCTGCATATCAAGGATATGCTTTCCCTCGGGAACATTCATTGCTATGCAGATGACAGTACATTGCACGGGAGTTACTCGGTTCGTCCGACGGCGGGGCGATCTGTGATAGAGGAGGAGAGACGACATCTCGTGGGTGATCTCGACCGAAACCTCGACAGTATCTCCCAATGGGGTGCCGAGAACTTGGTCGAGTTCAATGCCCACAAAACACAGGTGTGTGCATTTACAGCGAAAAAACCCCCTTTCCTTCCCCTACCCACTCTTCAGAATGCAATATTACCAATGAAGGACAATCTAGACATCCTTGGCATAGACGTTCGTCGAGAGCTCAATAACACAAAATACATTGAGAGATGTATTGGGCTAGCTTCGCGGAAACTAGGAATACTGAACAAGGTAAAGCGATTCTTTACACCGCACCAGAGGTGTCTGCTGTACAAAACGCAGATTAGACCCTGCGTTGAATACTGCTCTCACCTCTGGGACGGCTCCGCGAAGTATTTGCTGGACGCACTCGACGCTATGCAGCGACGCGCTGTTCGCATTATAGACTGTGCGGAGGTAACGGGAAGCCTTGAGCCGCTAGCCCAGCGCCGAACAATTGCTTCCTTGGCCGCGTTCTACCGTATTTACCACGGTGAGTGTTCTGAAGAGCTCTTCAACCTGATCCCACCCTCTCCCTTCCGATCCCGAACAACGCGTGCCGGGCAGAGATGTCACCCTCATACCGTGGAAACCGTCTTCGCGAGAACCGAGCGTTTTAAACGATCGTTTCTCTGCCGAACGATGGTGGCTTGGAACGCCCTGCCCGCGCACGTGTTTCCTCCAACATATAACCCTGGGCTCTTTAAGCGAAGCGTGAAGAGGCACATTACAGGGTCGTCAAGTTGAGGGCCACTCTCTATAGTATTCCTGTGTACTGTGAGAGTCGCCCTCAATTGCCAGACGTCGCCTCAGCTTACCATCAGGCGAGTGGCGTCAATTTGTCGACCTAAATATAAAAAAAAAAAAAAAAAAAAAAATTAATTCCGTCTAGTGCGGGGGGGAGGTCTTATCTGCCTCAAGAATTACAGGCCTCATACCCGCATGGAGTGAGGCGCGGGCGGCGCGGGCGCCACGCATCCAAGCATTAGTGTTGTGGCAAGGATCGATACGGAAGGACGTTGTCGTCCGGCGCACACGCATTTTTACGATTTATAAGTGTACCGAAAAAAGTAATTGGTTTTCGTATTATGGATCGATCAAGCCGTAAACATTGCAAGAAGAGACTTATATTAGTCGATTCAGATTCGTCAAGTGGATCTGATGAAGTGAAACAGTTTAAATGTAGAAAAGTGTTACAGAAGATTACACCAACCAGAAGTTCTCCTGTGAAAAAGGTAAACATTTTGGATAATGTTCAAATTTGCCCCCCGTCTACTGCAAAGTCGCAAAATGAGATCGACACTGATTCTGAATCCGAAATTTTGAGCTCCAATGAAAAATACAGGAAAATCTGTTACCAGTCCAAACAAGACAACAAATTGTTCGTTAGTCCAAGTAGTGGTAAAAAATATGGTGTTCTCAAAAATGCAGAAGTACAAAATCCAGGAGTTTTATGTAACCCAAGTTTGCTCACACCAACTCAAAAATTTAAACGAGAGAATAACTGCAACCAAAGCCGGGCGTCTTCCCCGGATTCTTTGAATATTTTTGGCGAATCAAGCAGGTGTTCCTCTTTGAGTAATATTTCATATTCTAACTTGATGCCCGTACAGTTAAGTGAAGAAAATATGCAACAATTAATAAAATCAACTTCGTCAAAATATACTAAAACTGAAAAACAGAAGTTAATTAATAATAATTATGTCTTTATTCATTCATTTGAAGATGAAAATACCGGAGATGCAAATATACCCCATTCACTTACAAAGAATATAACAATTAAAAAACATGCTGTAGAAAAGCAAACAAAACAGAAAGAAAGACATCAAAAATGGCACCAAGATGACTATATACTACAACAAGAAGAAAAGCAAAAAGAGCAACAAGCAAAATATACAGATTATCGAAAAGAATACCGAATAAAACAGCAAAAACCTCGGCAAAAAAGTCACCAAGAAGAACATCAAGAGCAAGCGAAACAGCAAAAAGAACATCCAGAGCAGGAAGAGGAATATCTAGATGAACAGCAAGCAGAACATGATACAGAGAGTGAAAATATAATTCAAGTTACTCGTAGAAGCAAATTTGACGAAGAAGTGAGATATTTCGATTGAGAGCTTAGAATTAACGAACGTAGAAGTAGATGAAAGTGAATCAAGTGAAAATGAACTGGAAACCGACAACCAAACAGCTGAAACAGAAGGTATTGACAACGAGGACGGTTGGACTGACATATCTGATAATCATGGTATTGATTTCGACGAGAGCACCCTTGATAGTGCCATTATTCCTCGCCTAGGTAATAAAACACCTACAGACATATACAGGCTGTTCCTAAGCGATGAAATTGTTAATAAAATAGTACAGGACACTAACAAGTATGCAGAGAAGTATTTCGAAGACAATCAAAATGACATAAAGGCGCAATCTCGTGTTAAAGCATGGAAACCCACTGATGACGAAGAAATGAGAAGATTTTTTGGAATCATGCTTGTAATGGGTCTAAACAAAGTACCACATCTGAACGACTATTGGTCTAAAAAGTCAATATATAGAAACGAGTACATTTGCTCTACAATATCAAGGGACAGATTTTTGATTATATTAAAATTTTGGCATTTCTGCGACGAGTCAATTGATAATACTGGAGATAAATTATATAAAATTAGCAAAATACACGACATGTTGAATTCTCGATATCAACAAGTACTTCGTCCTGGAAAAATTATAGTTATTGATGAATCAATGATACCGTGGCGCGGACGACTTATATTTCACCAATACATCAAAAATAAATGACACAAATATGGCGTCAAATTATATAAATTGTGTACTCCCGAGGGATACTCGTACAATACACTTATACAGGCAAAGAAGGCAACAATCGAGAACAAGAGCACGGCAAAAATACAGTTTTGAGTCTAATTACAGGGTTAGAAAATGAGGGTCGTATTGTTGTTGCTGACAATTTCTACTCCTCTGTTGGGTTGGCTGAAGACCTTTTAGCAAAGAAAACTTTTTATTGTGGTACCCTCCGATCAAATCGTAGAGGACTACCTAAGAAGGTTATATCCACAAAATTAAAAAAAGGTCAAATTACAGGAAAAATGAATCTAAAGGGCGTAAAAATTATAAAATGGTTTGATAAGCGCCAAGTTTTAATGATCACGACCTGCAAAGGCCACAATGTTGTTTTAGTAAATACAGGCAAGAAAACAAGAGCCACTAACGAAGACATTAAAAAGCCTACATGTGTTCTTTTGTATAATGAAAACAAAAAAGGTATGGACTACAGTGACCAGATGTCTTCCTATTACTCGACTTTAAAACGAGGACTAAAATGGTATCGAAAGATTATGGCAGAATTTTTATTTGGTACTTCTCTTGTGAACGCCTGGATAATTTATAATATGGTTAATAATAATAACAAAATGACAAAGAAAGATTTCACGGAATCAATCATTGAAGCACTCACTGGACGAAGTATTTCTGAAAGAGGTATATTACCATACTTTTATATTCATACACATACACATTTAAATATTTTAAAACTAAAAGTGGCGCTTATAGACACCTAACGTAAGTGTTTATTTCAGGATTTCCTCCGGGCAGAAGTGCTGATCATGTGCTTCAAAAAGGGGGTCAACGAAAGCGCTGCGCAGGTTGCTATGACAAATTAAGGCTTACGTTAAATAGCACTCAGGCTGCAAAAAAAACTAAAAAAATTGTTACATTTTGTGTCCAGTGTGAGAAATCCTTCTGCTTGCCCTGTTTTAATGAAAAACATTTTGATTGATATCACTGAATAAATATTTTAATACAATATTATCGTAACTACACTATCTTTTATTCCCATCTCTAGTCGTGAGACAAACCGAACTTTCTTTCAGTGCGATGTGAGGCAGAAAAGATGTCATATATATTTTTGTCTTTTATTCAATAATGAAATGTCATAACTATGGGCGAAACTGGTTTCAAATTTAACAACTAAGTAAGTTTATAATGGTGGAGCTTCAAGCAATTATTGTCACATATGGGCTATATTTAAGGTGTTTTTTAAAAACAACATTTTGTGAGGCCGAGTCGGTCTCATGCGCACTGCAAAGAAGTTCAACCTTGCCTCGAAAAGACCTCATACGCATTGGCTGACAGTCAGTCAAAATTGGCGTCGCAGCCAGCGTGTTAATTATTATATTTAATCTGATACTACATTTAATTCGTTTTTATTAGTAAACCTGATTTTGTATCCTAGAAGACTGTATTAGTATTATAAGAGATTATGAATAAAATAAAATAAAATAAAATATCGTTTATTATCTTTGAAATTTTTAGAAAATTATTTAGATTCGTCAAAAGTTGGTGTGACTCTACCGAGGGTTCCAAAATGCAACGAGACTGAGAAGAGCCCTCAAGAAACTCAGTTCGGCTTTTTTCCAAAATATTTCATCTTAAATATAATACAGAGTTATTTAGAAAGGAGCAATTCGTGTTACAACCAGGCAGCCTTGTCATCTAAGAAATCATTAATACTATAATAAGCTTTATGGCACAATTTACGTTTTATTAGTCTTTTAAATTTATTAACAGATAAATTTGCTATTTCGGTTGGCAATGTATTGTACATTCGAATAAAGTTCACCGCAAAAGAATTACTCACTTTATGAAGCCTAAATTTAGGAACAGCCAGTTTATCCTTATTTCTTAAGTTTAGATTATGATTATCACTATTTTTCACAAATTTACTTTTGTTCTTGTGGGGTATACCCACAAGAACAAATACAATTTCATAAATATACTGTGAATACACTGTAAGGATGTTAATATGCTTAAACTTATCTCTTAATGACTCTCGAGACCCCATTCCATAGATTGTCCGGACAGCCCTCTTCTGCAACACAAAGATGCATTCAATATCGGCAGCGTTACCCCACAGTAGTATGCCATATGTCATGATACTGTGGAAGTAGCTGAAGTAGACAAGACGCGCCGTTTTAATGTCTGTAAGTTGTCGGATCTTTTTGACAGCATAGGCTGCTGAACTAAGCCTGGCCGAAATTTTCCTGATATGAGGCCCCCGTTGCAATTTGGAGTCTAACGTTATGCCCAGAAAGACAGTGTCATCGACCAATTCTATTATATCATCCCTAACCTTAACACTGGTTTTAACAAGTCTTACATTAGGTAAGGTGAATCTTACACATTTAGTTTTATTTTCATTTAATAATAAATTATTAGCACAAAACCAGTGGACTATCCTAGAGAGGGCAATGTTTACATCGTCAAGTTCGCGCTGTCCACGTTTAACTTTAAATATTAAAGAAGTGTCATCAGCAAACAAAACTACCTCGTGGTCGTCTCTTATGAGGTGAGGGAGATCATTAATATATACGAGAAAAAGAAAAGGCCCCAAAATTTAACCCTGCGGTACCCCCATTGCTACAGGAGAACCAGGTGACTGTTTACCATTGATCACTACTTTCTGGACCCTATCACTTAAGTAAGAATTGACGAAATTCAAGGCCGGATTCCGTAATGATCAAGTTTCTTAATTAAAGTCTGGTGCTGAACGCAATCGAAGGCCTTAGATAAGTCACAGAATATACCATAAGCATCATATGACTCATCCCAGGCCCTGTATATACACTCTAATAATTTAATTCATCAGGCATCAGTGGTGGACCGACCACGAGTGAAACCGAATTGTTTTGTATGTAATAGTTTATTAACGTTAAAGTGATTTTGCATTTGATTAAGCATAATTTTTTCAAAAATTTTACTAAATGTAGTACAGAAATGGGACGGAAATTGGACGGATCTGAAGTACTACCCGATTTAAACAGGGGAATTAATTTACTAGATTTCATTAAATCAGGGAACACACCACTATCAACACAATTATTAAATATTATTACTAGTTCAGGAGCAACCATTTCAACAAAAGAATTTACTAAATACACAGAGATGCCCCAGAGGTCAGCTGTTTTCTTGATATTTAAAGATTTAAAAGTTTTTAAGATGGTGTTTATGTTAACTTTACTGAATTTAAATATAACGTTACAACAAGGAACGTTTGCTTTTAACAAAGATTCTGCAATGGGGGTTGAAGAGCCTAGGGTTTTTGTCAAATCTACAGGAATTCGGGAGAAAAAAATTTCAAATTCGGTAGCGACCTCGAAGTCTGATGTTGTTATTTTACCATTTATATTAAGTTTAAAATTATTATCATTTAATTTTTGTTGACTTCTTTCCGCGTTTATAATTTTCCAAGTAGATTTAACTTTGTCTGCACTATTGAGAATTTTATCACTTATATATTTTGATTTAGCTGCTAAACAATCTACTTTAAACTTTTTTGAATAAGTTTTAACATAATCTAGAAATTCAACTGATCTATTAAGCTGTCTTTCTGAGTATAGTTCATAAAGTTTTTGTCTACTTTTGTGTATACCCTCAGTGGCCCATTCACTGAAAGTAGGACTATCACTAATCATGACCTCCTTAGACTTGAATATGGAGTTGAACTCAAAACAATGGTAAGTAAAATGTTTTAAGAAAAAACTTTTTAAAATTATATAATAGCATTAATTTTTCGCAGAATTAAAAGGACAACAAAACGTCGACAATTGTTTCGCCTCTAAAAGAGGCATTATCAAGACTGTCTCAGAGAGAACAGCCGATTCAACAGGAGTTGAACTCGTTGTAAAAAGAATCAAAAAATAATTTATACATTACATTTGGATCTAAGCCAGTGTCTAAGAATGGAATTTTATTGCAAAGTCCAACCCTCATACGTTCCAAGCGGTCACCAGTTATTGGTCTACATAATATTTTACGTTTTATAACTTTTTCTTTAGTGATTTTAAAAGATGCTATTTGCCCACAATGGTCTGAATCTAGCTTTTTTATAATACTTTTACTTTCTGGCAACATATCGCTGTATATATTATCCAGGCAAGTGGCTATTGTAGCACAATATCTAGTAGGCCCAAAAAATAAGTTTGTAAGATTGTGTGATTTAAATAAATTTAAAATATTATAACTCAGGCGTATTAACAAGTAAATCGACATTAAAATCACCACAAACTATTCGGTACTTATTAGTTTTTCCAAGTTTACATAGAACTTTGACAATAAGTTCCTCAAATTCGCAAACGGGCGAGGTTCCAGGTTTATACACGCATACTACTATGAATTGCTCCATTTCCACGCAAGACAGTTCGACTTTACACTCTAGAGAAAGAGACACAATATCTTTCCGTTCTTTAAATTTAAGTTTTTTATTTAATAAAATCAAAGATCCTCCCCGTACTGTGGTCACCCTGCAGAATGCACTACCAACCCGGTGATTACTAAAATTGAACATGAGCTCATTCGACTTACGCATATGTTCTGTAATACAAAAAATATCAATATTATCTGAATTCATTAACAGTTCCAACTCTAACTCTTTGCCATGTGTTAAACAACCAATATTTTGATGCCCTATGTTGATAAAATTTACATTTTTTGATTTGGTTTGATTTGGAGGGCATTTTTTAACATAATTAATATTTGTAACTAAATTTAATTCAATTAATTGACTATGTCTGCTAAAGGGTAATATTGCCTCTGTTGTCGTAGAACTTAATTTAAATTACTTGGAACAGATTCCAAAGTCTTAACACTAAATCTACATTGCTCAATAAAAGCAGTTTTGTCAGCCAAGTTCTTGGCTGAAGTGTAAAAATAATTGAATAGCAAACTTGCTATTTGTCTCTTATAATGCTTTGGTAGAAAATACCTACCTTTGTTTACATAAACAATATGTTTGTTATCGTTAAACTTACTGTCAGAAGTTGACAAATTGTATTTATATACAGTTCTCTTAAAAACAGAATTAAAGTCAATTACATGGAATTTATTATTATATTGGCTAGTTAAATTGAGTTGTAAATTTATCTTATATCTAAGAGAATTTTCCACGTCTGGCACACCTTTTATATATGGTAATGTAAACATTACTACATGTTCAACATTTAAGTTTTGCATTTTGTCAAAGTATAGGGATAGTTCATTTTTGTTAATTTTACCCCTGTTTGAGCAGAAAATAATTATTTTACTGTTTGAGTCAAAATTATATTCTAATATCTTTTGCATAATTTCATTTAAAGATGCACCTGGATAACAGTTATTAATAATTGAATAACAATTTGAATTAAATTGTTGTATCAGAAAAGAACCAAAATCAGTTCCAATATCATCACTAAATAAAATTAGTTTAGTATAACCAGTATGACTATTACTTTTTACACTGTCACACAATTCATACACTAATGAAGTAGAAGGGGAGCAAGTTGTAAGGGAAGCCTGGTGCTCCAAAGATTGAGAAGGACTTGTCCAGTTGATGTTGCACGAGTGGTTATTTATAAATGTATTAAGGCGCTCAGTATTATAATTAGATGTTTTGAGTACCTTATCTATACTTGATGAACACTTATTAAAGTCTTTTAGAGACCATTCATATTTTTTAGTTACATACTCTAATTCAAATTGCAAATTTTTTATTTGTGACTCTAAGCGTTGTGTGTCAGTGTAATATTTTAAATGACTTTGTTTAAGTTCTAACATAGATAATTTAGCTTGTTCTCTTAATTTTAAACTAGAGTTAACATTTTTACACTTTTTGATTAAGATTCTATGATATTTTAATTGTTTCTTTGATTTTAAAATGAATTTCTTTATTTTTAGGTATTTTTTTAGTTTATTCCTGCTGCAAAAATAAACTGACTTGTCCAGTTGGTATGAACTGTCATTGGTAAGATCTATAGTAGACAAGTCCAGGTTTGGAACTGTTGTAGAAGGAACAAACTGCGGAGTACCACTCATTAGCTCGTTATAAAGGTTATCCGTTTGTTGGACTACGACTTGCTCGGCAGCTGACTCCAGGTGTAAGATGTGCCCCTGGGCATCCCGTAGCTCCTGTTCCAGCAAGGTAGTCCTCCTCAAGGTCCCTTCATACTCGTCACTGCACTCTTGAAACCTATCTACTATTGATTGAAGGTGGTTCCGCTGCATTACAATTTCATCATAACTAATATGAAGCCTAGCTAGTTCAGATTTTAGTTTTTTACTATCGTCTAAAGCACCTATCAACAAGTTTTCATTTTCTTCTCTTTCTTTTTCTAATTGTAAACAGAGCTCTGTTTTAGATTTAAGTTCCTGCAACACCAGCTGAAGTTTGGGCTCCTCCTGCTGGCGGGATAAGGCTCTACGGCTACGGGTATTCATATTCTCGACAAATAAGTGCAATTAAACGCAATTTAGAAAATACAAGTAGGTAGTTCGAGGTTATGTTAGGTACCGGTAAATTAAAATCAAAACTTTTCTGTACTTACGAAAATAGATCGAATAAAACAATACTTACCTTAAAGTTATCACGAGTTTTTGTTCCGCTGAAACAACATCCTCGCGCGGAACATAATTTGCACGTGGCGATAAATCTTCTTCAATTAATGAAAGTAAATCATCAAATGATTTCACGGACATACGAAAGTAGTTAAAAAATTTCTTCTCATGTTGTCTTAATTTCGGGTACAAAGTTTCAAACATACTGTGTCATTGGTGTGTAGCAATGGGGGTACCGCAGCGTTCAATTTTGGGACCTTTTCTTTTTCTAGTATATATTAATGATCTCCCTCACCTCATAAGAGACGACCACGAGGTAGTTTTGTTTGCTGATGACACTTCTTTAATATTTAAAGTTAAACGTGGACAGCGCGAACTTGACGATGTAAACATTGCCCTCTCTAGGATAGTCCACTGGTTTTGTGCTAATAATTTATTATTAAATGAAAATAAAACTAAATGTGTAAGATTCACCTTACCTAATGTAAGACTTGTTAAAACCAGTGTTAAGGTTAGGGATGATATAATAGAATTGGTCGATGACACTGTCTTCCTGGGCATAACGTTAGACTCCAAATTGCAATGGGGGCCTCATATCGGGAAAATTTCGGCCAGGCTTAGTTCAGCAGCCTATGCTGTCAAAAAGATCCGACAACTTACAGACATTAAAACGGCGCGTCTTGTCTACTTCAGCTACTTCCACAGTATCATGACATATGGCATACTACTGTGGGGTAACGCTGCCGATATTGAATGCATCTTTGTGTTGCAGAAGAGGGCTATCCGGACTATCTATGGAATGGGGTCTCGGGAGTCATTAAGAGATAAGTTTAAGCATATTAACATCCTTACAGTGTATTCACAGTATATTTATGAAATTTTATTGTATACCCACAAGAACAAAAGTAAATTTGTGAAAAATAGTGATAATCATAATCTAAACTTAAGAAATAAGGATAAACTGGCTGTTCCTAAATTTAGGCTTCATAAAGTGAGTAATTCTTTTGCGGGGAACTTTATTCGAATGTACAATACATTGCCAACCGAAATAGCAAATTTATCTGTCAATAAATTTAAAAAACTAATAAAAAGTAAATTGTGCCATAAAGCTTATTATAGTATTAATGATTTCTTAGATGACAAGGCGGCCTGGTTGTAACAACGTAACGAATTGCTCCTTTCTAAATAACTCTGTATTAGATTTAAGATGAAATATTTTGAAAAAAGCCGAGCTGAGTTTCTTGAGGGCTCTTCTCAGTCTCGTTGCATTTTGGAACCCTCGGTAGAGTCACACCAACTTCTGACGAATCTAAATAATTTTCTGAAAATTTCAAAGATAATAAACGTTATTTTATTTTATTTTATTTTTTACATTCTATCATTAAGAATTGGATTTACTAAATACATTCTATTTTCCCTCCGTTTCTGTCTCTTCCAGCGACGGTAAGCTAACCACAACGAGACCGCTTCGTTCAACTCCATGTTGTACTGACTGAATTCCTCCCCAAATGCTCGCGCGTTGGTACGCACCTTGCGCTTCATCTGGACAAGCTCTAAGAGCTTGTCCAGATGAAGCGATTTACGCGCGTACCGATACGCGCGTATTTACACGCGCGTTTGCGAGATACCAGGTGCCTATACATGCCGTCCACATGCACACGCGCGACTGTTCCACTCGCGCGTAAATCGCGTGCAGCCGCCGGACTCTCGACTCGTGCGTGTTGCGCGCAAGTCGAGATCCTAGAGCGGCCATGTTTGCGTCCAGTCCAACGCGCGTATTTGCCGCGATAGGACGTATTAAGAAATAAAAAATGGAGCGTGAAAACTTCGACACAGAACTATTTATCGACGAAGTAGAAAAGAGGGTGGCGATATGGAATATGGAATCTCCAGACTATTCAAATCGAAACTTCAAACGTAGAAGTTGGGACGAGTTGGTAGAAATTTTTTCTGGAGCTGGTGATTCGAATGAAAATAAAAAAACTCTCGGTAAACGAATCATTTTTATTTCTTAGACATTCAAATAAATATATTATTTATATATTATATATTATATATATATATATATATAGTATTACAAAACAGTGTACTTATACTACAATTATTACATGTTATATCATTTTGTTTTGCCAAGGAAGTTGACCCTCATTATCAAAATAATCAGCGAATCGGTCTCTTGTATTTTGTGACCGTGCATTGGGTCTAAGTGTATCAGTGTTTAAACTATTTAGAGATGTATTGTATAAAGTATGGTCATATCTGTAACCGTCTCTTAATCTGACATAGTTATGAAGAATGCAACAAGCTTTGATTATGTTTTCGGCAAAATCTATGTCAACATTAAGTGGCCTGTGAAATATTCTCCATTTGTTCACCATAATGCCAAAACAACATTCTATATAGCGTCGTGCCCTGGATAACCGATAGTTAAAAATCTTTTTTTTATTTGTCAGCGATTTACCACAATAGGGCCGCATAATATTTTCCATTAGACCAAACGCCTCATCTCCTACAATGACATGAGGTAAAGGCTTGTTATCTATCTCCGATATTGGTTTTGGGTCAGGAATATTTAAAGACTTGTTCACAAGTTTTTTTATAGAAAAGAGATTTCTTAAAAATAGTGGAGTCGTTACTCTTGCCATATGCTCCAACATCTATTGAGATAAAAGAATAATTTGCATCACATACTGCCAACAAAACGGTAGAATGATAATTCTTATAGTTGTAAAAAAGCGAACCCGATTCGACTGGTTTTATAATTCGAATATGCTTGCCATCAATGGCGCCAATGCAATTCGGAAAATTTGTGTATTTTTCAAATATTTTGGAAATCTCTTTCCATTCCTCTTTAGTGGGTTCTTTCATTACCATATTTTTAAATTTTCTCCAAATGACGTCACATGTTTTCTATACTATTTCGATTACTGTTGATTATCCTAATCTATAGGCATAATGCAAGTCAGCAAAGTAGCATCCCGTAGCTAAATACCAATAACAAGTAAAAGACTGTAATTAATTCGTTAATTTATTTCATTTATTAATGACTATTATAGTACATATTTGCTATTGGTTTCAGGAGTCTCACTCCAAAAAAAATGGAAAGGGCTGCGAGATGGCTTCGTTCGAGAGATAGAAAAATAAAAATGCACCATCTGGTTCTGGAGCTCCAAGTAAAAATTCTTACATTTATTTTAATAGGTTAATGTTCCTAGAACGGTCGGTAAGCAATAAAATTACTGATAGTAACATTACACCTGATGCTGAACAAAATAATTCAGTAGACGGGGAAGATGTGATGAGACCACCAGCGAGTAATCAGAGGAAAAAAAGAAAAATAAGTGCTGCTGACACGGAATTTCTTGAAATCATTCAAAAAACTATTACATCTGGTAATCCATTACGACCGTCCACTACTGAGGAGACTGATGATGACAAACTTTTTTGTTTATCGTTATACAAGGAGTTGCTGAAAGTACCTGAGGGCAATCGACTTCAATCGAAAATTGAAATATTAAATGTTCTTCAAAAAGGTCAGCAAGTCTCTCATACATATTCATCTACTACGCGTCCTGGCTATGTGACTCAATACAACCTCACACAACATCCTGCACGACATCCACTTCCACCGACAAGTACATCATTTCAATATTCACCAGATAATTACGAATTTGATCCAGCAACACCCTCCATATCTTCTAATCGACCTGGTTATGGTTATACTGGTGCGAGTTATACCACAAGAACGGTTCAACGTGAACATGATGCATACAACCCAACGCCATCGCCAGTATCAACAATAGATTCTCAAGACTCTGATTGTATGGATCTATTCCAAAATAATTTGTAATTATGTGTAATTATTATTTTGTTCTAAAGTATTTACATAACGTGGTTTTAACAGTGCCATTCCTATAATACCAAATAATAAATATTACTTACCGTAGAGTGATCACGAGTTTTTCTTCTGCGGAAACGACATCCCGCACTACATAATTTCGGCAAGGAGTTAAATCTTCTTTTATTATTTCAAGCAGATCATCAAAAGATTTCACAGACATCCGGTGTTGTGGTAGCAACACTATTGTCTATAGTATTAATAATCTATGTTGTCTGTGGATACATGACTCGACATAATGTCGGTTGTAAGTCTTAAGTCATTCCCTGTTGTAACGCTTCTCTTAATAAATGTGGTTCATCAATATTAAAGTAATTGTCATTATTTATTTAATAAATACAATCATCCGGGATCCAACACATGGTGTCAGAAGTAAAAGTCTCAACAAAATAAGTCAAGATAAAGGTCATACCGGACACACCTACAAAATGTCGCAAGGGCAAGAAGTGCAAGTCGAAAAGGGTAAGAAATTGTCGTCAGGAGTCTCCACACCAAGACCAATGCTGATGACTGGCAATCTGGCTCAGCAGTGGAAGAAATGGTATCAGTCTTTTCAAATTTATATTCGTGCATGTGGCTTGGGTAGCGAACAAGATGGCCGCAAGGTAGCTTTATTTTTGCATGTCATTGGCGAAAAAGGAGTCGATATATTTAATACCTTTGGAAAGAATGATGACGAAATCAAATTCAAAGATCTAATACAATTATTTCAAAATTACTTTGCACCTAAAGCCAATCTAACATACGAATGTCACAAGTTTTTTACATACAAACAAAAAGAAGACGAATCGCTTGATGACTATGCATGCACGCTGAAATTGCTGTTACAAAATTGCGAATTAGGCACATTGCAAGCGCGGCTCACTAAGGTGTTGTTTATATGCAACATGCACCAAAAATTCAATTACATTAGAGAAAAATTACTACTCGAGGACAGCCTCGACCTCGATAAGGCGCTTGAAATGGCACAGGCTATGGTTGCATCTAGGCATCATACTGATCAGCTGGCATCAGAACAAAATACGGTATTATTTAACAAAAGTCACAGGTCAAGGTCTCAATCCAGTTCACATTTAAGGTCTCCGTCTAGTTCACAGTCAAGCAACAATACACAGGGAAGTCGCAGTCAACCTAGAAGTCATAGTAAACAGTCACAACAAGTGTGTCAAAGATGTGCACAAGTGCATCGCTACAAGTGTCCTGCATTCAACGTCAAATGTCATAAATGTTACAAGGTAGGACATTTCGCAGTTTGCTGTTAGTCATTCAAGTCTCAGTCTGTCAAATATATGCAGTCAAACAACGATATGCATGATACAACACAGTCGGAAGATGAATTATTCATTGGTCAGATTCAACAAATGCTTGGATGATTAACTTGTTAGTTAATAGTATTCAAATAAATTGTGTGATAGATACAGGTAGTGATATCAACATTATGTCAAAACAAGTATATAATAGTCTCAACATACAGAAGTCATTGACAAATACCAACATAAAGGTAAGGTCATATACTGGTAACAGTCTAGTTGTACTAGGTCAACAAATGTTAAAATGTAAATTGCTGTTAAATAACAGTGAGGTCATTAAATACATTAATTTTATTACCTATAGCAGATGTCAACAATTCTCCAACTGTATTGGGTAAAACCACTTGTTCTGAAATTGGTCTCATTAAGAGAGTGTTTTGTGTAGACACAGAATATCAGTCATTGTCAACAAATAAGGGTCAAATGTCAAGTTGTAGTCAGAGTTCTAAGTCTAATCATGTCTTGTGTTCTATTAAAAATAAAAATATTACAGGTCAGTCACAGTCAAATATTTCAAGTCAGTCAAGTCATAAACAGTCAAATATTAATTTAAATGAACTAATTGAATGTAATAAATCTGTTTTTACCGGTCTTGGTTGTTTTCTTGGTGAGTGTCACATCAGTACAAATCCTTCAATACAGCCAAAAGTTGATGCTCCAAGGAAAGTACCATTTGCATTGTATAGCAGACTACAAGATGAATTAGAGAAGACCGAGCCGACAGAATGGGTAAGTTCTCTTATTCTTGTTGAGAAGAAGAATGGTCAGTTACGGGTATGCTTAGACCCTCGTAATTTAAATCAAGCAGTCAATCGCACGCATTATCTGATCCTGTCTGTCGATGTGGTCCGCTCTAAGGTGGCAGGAGCAAAATTTTACTCTACCTTAGATGCTAGTAGTGGATTCTGGATGTGCAAGCTTGATGAGAAAAGTTCTTACCTAACAACGTTCAATACTCCATTTGGTAGGTACCGTTTTAGACGCCTTCCGTATGGAGTCAACTGTGCGCCAGAGTATTTTCATAGGAGGATGACAGACATGTTTGGTGATATACCTGGTGTAGCAGTGTATAGTGATGATATTTTAGTCAGCGGGCAGTCAATTCAAGAACACAATGAACGGCTTAACATGGTGTTTGAAAGAGCACAGGAATTTAATGTCAAATTTAATAAAGAAAAATGTACTTTTGCCAAACAGAGTGTGAAGTATTTAGGTCATATTTTTACAGCAGCTGGAATTACAGTTGACTTGGATAAAATTCGAGCAATAAAAGAAATGCCTTCACCTACTTGTCTTAAAGACCTACAAAGATTTCTAGGCATGCTTAATTATTTGAGTCCTTTTATAAAAAACATGGCAGGTGAAACATAAATAATCCGTCAACTACAAAAGAAGTCTAGCGATTGGCAGTGGACAGCCAACCATGAAGAAGCATTTTATCATTTAAAACAATTAATATGACAGGTTCTGGCCCATTTTAATGTTAATAAGCCTATTGTCTTACAAGTAGATGCTAGTCAGAGTGCAGTCGGAGCAGTATTATTGCAAAATCAGCATCCTATATATTATGCCTCTAAAACATTGACAGAGTCACAACAGAGGATGGCCCAGATAGAGAAAGAGCTCTATGCTATAGTCTTCGCATGTGTAAAGTTCCACCAGTTTATATATGGACAGACGGTAACTGTGGAAACTGACCATGCTCCATTGATAACTTTATTCAAAAAACCTTTAGTTGAAGTCCCAACACGGTTGCAAAGGATGATGTTAAAAATTCAAGCTTATAGTCTAAATGTCATTTACAAGAAGGGGATTCACATGTATATTGCTGACACTTTGTCAAGGGCAGCACTTTCTGATACAAGTTCAGATGAATTGGACGATGACATGGTCGTTCATGTGAATTTATTAATTAAGTCATTGCCTGTCTCCCCAGAACGTCTACAGTGGTTAATAAAAGCTACTAATGAAGATGAAAGTCTACAGATTTTGAAAAAATATTGTAAAGAAGGATGGTCGTCGAGTAAAACTCAAGTTCATAAAACATTGCAAGAATATTGGCAGTATAGATTTCATCTACATACAGAAAATAGATTAATATTCAGAAACAACAGTATAGTCATACCTAAACAATTAAGGTCAGATATTTTAAAAATAATACACAGTGGACATTTAGGTATCGAAAGATCAAAAGCATTTGCTAGAGGGCATGTATTTTGGCCTTTCATGTCATCAGATATCAAGAATATTATTGAATCTTGTCATACTTGCTTGTCATATAGAAGCTCAAATGCTCCAGAACCGCTTCATCCTCATGTTGCCATGGGAAAAAGTTGGTGTTGATTTTATGGACTATAAATCTAAGAAATACATTGTCTTACAAGATTACTATTCAAATTATATCGAATTGATGTTGGTAGCACAAGCTAATGCTACAACAGTCATTACATCTCTTAAAAGTATTTTTAGCAGGCATGGCATTCCAGTTGAATTGTTTACAGATAATGGTCCTCCATTTAATTCAGCAGACTTCAAGAATTTTATATTTGAGTGGGGAATTATACACAACACCTCAAGTCCATATATGCCACGTTCAAATGGTTTGGTAGAATCAGTTATCAAGATTTGTAGAAGGTTACTGACTAAGGCAGATGCATCCGGAACAGACCCATATCTGGCTCTGCTACAGTTTAGAAGTACACCGAGAGGAAACCTACCATCACCGTCACAATTATTAATGTCCCGTTCACTGCGAACTCAATTACCTACAGTTACTAAGAATTTAAAGCCAAAAATAGTTAAATTTAAGGAATATAAAGAAGCGAAAGAAGATAATATCAAGAAAATGAAGAAATATTATGACAGACAGACAAGACCTTTACCTATACTTCAAGAAGGAGAAAAGATATATTTTAAGAAAATGCCAGACTCTCCATGGATTACAGGCACCGTACGATCTAAGTGTTCACAGCATAGTTCCTATAATATTGAAGGCTCAGATGGATTTACAGGCAGAAGAAATAGGCAGCATTTAATGAAACCGCGGACGTCTCCAGATAAGTCTCCTGTAACATTAAGTCAATTACCTGATAATAATACATTACCTGTCAAGATGTCTCCTATGTCACCATCACCAGCTATTGAGGAGCATCCTACCCCTATGGTAAAACGTACCAGATGTGGTAGAGTTGTTAGACCACCAAGACGGTTACATTTCTAAATTATATTAATGTTTTTATTAAGATCTTTGCCTGACTTAGAAAGACTGAACTGAAATTGTAAGACTAAGAAGTTAAATTGTAATTGTATTAATTAATGTCTAGCTTAAGATAAAGCTTTCTTAATAAAGAGGATGTTGTGGTAGCAATACTATTGTCTATAGTATTAATAATCTATGTTGTCTGTGGATACATGACTCTACATAATGTCGGTTGTAAGTCATAAGTCATTCCCTGTTGTAACGCTTCTCTTAATAAATGTGGTTCATCAATATTAAAGTAATTGTCATTATTTATTTAATAAATACAATCATCCGGGATCCAACACACGGCAATAGTTAAAACATTTTAATTTTTTCTCGAAGCTTTGGATATAATGTATAAACCATACTGTTATTCATTCTATCATGTAGAATTGGGTGCACTCTATATTGTCGATTTTCTCTTTGCTTCCGTCGTTTCCATCTTCGGTACGCAAGCCACAACACAACCGCTTTGTCGCAATCCATAATTGTAACTGAATTTGTCCCATATTTACTCGCGCATAAAACGCGGCATCTGGACGCAATAAAAACTGAAGTGCGCGTGTTGGTACGCGCGTAAATCGCTTCATCTGGACGAGCTCTAAATGTAATTGTGTTTAAGTGTGACGTAACAACCCACAGATTTAATAGAGATACTACGTATGTAATGTAACAACCTTATTAATAAACTCGAAGCAACGTTGAAGAACCTATACATTATTTACAGCTCGGATTACGCGTTCCTTGTGGCAACATTGTCGAAAAAAAACGCAATGTATGCTAAAATAACAAGTAGCCAGTCGCGAGCTGTCAAATGAAACGTCACTCAACTGTCATCGTTTCGTACTTCTGTGTCTTTTTATTTTTGTTATTGTTTCATTGTCCATGAATCGTGGGATATTGTTAATATCTACATATTTTAGATAATTTATTTTGCAAGATGGCTCACAAACGTAAAATATTTGTACACTGGAATAAAAACGAATGAAGAAAAGTGTGTACCTACGAAGATTTTTTTCAATTTGAAATGATACAGAGCCAGATCACAGAAATTGGTAAGTACGTCTTATTTTGAAAGATTATTCTCAAAATACGTACAAGTCTTTAAAAGCGAACCCCAATACGGCGAAGGGCAACGCATGGTTTGAAGTACATAAAAGAAAGTATCTAATTAACCTCACAATTATAGTAGTTGCGTGTAGTTTGTCAGTTTACTTTACTGATTACTTCATTACAACATTGCACTTACTTCATGAGATAAAAAATAACTGGATTGTGGGATATACATAAAGGATCTTTAATATTTTTTGTCACAGAGAGTATTAGTATGTATTTTAAGACCGCTATTGTGAATGAAATTATAACAAATTAAAGTATTGATGATAATGCTACTTTGTTTCAGATTCAAAAAACTGAACTTGAGAACCCGAGACTTGAGTCAGCTGCAGAAATAATGGAAGGGAATGATAATGAATGCAAGAAAGCATCTGGTGGCTACAAACGGGAAACTATTAAAACTGGTGGTGGATCTAATGTTCAAGTCCCAGTGAAGCCGATGTTGAGGTAGCCAACTTATGAAATCCAGCAGAGTTAATTAGTGATTAGAATAAATATGATTCCGATGGACCTTGCCTGGTGAGTTTTAAACGTCATCTACATTTAGTCAGGCGCATACAAATGATACGACAGTCTAAAGACATACTATCGGTCAATTCATCATCATCATTCACCGAGCCTTTTCCCAACTCAGTTGGGGTCGGCTTTCCAGTCTAACTGCGATTCGGCTGAATGGTCAGTGTCTAAGAAATGGTCACCCATCCTAAGACCAGCCTGACTCGATGTTGCTTAACCTTTGCAATGTGTTAACATTGTCGGTTACCACTAGACCACGAGCCCCTCATACTATGGTTCATTAGAATATATTAGGTATATTGGAAATGCGCATTGCAACAAACCTGTCTATTATGCACATGGTGACTTGACCACTGTGTTTGGCTCATTGTAGAGAAAACAGTTTTGTTTAAGTCGTAAGCCAGATTTGTCTGTGTAAGACAAATTCAGGCAAGGGATAGAATAAACCCCAGTACAAAAAACATAAGCCCTGTACCTTAGCCCATGGTGACATTATAGATAATAATATACATATTTATTTAGTAAATATGGGAAATATGTAGGTAATAATATTGTACATTGTTTTTCTAGGATGTAGATTTTAAAAATACTTGGCCCAGTCAAAACAATTAAAAGAATGTATGTGCAGCTTAAACGGGATAGTAAATTTTGTACTATAAAGTGTAAAATATGCCCAGAACACAAAGTTCATGCTAAACTTTATAGATGCACACTAATAGTTAATGAAGAAGACGAAGTTATTCTTGCTGTGACATGTGAAGACTGTGTAGCCTCACAGGGTGGTTGCCAACATGCAATAGCATTTCTCATGTGGGCACATCGACGAAGTGAGGAACCATCGTGTACTTCAGTAGAGTGCTATTGGAAGAAATCTCAACTATCCAGAGTTGGTAGTAGCATTAAATATATTACCACTAAGGCTTTGTCCAAGGGCAGTCCTATGTTGCCAGCGAATTCTGCAGTTCTTGAGAAATATTTGGAAGAGGGAAAGAAGAGAAAGTTAGAAGATTGCGAACTGTTAAATTTTCAACCTACTTATTACCCAAGTGATATAAAAGCAGCTTCAATGCATCAACTTGTGTGCCGATTTAAAGAAAAATGTGTAAATACATTTATAAATAAAATTCAAATAACAGAAAATTTGATTAAGGAAGTTGAAAAAGAGACAAGGCAACAGTCTAATAGCAGTCTCTGGTTTGAACTGAGGTACGGTCGAATAACTGCTTCTAGAGCATTTGAAGTAAGCCATTGTAAAACAGAAGATGGCACACTTATTTGTCTTATTTTAGGTGGCAAAATACCAGACACTAATTATATGAAACATGGCCGTCTCCTAGAAGAGGAAGTGAGGAAAACTGTAGAGCAAATGTTAAAAAAGAAGATAAATAAGTGTGGCCTTATATTGAATACCAAATACCCAATGATCGCTGGTTCCCCAGATGGCATATTTGACGACGGCATCATTGAAATAAAATGTCCCATTAGTGCAAAGACTTTTAAAAATTATAAAATAAATGGAAAAGCCACTGAAAAATGTAATGCCCAGATGCAACTGCAAATGTTTTTAACTGGCAAGAAAAACTGCCTTTTTTGTGTAGCTGACCCCGATTATAAGCAAAATAATAAAGTAGAAATTATAAGTGTCCCGTTCAACCATGAATATGTTGAAAATTTGATCAATCACAAGTTAGTGAACTTTCGGAAAATGTATATATATCCCCAGTTATATAAATGTGTTGAACCTTAAATAAATTCAAATAAAATTCAAATAGTAATTAAAAGTAAGCTTTGCTTAAAAGCTTATTACAAAATCCAAGACTGTTTAGATGACAACCAAGCTTGGAAATGAGCTGTTCACTCAATTATGCTACTCAAGCAAACCATTGAGTAACTGTTTATAAATCGACCAAAAAAAAGATAGCCCGCTGAGTTTCTTGCCAGTATCTTCTCAGGTCAGGGCCACGTCCGAACCAGTAGTGGTTTATTTCCCATTGTCTTCCGCTTTGACGTTTCGTAAGTGCCATTTAATAGTCTATGCAGAATAAATGATTTTTACTTTGATATTGATTTCATTTTTAAGTTCATTTAAATAAAATAATATTTTAAAATTTTATTACATTTATTTGATCAAAGAACCTTGAACATTAATTAAACCACATGCTATAATTAATATGTCATCTATGACTTTAAGTAATTTTAAATTAACACAAGCATGTGGTTTTAACATGTAAAATTCACGTACACGCCGAATCCAGATCAACGTGAATACGTAGGCTGGCTATCTGTTTCGTTAGCTTCGCTTCATTTTTGCTCATTTTGACACATGTTTCAACACTTGGAGGTCTTACTAGTGTAACACCTGATTTCCTTAAATATTGTTCAACATGTTTAAAGCCCCTGTCCGTCATAACACACATACCGCTTTTTAAAGTTTTTACAAAATCACATGTTTCAACCAAACATGTGTCTGTTATTTTGCCTCCAAATCCTGGAGAAATATAGTTCACTAATCCATTGGGTATACACGATATTAAATATTTTACAGTGTTGGATTTTTTATAGTCAGACCATGTCAACGCTTGATTGACTGCCTTAGATGGTTTTTGCACCTCGATTTCAAGGCAGTCTAAAATACAACTCACATTATAATATTTATACCTGAAAGCCATAGGTAAGGTATTTCTGATCATTTCACTGTCTAGGGTAACTATGAAAGGCTGCATAACACTTGCTATCAAAGGTATATTTTTCAAAAATACTTTACTTATGTATGATGGAGTCAGTCTAAAATCATCTGCCAGTTGATTAAATTTTGTGTCTAATTTTATCTTGCTGAGACAGAGTAATAAATGATGTTTTGGTATTTTTATTTGATCCATAATCAACTCAATCAAAAAGTAGGAACTGTTTGGAACGCCAATGTAAAAACAAGGCTGCTTCTCAATTTTTTTTATCGTATTTAATATGGTTGCTTCATTTTCTATTTTTCTATCTTCTGCAATAAATTCGCTGCAGTCAGAAGAAGATGGATACACTTGTAATGATTGCAGTGATGGGGAGCGATTGCTGTTGGTTGCAGATGGTGTATATAATGAAATATCACTGTCAGATTGTTCTTCTTCAATCAATATATTTCTTGTTATTTTGCTTAGGCCAGATACAGAAGGCCTTGATTTTTTAATGGATCTAACTGTAAATGGAGAAGTGTAACTGGATGTTACTGCTTGTCTCATTGGTGATAATGCCCGGTCTATTGATTTAACTTTGGTCTGCACAGCTTGACTTCGGAAATTATGTGCTATTAAGGCCTGAACAGATTTATCTGCTGTTGGCTCACACAAAACTTGAACAGATTTATCTGTTGTCAGCACACATTTATCTGGCTCAGTTTGAAATGTGCATGTTGATTAAGATTAATTTCAAAACTTGTTATAATTCACATAAGCTTGTATCAGAAATGTCTCTAAGAGATGAGCTTGCTGCACAACTATCTTCTGGATCATTCAGAATCGCTGTGATAGTCATCGTTCTTTGTTTTTTCAAAACATATGGGTGTTCTGTACTGCTGCCTGTCCGTTTTCTGCGGCCCGCTTGACATTGAAATTTGCTAGGAACACATCCTGGTTTTATGCGTACTTGGCCTACTGTCCCCATAACATAATATTCCATGTAATTTACCATGTCATTTTCCAACTAGAAATATAAAGAGTGGTTTATTAATAAATGCAACATTAAAATAAGATGCATGAGAATAAAAAATTGAATTGTGTTCTCTGAAATACTTACATTAAAGTGATCTTCGCAAAAATACATCTTCGACGTTGCTGATAAACAATCAGCGTCAGGCCTTCCTGCGAGTTTTAACCACTTTCTCCTTATTGTTCCGTTTCGTGGAAGATGTATAAACAATTTGTTCGGAGTTTTAATACTCGTACTATTACATTCAGGCACTACACAGTACTTGTAATAGTTGTAATAAGACGGATTCATTTTTAATCCCAAGAGAATATAATCACTACGTAATCAAGAAAAACCGAGGAACAATAACATTATCATACACCTGTCAAACACATTATGATTTATGATTTGTTTCGCAACCTGTGACGTCACCCAAAGCGCCATGACAGATTGGAGCGTTTTCGTAACAAATTTAAATACATTTTTTAAATCGCAAAATAAACTATGTAAATGAGTGTTTTAAATCAAAATAATACATTTTTGTGACTATATAGATTCAAAACTACAGAATTAATCAATTTCTGAAATTTTGGACACACTATTCGAGGACTATTGGGGATTGGTATGAGTCAAATCCAGAAAATTTTACACGAAGAATTGAAAGTTCTGAAACTTTGTTGTCGTTGGATCCCTCATGAACTGACAGCGGAGCACAAACGGGCTCGTGTGTAATGGTGCTCACAGATGCTACTGAAGTACGGCCACGGACATTCTAATGTTGTTTATGATATTGTCACAGGAGACGAAATGTGGATTTATTGTTTTGAACCCGAAAAAAACAGCAATCTTGTGAATGGGTATTTAAAAATGAGAACAAGCCAACAAAAGTGAGGCAGGCGAGAAACGTTGGTAAAAAAATGATCGCGTTTTTTTTCTCAGCTACGGGTCCCATCTGTACAATTCCACTTGAAGATCAAAAGAGTGTTAATGCCGAGTGGTATTCTACCATTTGTTTACCCAGGGTGTTAGAAAAAGTTCGCGAAACATTAGTAGTAGTAGTAGCAGCTGGGAAGAAGTGGGCAAAGTTGTCCACCCGGGCAAAGTTGCCACTGGGCAAAGTTGACCAAATTTCGAACTCTTCTCCCACCCTTAACTGAGATTGCCACGTTAAATTTAGGAAGAACAGAAATACCTGGATAGTACACAGTCGACAGATGCACCAAACTATTGGTTCAAAGGCCGTACCGTTGTTGTCATACCTGCCGTAGGTGATAATTTAAGAAACAAACACATTTATGAGTTAAATTTAACAATTTATTGGTTAACATCCTACCTACACCATTAACATCCTATAAGAAAATTCCACAATTCTGCAACTAACAGAATGAAAATAAAGTCAGTCGTATTGGCCGGTAACTACTATTCGATATTTTAAACAATGATCGGTGCACCGCTATCAAATGGCTTTGACCGTAGGGCTCACAATAAGGTATCTAAAAATACATCTTAGCTTTCTAAATTAAACTTAGCATACTAAATAGATACTTAGAATACTATATAATTAAACTTATTAATACTAATACCACTTAGGATCAATACAGTAGAAAGTTTCACCATGTGAAGCGCACTATTGGTTCCCGTTGGGAAAGAATGAAGTACCGTAATGCGTGGCATTCGAACCTCGTCGCGTGCAAATAAAAAAGAAAGATTGGATATCTCTCACCAGATCACTATATTGATCATACATCAATATATTGATGTCTTTGGCTTGAATATGTTCTAATTTATAAATACCTAAATCGACCTCTCAACTTTTGTTTCGAAAACGATACAACGGGCAAATATACTGAAGAGTCTTGAACTAAATAAGTTTTATTTGTTTTAGACGGAGTAATCAGCTGACTACGAATGAAATCATTGATTTTCTCAATGATTTAGATTCGGACGATGAGACGACAGGAGCTGACGTCTACATCGACCCTCCAGGTGATGGTAAGTGTCAGATTAAATATGAAACCCAGACCAAGCGACGCAGAATTTTTATCAGAGTAAAATGATGTAGGTATTTTTTTTTTTTTTTTTTGTTGGCGCTGAAGTCAAATATGTTTTCGTTTGTCGATATACATTTTCCCTTTATTTACAGATTAATCCAAAATGCCCATAAATGGGACTAGGACTATGCAGATAATTGGTCAAAGTATGGCAGTATATTGGCAGTATTATTACAATATTATATTATTATGTACGCCTACTTAGGTCTCTTATGATATTTTTTTTATACGAGGGTGAATTGAAAAGTAATCGGCTTATCCAAGAAAATAAATACATAATAAATGAAATATATTTTTATTTTTCAACGTAATCACCAAGTTCAATGCACTTTTGCTATCTTCCCTTCCAAGCATTTAGCCCGTTGAAAAAAAAAATATTCTTCCTTAGAGTCAAAATATGCGTCTACTGCTGTTTTGACTTCGTCATTTGTCAAAAATCTATGACCTCCCAAGTGCTTTTTTAGGTTAGGGAACAGGAAAAAGTCTAACGGTGCCAGATCAGGTGAATAAGGTGTATGCGGTAACAGTTCAAAGCCACAGTTGCGAATTTCTGCCATTGATTGGACAGACGTGTGAACACGAGCGTTATCTTGATGTAACAGGACTTTTCTTCTGATCATTCCTGGACCTTTTTCTTTTATTTCCTCTCGTAAACGATGTAGTAAGGTGCAGTAATAATCAGAGTTTATAGTCTAACCCCTTTCAAGATAATCAACCATAATCACACCCTTCGAGTCCCAGAATACTGAAGCCATCACCTTACTTGCCGACAAAATCGACTTAGCCTTTTTGGGGGGGTGGTGAACCAGGTCTTTTCCACTGTTTTGATTGTTGTTTTGTTTCCGGTGTACAGTAATGAACCCATGTTTCGTCCATAGTAAAAAAACAATTCAAAAATCACATTCATCAGCTTCAAATAACTCCAATCAGTCGCGTGCAAAAGTCAACCGCATCCTTTTTTGCTCAACTAAAATCAGTCGCGGAACCCACCTCGCAGACACCTTGTGGAAACCCAACACGTTGACTATTATGTTTTGAGTACGTTCATAAGAGATGCCTATAATCTCGGCTATCTCTCTAATTTTCTATCTGTATCCCATAATTAAGTCGAGTATTTTTTTAACATTTTCGTCAGTAGTGGACGTCGAAGGCCTTCCAGAGCGGGGATCGTCTTTCACACTCTCTCTACCACGCTTGAATTCTGCTATCCATTTTTTGACGGATGTATATGAAAGAGCGCAATCCCCTGATGTACTGACCATCCACCCTCGTACTTTCATTGTATAATTTATTGCATTATTCTTAATATTCGAATACTAACAGAAACCACGCGACTGGTTTCTGTTGACCTATATACAGGGTGTCCCAAAACTCAACGATAATCTGGGACCGAATGAAAGGCCAAGTTACACCAGTTCTGGGAAAAAAAAAATCCGTATCACTCAGTTCAGCGATAGTAGACATTTTTAAAAAAAAGTTGAAATTCCACACCCTTGGTCGCATTTTCAAGTCCTGTGATCACCAATGTCACAATTTCGCTGTGATTTTTTTAATTGCGTAATCTTCATTAACGATGCTATTAATCGCAACTACAAATTAATGCAAAAAAAATTGTTAATTTAATAAAATAAGTTAAGTTTTAGTGAATCATGGTTCAAAAAAATATTGTTAGTTAACTTTGACACTTCATTTTGAAAAAAAAATATACAATACAACCCTTGGCAAGTTATTTCAGAAGATGGCGCATTTAATCAAGATTTAAAAATGGTGCAACACTAGCCACTTTTCTTGCTATTAAAAATTTTATTTCTTATTTTTTTGCAAATTGAGCTCATTTTGAACTACTTAACATTAGGAATTTTTGTTACTAAAATTTGTTATTTTTTCTGTCAGGTCAGAAATAAAATTATTATTTATAGCTAAGAGGTAATTAATTGAGTCAGTTAATAACCAATCTTATTGTAAAAAACATAATAATAATAATAATGAATAATATAATAATAATAATAATATAATAATAATAATATAATAATAACTAATAAAATAATAAAAATATATAATAAATAAATATAATATAATAATAATATAATAATAACCTGGCAACCCTTAATATCATCGAACGTCATTTTTCATCTTAAAATTATTTTAATATTTTTATTTAATTTTACAGTCTAAATTTATACTATAATTATATATTGCATAGCAAGATTTGCAATAAATTTATAAATTACATATACAAACTATATATTATCAAGATAAAGAAAAATTACCAAATTGCAGATGTTTGGCATATGTCACTCTAAGAAAATATTAATCATACAAACAATATCAAGAAATGGATGGATGATGGTAAAGGATAAATATGCTCACAAGAGCTAGAGCCAGAGAGAGACAAACTGCACAATTACCAACCCCGGACTCGTCGCATAGCTCCGCCTCCCATTTGCTGGAAACTTTGGCTACTGGTGAGGCGTCGAGCTCTAGCAGCGACGAGTATTTCTCTCCACCGACGTCGCCTCCACCTGTACGTCGGCAGGGGAGAGGCCGGCCACCGACCTGCTTGGGACCCCGACGCCCTCCGGCTTCGATTAGGGACCCCGCTGCCGGTGGTAATGTGCACCGCATGCGATGGACTTCTTCCATGAACGAGAACGTCATGCGGGCATATTATGCGGCTACAGAGGGAGGAATTAATCTCACTGCGTATCGTGTACGAATGCTGTCTCTGTTTCAGGAGCTCGAACCAACTGTTAACGTATCAATCGCCAAGAGCCTCGACCAACACCTACAGAGGCTCTCGTTAGACGGTTGGATTAAGGGCCTGATGCAGAAGGCAGTGTTGCTCGATACGGCACGCATCGTGAGGAAATTCCTCTCTCTGGAGCCCTAACCACCGGTAGCTTGGTCCTTGTACCCGATGCCGGTGGGTCACTATTTTTTATATTTTTAAATATATTTGTATTTTTTATAGATTTATTTAAAAATGTATTAAATATGTAATTAAGTTAAATAAAGGAAATAATAATGAAAAAGCGATTTGACATGACGTGTCAATCGTCAAACATACAAACAATAATATTACGACTCAAGAAATTGGATAATGATACTGATGAATAACGATGCTAACAAGAGCCAGGAGCAAAAATGCGCAAATACCACCCCCGGACTCGTCACTAAACTCCGCCTCGCAGGCACCGGACCGCACATCGCTGACACAGGTGCTCGCTGAGGCGTCGAGCTCTTCAAGTGACGACTATTTCTCTCCGCCGACGTCGCCAACACCTGTACGCCGGCGAGGGAGAGGCCGGCCACCGAGCAGTTTGGGGCCCCGAAGCCTACCAGCTTCGAGTAGGGTCCCCACTACCGGTGGTATTGTGCACCGCATGCGATGGACTTCATCCATCAATGAAAACGTCATGCGGGCATATTATGAGGCTACAGATGGGGAAACCAACCTGACTGCGTACCGTTCAAGGATGCTTCCTTTGTTTCAGGCTCTTGAACCAACAATGACTGTTGCCGTCCAACGACTATCGGATCAAGTGCGGGCTATCCAACGATGTAAGTTGTTGGATCAATCTGTGCTTGATCGACTACGCCTGGAAGTATTATCTACTCGTACAGCTCCAGTGTCAACGAGAGCACCGTCACCTGTGACACAGACGGTTGCTACAAGTGCGACGTTAGCAGAGCCCGCACCCGACGCGGGAAATGATACGAGTGATACATCTATCCAGGTAAGCGAGCAATTGAGGAGTACTTTGGAAGATGTGATCTCGCAGTATAGGTTTATACCTAATTCTAGACCGCGGCTACCACGCTTGCCAATGCATAAACGAAATCTGGCGTTGATGGGAGCCCTGAATGCATTGCTAGAGCCGTACTTACGGACTAGCAGTGATTTGCTTGATACTCACTCGATTCTTTACTGTGGAGCTATTGCCGCTTGTCGTGTTGCACGCGTTAAATTCCCCGAAGTTAACCGTGCACTGCGACCGGATGGTGTTCCCGTATGGCAGGCAAGAATCGAGCGACGTATCGGCACATTTAGGACTCTCATTGCAAAGCTTATCTCTTTCAGCCGGGGAAATAGTCGTCCCCGGGTCATGCGTTTCGTGACTCAGGCATTTGCTGGGACCGGTATTCGTCCCCAGCAATACTTAGCCAATGTCACGGAACGTATTGACTTTCTGAAACAGAAAGTGTATGCATGGGCAAGCCGTATCCGTCGTTATAGAGAGCGTGTAAATAGATACTGGCAGAATCGCATTTTCCAAAGTGACCAAAGGAAGGTGTACCGAGAGTGGGAGGGAACTGGACAACGTTTGAGCGACGGACAACTGCCAAATGCTGACACCATGAATCAATTCTGGCGTGACATATGGTCGGTGCCCGTCGAACATTCGGAGGGCGACTGGATCCGTGTCATCGAGCGTGAATGCAGTATCATCGAACCCATGGAGTCTATTACCATAGACTCCGAAGACGTTAGTTGTGCAATTCGTACGGCCCCGAACTGGAAAAGTCCTGGGCCGGATGGATTGCACAACTTTTGGATAAAGTGGGTTCAGAGCTCGCATGAACGCTTGGCAACACAGTATCAAGAAGCCCTTGAGTCTGGTTCCTTACCCGCTTTCATGACCACTGGCATCACCTTCCTGCTCCATAAATCAGGTAGTACCACGGACCCTAAAAACTATAGACCCATCACTTGCTTACCTACCATCTACAAGCTCCTTACATCTATTCTGAGAAGTAAAATAAACTCGCACATAGTATCTAATAATATCTTAGAAAACGCTCAGAATGGATGTAGGGCTGGGTCTCGTGGTACTAAGGAGCTACTCCTCATTGATATGGCCATTAGCCAACAAGTCAAGCGGAGTAGGGGCGCCCTCTCTACTGCCTGGATTGACTACAAGAAGGCCTATGATTCGGTGCCTCATTCATGGCTGAGGAGGATTTTAGAGTTGTATAAAATTAATCCGACTCTTAAATCCTTCTTAGTCTCGTGTATGGGGCAGTGGACCACAGTACTTCGTCAACCAGGTAATGGTGGGCACGCCTCTGACCCGCAAGGCTTGATAAGGATTGAGCGTGGTATATTCCAGGGCGACAGTTTGAGTCCATTGTGGTTCTGTTTAGCACTGAATCCACTTAGCACATTGCTGAAGGATTCAGGGCTAGGCTATCGGTTTCGTAGAGGGGGTGAGGTTATTTCTCACCTGATGTATATGGATGACCTCAAACTGTTCACACTGAAGCACCAAGATTTAGTGACATTACTAAAAACTACGGAAGTTTTTAGTAATGCCATTAAGATGGAGTTCGGTGTTGATAAGTGTGCGGTTATGCATGTACAGCGGGGGAAGGTTGTAAATTCACCGAATTTACAACTTTCTGAGATAATAACTCTCAGATCTCTCTCCGAGACCGAAACATACAGATACCTAGGTATGTCAGAGTCATTGGGTATAGCGGTAGAGGACATTAAGAAATCGGTGAAAGAACGTTTTTTTGGCCGCCTGACAAAAATTCTTAACAGTTTTTTGTCTGGCGGTAACAAAATGCGGGCTTTCAACGGTTGGGTAATGCCTTTATTGTTGTACTCCTTTGGCATACTTAGGTGGACTCAAACGGAACTAGACGCCCTGGATAGGCGAGTCCGTCAACAACTGACATTGCATCGAATGTTACACCCACGATCTTCTGTCATGAGACTGTACATTCCACGGAAGTTGGGGGGTCGAGGATTTTTAAATGCCAAGAACCTCCATAACCGTGAAGTGTGCAGTCTGAGGAATTACTTCCTACAAAATGGGTGTGGCATTCATTGTGATGTTGTGATGGTTGACAAGGGCCTGACACCTCTTTCCTTGGCTAACGAGAACTGGCGTAAACCAAAGGTGTTTAGTACTGAAGACCGTAAGGACGTATGGAAGAGCAAGGAGCTACACGGGCGGTTCTACCGAGTCTTAACAGGACCCGATGTAGACCTGCCCGCATCGGTGAACTGGCTACGTTTCGGTGACCTCTTTGGGGAAACTGAAGGTTTTGCCTGTGCAATTGCAGATGAAGTTATTAAGACGAACAACTATCGGAAATACATCATGAAGGACGGTACGGTCGACATTTGTCGAGCATGCCACCGTCCTGGTGAATCACTTCGCCACATTATTTCCGGTTGTTCGTATCTTGCTAACAGCGAGTACTTGCATAGGCACAATCAAGTAGCCAGGATCATCCATCAGCAACTTGCTCTTCAATACGGCCTTATTGAGTTCGAGGTACCATATTATAAGTACACACCAATGCCAGTTCTCGAGAATGGTCGTGCGTTGCTCTACTGGGACCGATCAATCATCACGGACAGGACTATTGTTGCCAATAGGCCTGATATCGTGTTGGTTGATCGGACCCAGCGTCGGGCAGTGCTCGTCGATGTCGCCGTCCCGCATGACGAGAATCTCGTGAAGGCAGAGAAGGACAAACTTAGCAAGTACCTTGATCTGTCCTTCGAGATAACCGCCATGTGGGACGTAGACTCGACGATCATTGTGCCGGTGGTCATTTCGGCTAACGGATTAATAGCGAAGAGTCTCGACCAACATCTCAAGAGACTCTCGTTAGATTGTTGGATCAAGAGTCAGATTCAGAAGGCTGTTATCCTCGACACGTGCCGTATTGTTAGGAGGTTTCTCAGTCTATAGCCTCCACCGCCGGTAGTTTGGGTCCTACTCCGCTACTGGTGGGTCACTATTTTTTATATTTTTAAATGTATTTGTGTTTTTTATAAATGTATTTAAAAATGTATAAAATAAGAATATAAATGAATAAACGATAATAATAATGACATATGGTCGGTGCCCGTCGAACATTCGGAGGGCGACTGGATCCGTGTCGTCGAGCGTGAATGCAGTATCATCGAACCCATGGAGTCTATTACCATAGACTCCGAAGATGTTAGTTGTGCAATTCGTAAGGCCCCGAACTGGAAAAGTCCTGGGCCGGATGGATTGCACAACTTTTGGATAAAGTGGGTTCAGAGCTCGCATGAACGCTTGGCAACACAGTATCAAGAAGCCCTCGAGTCTGGTTCCTTACCCGCTTTTATGACCACTGGCATCACCTTCCTGCTCCATAAATCAGGTAGTACCACGGAACCTAAAAACTATAGACCTATCACTTGCTTACCTACCATCTACAAGCTCCTTACATCCATTCTGAGAAGTAAATTAAATTCACACATAATGTCTAACAATATTTTAGATAACGCTCAGAATGGATGTAGGGCTGGGTCACGTGGTACTAAGGAGCTACTCCTTATTGACATGGCCATTAGCCAACAGGTCAAGCGGAGTAGGGGCGCCCTCTCTACTGCCTGGATTGACTACAAGAAGGCCTATGATTCGGTGCCTCATTCATGGCTGAGGAGGATTTTAGAGTTGTATAAAATTAATCCGACTCTTAAATCCTTCTTAGTCTCGTGTATGGGGCAGTGGACCACAGTCCTTCGTCAACCAGGTAGTGGTGGGTACGCCTCTGATTCGCATGACTTGATAAGGATTGAGCGTGGTATATTCCAGGGCGACAGTTTGAGTCCATTGTGGTTTTGTTTAGCACTGAATCCACTTAGCACATTGCTGAAGGATTCAGGGCTAGGCTATCGGTTTCGTAGAGGGGGTGAGGTTATTTCTCACCTGATGTATATGGATGACCTCAAACTATTCACACCGAAGCACCAAGATTTAGTGACATTATTAAAAACTACGGAAGTTTTTAGTAATGCCATTAAGATGGAGTTCGGTGTTGATAAGTGTGCGGTTATGCATGTACAGCGGGGAAAGGTTGTAAATTCACCGAATCTACAACTTTCTGAGATAATAACTCTCAGATCTCTCACCGAGACCGAAACATACAAATACCTATGTATGTCAGAGTCATTGGGTATAGCGGTAGAGGATATTAAGAAATCGGTGAAAGAACGTTTTTTTGGCCGCCTGACAAAAGTTCTTAACAGTTCTTTGTCCGGTGGTAACAAAATGCGGGCTTTCAACGGTTGGGTGATACCTTTATTGTTGTACTCCTTTGGCATACTTAGGTGGACTCAAACGGAACTAGACGCCCTGGATAGGCGAGTCCGTCAACAACTGACATTGCATCGAATGTTACACCCACGATCGTCTGTCATGAGACTGTACATTCCACGGAAGTGGGGGGGTCGAGGCTTTTTGAATGCCAAGAACCTCCACAACCGTGAAGTGTGCAGTCTCAGGGATTACTTCCTACAGAATGGATGTGACATTCATTGCGATGTTGTGAAAGTTGACAAGGGCCTTACACCTCTTTCCTTGGCTAACGAGAACTGGCGTAAACCAAAGGTGTTAAGTACTGAAGACCGTAAGGACGTATGGAAGAGCAAGGAGCTACACGGGCGGTTCTACCGAGTCTTAACAGGACTCGATGTAGACCTGCTCGCATCGGTGACCTGGCTGCGTTTTGGGGACCTCTTTGGGGAAACTGAAGGTTTTGCCTGTGCAATTGCAGATGAGGTTATCAAGACGAACAACTATCGGAAATACATCATGAAGGACGGTACGGTCGACATTTGTCGAGCATGCCACCGTCCTGGTGAATCACTTCGCCATATTATTTCCGGTTGTTCGTATCTTGCTAACACCGAGTACTTGCATAGGCACAATCAAGTAGCCAGGATCATCCACCAGCAACTTGCTCTTCAATATGACCTTATTGAGTCTGAAGTACCGTACTATAAGTACACACCAGTGCCAGTTCTTGAGAATGGTCGTGCATTGCTCTACTGGGACCGATCAATCATCACGGACAGGACTATTGTTGCCAATAGGCCCGATATCGTGTTGGTTGATCGGACCCAGCGTCGGGCAGTGCTCGTCGATATCGCCGTCCCGCATGACGAGAATCTCGTGAAGGCAGAGAAGGACAAACTTATTAAGTACCTCGATCTGTCCTTCCAGATAACCGCCATGTGGGACGTAGACTCGACGATTATTGTCCCGGTGGTCGTTTCGGCAAACGGATTAATAGCGTAGAGTCTCGATCAACATCTCAAGAGACTCTCGTTAGATTGTTGGATCAAGAGTCAGATTCAGAAGGTTGTTATCCTCGACACGTGCCGTATTGTTAGGAGGTTTCTTAGTCTGTAGCCTCCACCACCGGTAGTTTGGGTCCTACTCCGCTACTGGTGGGTCACTATTTTTTATATTTTTAAATGTATTTGTGTTTTTTATAAATGTATTTAAAAATGTATAAAATAAGAATATAAATGAATAAACGATATAATAATAATAATAACAAAAACACCGCTGACAGGCTGACGTCTTTCATATCGTTTTATATTGTAATTTAATTTTTTTAGTGCAATTTATTACAATAGATCAGTTTTCAGAATAATTTTACACCATTATAAATAGCTAATATATATCACACTTCAAAATTATAAGGAATAACAAGAAAAACAGAATAAATTACGAACACAACAATGATGACAATTTGAACAATTTGACAACTCCGACAATAAGAAATATGAACAAAATTTTTACATGAATTACAATTTAAGATCAAAAAGACGAAAAGCGGAAACAACCAACGCACAACTAAGATCTGCGCCCGTCTCAACCCCGTCGGCTGCCTCCTCCAGTACCTCTGAAAGTGACGAGTACGTCACTCCGAGATGTAGCAGTGCGTCGAGTGATGAGATTGGGCCCTCGACGCCGTCGCCACCAACACCTGCGCGACGGAGATGTCGACCACCACCGGCCAGCTTGGAGACCCAAGTGGGGCATGCCCCACTCTCAGTGGCTCCCGCTATCGGTGGTGTAGTGCGTCGCATGAAGTGGACACCAATAATAAATGAACATGTCATGCGTGCGTACTATGAGGCCACAGACGGGGAAACTAACCTGACAGCGTATCGTTCCTCTGTTTCAGGTTCTTCAACCGACAGTTACCGTTTCCATTCAACGACTTTCGGATCAGGTGCGGGCTATCCAACGATGCAAATTGTTGGATCAATCTGTGCTTGATCGGCTGCGCCTGGATGTATTATCTACTCGTCCAACTCCTGTGTCAACGATGGCACCGTCGCCTGTAGCACAAACGGTTTCGATTAGTGCGACTTCAGTCGAGATTGCACTTGACACAGAAGATGATACAAGTGATATATCTATTCAGGTAAGTGAGCAATTAAGGAGTACTTTGGAGGATGTGATCTTACAGTATAGGTTTACACCTCAATCTAGACCACGTTTACCACGCTTGCAATGTCCGTGTCCTTCTGCGAGCATGACTTGCTCGCAGAAGGACACGGCTGCGTTCCACCTACTCCCGCTGGATACCATGGCTTGAAGCATGGTCCCCAGCGAGAGGGTATCCACGCCCAGACCCACTACGAGGTCCCGGCGCTGACTCGCCCACACTGAGCACTCCACCAATGTGTGGAGTGCGGTGTCGTCGTCGGAAACCTCGCAGTGTTGACACCGGGGTGTGACCTCACGATGCATGCGAAACAGATAGCTACCGAAGCATCCATGCCCGGCAACGATCTGCGTCGCACGGTACATGAGGTCACCATGCTGCCTCTGCAGCCAATCGTCCATGATCGGTCTCACCGCCGCGATGAAGATGGCACCCCCCTTGGGTTGCTCAAGTCGCACCCTCCATGACTCCATGAGATCCTGGCGGAGTTGGGACCGCTGGTCCTCGATTTCTCGAGACGCAGGCCTGTGGTCCCGCTCCAGCGCCTCCTTGCGCCATTGGAACAATGACGCAAGGGCTCTCGCTTCCAGGTCCCATGGAGGGGTCCCGGCTAGGAGACATGCAGCCTCTCCGGAGATCGTGCGGTACCCCCGTATGGTTCTTACGGCCAAGGTTCGAAGTGGTCTGTTTAACAGAGTCACGTTCCCCTTGACTGCCAACCTATCCGCCCATACGGGAGCCCCGTATAGGGCCATACTCCGTACGATCCCCAGGTACAGTCTCCTGCAGGAGGCGTTGGGTCCCTTTAGGTTGGGCATCAGTCGCGAAAGCGTGACCGATGCCTGCGTCACCTTGGGGACCAAACTTCGGAAATGTGGTCCGAAGTTCCATCGGCTATCAAGTACGATCCCTAGGTACTTCATCGAGGGCTTGATGCCGATGCTAACGCCTCCCACATTTATGCTGGAACCTTCGGGTGGACCGTTCCGAGGTCTGTGAAAACACAGAACCTCGGACTTGTGCAAGGCCACCTCCAGTCCCAGCTGCCGTATCCGACCCACGACTCGAGCAACACCCGTCGTGACCTTGAGTGCTGCCTCCTGGTACGTTGCACCCCGCGCCGTGACGAGGGTATCGTCGGCGTAGCACGTTACGCCGACACCCCTTTTATGATGTGACTACCGAAATGAGCGTCGAAAAGTCTGTGTCTATTTCCAAAGTATTGGTCTTGGTTAAAATAATGAAAGCACACGTAGATAAGTGTTTAATTGAAGGTGGTCCAGAATTATACATACTTTTGCTAACTTCACTTCGGGATCAATTACGTGATCGATTTAAGGACGTAGAAAGCAATACATTGGTCGCAGAAGCATCATTGTTAGATCCCCGCTTCAAAAAACATGCATTTGTCAACAAGGACAAATATGACCAGTGTCTCAAAACTGTAAAAGGAAAGCTTCGCACGTTGTTCCACGAATCAGCGACCCCGTCGTTGCCAACAGCGCCACTACAACAGATACCTGAATTGACGCCTAGTATCTGGGATGATTTCGATAAAGAAGTCAACAACGAAATAATCAAAAACCCCACGGCAGCTTCGATTATAGAAATCGACAAGTATTTGAATGAGCCACTGATAAAACGGTCGCACGATCCGTTAAAGTGGTGGCACGAGCGGCGTCTTTTATACCCAAATTTATATATTTTAATGAAGCGTCGACTATGTGTGCCTGCAACATCAGTGCCATGCGAAAGAGTTTTTTCAAAAGCTGGAATGACAATTAACCAGAAAAGAAGTTTATTAAAACCAGAGAAGGCATCGCAAATTTTATTTTTAAATTTTATTTTTTTTGGGATTAATATGTTAATAAAATAATTTATTTACAATAAGAATTACAATATACAAAATAAACATAATTATAGACTAAAAATATTTACATTACAAAATATCGTTTAAAAAATCCTCCGCGTCATTGCCGACTGGGAAGGTTCCAAGAATGCTGGCTGTGTTGCCACGTTGGATGGCGATACTTATTCTTTGGGCCAGAAAATAGCCAGCCTTCTGGTCCTGAAAAGCATCGATTAGACGTTTAGCAATGTCTCTATAAAGGCGGCGAGCACTCGGACCCCATGACCCCAGTGTCTCAACCCCAAACGGCTCAAATATGTAATCACCTGCTAGGTTAGCATATTTACGCCGTTTAAAGCCTTCAGCCGATGCAGCAGCAGCGCCGGCACATCCGGATGTGCTTGGAAGGTGTGAAGGTGCTAAGGTGTCAACGCATGTAGCGTCCCACACCAAAGGCCTTCCCATCTTCCACGGTAGCAACGACATACGGTACGGTCTCTTTCCATCGTTTCGTGCTAAACCATTTGGTTCGCGTACGGCCGGAAGACCTGCGGTGGAAAGAGCCCTACGAATTATGTCGTTTAGAATAGCGTGCCGAGGTATACGACCTGCGCTTCTGCTACAAGAAAGGCCAATGATGGTGCAATGATGCGGGGATACACAAGGTGTACCCAGCCGAAGGCAAGTGGCAATGCGGAAGGTAGTGTCGTCCAACATTGTACCGATGTTAGGCGATGGGAGCGCCTGGATCCATAACCCTGACTCCCATTATCCAACAGCTAGTAGGCGTGCACGCTCTGAAATATTGACAGAAGTGTCAATTAGTGTATTAATTCTCAATTTACAGAGCGGTGAATCCCACAGTCGCTGTGAGCCTAGGCGTGAGGGCAGGTCAGTGTCGGGGCAAGACATCCTCCAAGCATTTATGGCATCGGTCTTGCATCGCACCTCGGAATCAATCAGTGTGTTGTAAACTATTTGCTAAATTATTTGTTCTTTTATATTAGTCTATGTTTTTGATATTGCTTTTGGTGAAAATAAAACAAAAGGATTATTACTGTCACTACCAAACCAGCGAATTGTACATTATTTATTTAGTTAGTTTCATTTTGGTCCTTCTCCGCGCAAAATTAATAAAATGGTAGTGACACGTAGTCACAAAGGCCTATCGCCTACTCGCGATGTAGGGAATCCGCGTAGTCGTGATGCAATTCCCAACCCCCCACATGCAGATCAAGGGGCTCCGGAGGCCCAATGTGCGTCCACTAGTGAAGTGGCCGCGCCCTCGGAGACGTTGCAAGCACCGAGATCTCGGGGAGGTAGCACAATGTCGCAGAGATCCATAATAAATGCAAAAAAGGCCGCCGCCGAGGCAGATCATACTTGTCGGATTGCTGAAATGGAGCGTGTAGAACTTCAACTTCAGCGTATGGTTGCAGATGCGGAGGTCCGTGCTCAGATTGCCGCCATAGAAGCCGAGAGTGCACATTTGAGCTCTCGTGCTTCACGGGCAAGTAGTTGTGTAGATAGAGGTAGTTTGAACGTAGAGTCGTGGTTAGCTGATAGCCATACAGCACGTGAAGTAGCTACTGAACCGATACACGGACATACGAGTACTAACGCTATTTGCGATCTAGAATGTCCACAGTATCCTGTGACAGAATCTATAGGTTTGTTCCCTGAACACAATACCTCTCACAATTGTGATCCTTGCTCATTACCTCACAAATCAGGAAATGAGACATTAGCAAAGGCAATAGGAGACCTAGCCGACGTTTTGAATACCAAGAAACCAAAAACCTACAATCTAAAACTTCCTACCTATGATGGGAAATCGGCTACTGAATGGTTATCATTTAAACGTACATTTTTAGATACTGAACATTTTTACACAGCTGGTGAGAATCTTGCACGACTAAATATCGCACTCCGTGGTGATGCCCGTGATGTTGTACACGTGTTGCTGGTCTCTGCGCACAATCCACGTCAAGTTATCGACGCCTTGGAGACTAGGTATGGGTGTACGGAAAAGATAGTCATGCAAGAGATAAGTTCTGTACGCGCTTTACCTAAGGTAGGTCAGGAAGGAAGAGATTTAGCTATTTTTGCTTGTAGGGTAAAAAATTGCGTTGAAATAATACGCCTTTTAAATCAACCTGATTATTTACGTTCGCCGGAACTTTTCAATGTCATTATTACTAAATTAACGCCGCTTTTACGTGCCCGATGGTTAGATTATGCAGATATCTATTCCAAAGGTAGTAGTAGTAGTAAGTTAGAAATGTTTGCAGAATTTTTGTCACGCGAGGTACATCTTCAAAATAAATTTGGGATTGTACAAGACACATTGCAAGTTCCGTCAACGTCTAACACAACTACAAAGGCACAAACGTACAACAAAGCTCGAGTGCATTGCAATACCGGTAGTGAATATTCCAATAAGGGGGAAAGAAATTTTACGTTCGATAATGATGGGTCGAAGAAAAGCTCATGTGTATTTTGTAAACATCCACATGACATTGCTCAATGTCAGAAATTTTTATCTTTGTCTGTCAATGCCAGATGGCAATGGGTCAAAGCAAATAAGGTTTGCCACAGATGTTTACAAAAAAGTTTGCATAGGTTTAAGTTCTGTAAAGTAAAATCACCATGTGGTCAAGAAGGTTGTATTTACAAACACCATACGCTTTTACACAATAATCGTGCGGAGCTTAATGTTGTTGCCCACGCGGATGTAAACGAGTCGGATTCGGATTCATCGACTTCTAAGGAGGAGATTGCTAATACTTCCAGCGAAGAACTCGTTGCCGTCGAAGTGTCAGCAAACTCTGCCACTGCATTTTATGTAACAACATTACGACACCATTATCTAGTTCTTTGCTTAAAATAGTAACTGTTAAAGTGACCGGTCCTTCCGGAACCGTCTCAACTTATGCGTTATTAGATGATGGCTGTACTGCCACTTTAATTGATGCAGAAATAACAAAACGCATTGGAGCATCTGGTCCTAAAGGCCATATACACATTGATTGTATGGGTGGACTCTCCAAAGTCAGTGACTTTTGTTTAGTAGATTTTTCGATTCAAGGCTTGTGTAATTTGAATTCTTTTCAAGTAAATGGAGCACGTTCCGTAGCTAACTTAGGTATTGCAGCGCAACATGGGGTCTCGAGAGGCGATTTATGTAAGTATACTCATCTTGGCGACATTGCAGCTGAACTTTGTTACGAAAACGTGCAACCCATGATTGTGATTGGAATTGACAATTGTCATCTGACGATTCCAAAAGCAATGAGAGTTGGTGCTGCTTCGGAGCCAATGGCGGTCCAGACTGTGTTAGGATGGGTTGTATGCGGGCCGATAGCCAAAAATATTGTTGAACGCAATCGCGAATATTTAAGTCATGCTACAATTACATTTAAAAACAAATCTGAGATATGTGGTCTTGATGACTTGATTAGGCAACATTATAAGTTAGACTCGATCGGTATTCAGAGAAAAGATTATCTAAGCGTCTCAAACACACGTGCAATCAATATTTTAGAGCAAACGGTTCGTAGATTACGGAATAATCAATTCGAAGCTGGTCTTCTGTGGCGCGCTGATATTACTTATGTCCCAGAAAGCTATAGGTTGGCTCTAAGTAGATTTCTAAGTTTAGAGAAGAAAATGAAAGGCGATTCGCAATTCGCCGCGTTATATAAACAAAACGTAACGGATATGTTGTTTAAAGGTTATGCAGAAGAGTGCCAGGATGTGCCAAAGGGAACCCTTTGGTATCTGCCTCACTTTGGAGTAACTCATCCGCATAAACCCAACAAGCTGCGTCTTGTTTTTGATGCAGCTGCAAAATTGGAAGGTGTTAGTTTAAATTCCATGTTGTTGCCTGGTCCTGATCTCTTACAACCATTATTAGGGATTCTAATGCGGTTCAGGGAAAATCCTATTGCATTAACCGCGGATATTAGGGAAATGTTTCCTCAAATAAAAATTAGAAATCAGGATCGAGATGCGCAAAGATTTTTGTGGCGCAGTGAATCAACAGATGAAATTAAAGTATACAGAATGACTTCAATGACATTTGGTGCTTGTTCTAGCCCGTGTACCGCATTGTATATTAAAAATTTAAACGCAACTGAATTCCAAGATGAATTGCCAGCAGCTGCGCATGCCACTATCTATGACACTTATATGGATGATTACATAGGGTCCCAGGACACGATTGAAAAATCAGCTCGTTTGGCTGCGGATATTGTGGAATTGAACAAACGAGCTGGGTTTGAAATGCGTTCTTGGGTATCTAACTGTCCTGAAGCCTTATCACTTGTAAATAAAAATCTAATTTCTGATTCCTTAACAAAACGAAATGAATCGGTAGAACTAGGAAGTTCAAATTTCATAGTTCGGACTTTAGGTCTGATCTGGCACCCTGATATTGATATGATTTCTTTTTCAACCGGTTTTCAAAATGATAAAGTGCCAGATCGGATCACAAAGCGTGATATGCTCTCTTTCGTCATGCGAATTTATGATCCCTTAGGTATTTTGGGACCCATGGTGACCAGAGGGCGTATTATGTTTCAAAATGTGTGGCGAAAATGTCATCAAATTTTGCACGATTGGATCAGCGATATAAATTCCATTGCCAGTCTTAAAATACCACGTTATTACGGCTTAAGCGAACCTGGCATTTTAGATCGCGAACTTCATGTTTTTTGTGATGCCAGTGAGTTAGCTTACGCCACGGTAGCATATTGGCGACTCACTTTCATCAATGGCGACGTTAAAGTTGTACTCATTTCAAGTAAGAGTAGAGTAGCTCCATTAAAACCCACCTCCATACCGCGCCTCGAACTGCAAGGGGCATTAATTGCCGCTCGTCTAGCATCTTATGTATCAAAATCTCATAATCATAAGCCATCAAAACGTTATTTTTGGTGCGATTCATTAAATGTTCTCGGGTGGCTACGTAGTGACGCACGGTCCTTTAAGCCATTTGTTGCTCATCGTCTAGGCGAAATACTTGAACTCTCACAAGTCAGTGAGTGGCGATGGGTACCTACCCTCAGTAATGTATCCGATGATGCCACACGAATGAATCGTATTCCTTTAACAGAATCATCTAGCTGGTTTACAGGCCCATCTTTTTTATTAGATCATGAGTGTAATTGGCCACCATTCCCATTAGACAGTATGGCCAGTAGTTCCAAAAACAATAACGAATTAAAACCATCTGTTCGCCATCATTCTAAATCTTATTGTTTCACAGCCATTTCCCATGCCTCTAGTAGTTAATCCTGAGCGTCTAAGTTCGTGGATAAGACTTGTAAGAGCTACGGCTAGGGCCCATAAATTCATTACCTTACTTCGACGGAGGGGTACCTCAAAGATAACAGCTGAGGATTTACAAACCGCAGAATTTCATTTATTGCGACAAAGTCAATTAGAGACGTTTCCTGATGAGTTAGCAATGCTAAAAAACGGTCAGACGGTATCGCGAAAAAGCAGACTTTTTACACTTTCTCCAAGCATCGATGACGTTAACCTTATTCGTCTGAAAGGAAGGATCGATTAAGCTCAAGATGTTGATTACAGCATGAAGAGGCCTATAATTTTAGATGCCAGAAATAGAGTTGTAAAACTTCTTATTGCTCATTATCATCAACAAGCAGCTCACGGGAACACTGAGATGGTGGTTAATGAACTTCGACAATTTTATTGGATTATTCATGTACGTAGTGCAGTGAGAGCTATAGCCCACAGTTGCAGAGTGTGTCGTATAGCGAAAGCTAAGCCTTTCGACCCCCCCAATGGGCAATTTGCCAGCTGCTCGAGTAGCTCATCATAAGAGAGCTTTTAGTTACAGCGGTCTAGATTATTTTGGACCTATTCAAGTTTCCGTTGGTCGGAGACGTGAAAAACGATACGTTGCTCTTTTTACATGTCTAGTTACAAGAGCAGTTCATTTAGAGTTGGTTCATAATTTAAGTGCTGACTCCGCTATTATGAGTCTGCGAAGATTTATAGCCAGACGTGGAATTCCTTGTGAAATATGGTCGGACAACGGGACGGCTTTTGTCGGTGCCAATCGGATTTTGAAGTCTCTATACGGAGAGGCAGTAGAGACATACGCTGCCAACGAAAGAATATCTTGGCGGTTTATTCCACCATCTCGCTCCACAAATGGCAGGATCTTGGGAAAGATTAGTCAGGTCGGTTAAGACAGCACTCAAGGTTACACTGAAAGAGCGTACGCCCACTGATGAGGTGGTGGTGACTTTGTTGACAGAGGCAGAAGCTCTGGTAAATTCCCGACCTCTTACGCACGTGCCATTCGAAGATCACGAAGAAGCCCTGACACCATTTCATTTTCTCCTGGGAACCTGTTCTGGAAAGCAAATACCCGCACGTTTAGAGGACAGAGATCTGTGTTCCAGAGCAGGCTGGAAGAAGGCTGTTCGTCTTGCTGACTATTTTTGGGCCAGATGGATTAAGGAATATTTGCCCACTTTACTACCCAGACGGGGTCAAACTAATGCTGATGCACCAGTTTTGAAACTTGGAGACATGGTTATAGTAGTGGATGATCAGGCACCTCGAGGAACATGGCCTCGGGGAGAAATAATAAAGATTTACCTAGGGCCAGATGGAATACCCCGGGTCGCCGACATACGCTTAACATCAGGAGTATTCAAACGTCCAGTGAGAAAATTAGTACCCCTCCCACACTAAGGAAAAAAGGGGAGAATGTTGTAAACTATTTGCTAAATTATTTGTTCTTTTATATTAGTCTATGTTTTTGATATTGCTTTTGGTGAAAATAAAACAAAAGGATTATTACTGTCACTACCAAACCAGCGAATTGTACATTATTTATTTAGTTAGTTTCACAGTGTATTTGACAAAATTTTCCTGACTAATTCTTCAGTGCTATGGACCGACGACAGAAATGCTGGCAGACTGACATCTGTGACTCTGCGAATACCTAGCCCGCCCAAGCGAACTGGAAGAGACGTTTGGACCTAGGCCCGGTCATTAATATTTACATTTAAAATTTTACACAAAGAATTTTGTATTAAGTTGTCTAGTCTGCCCAACATTTCTACATTTTTCCAAAATTGTCCTGAACGGAGGGCATGTGTAAATTTGGGTACGAAAAGACAAAAACGAAGAATAGTGAAAGCTGAATGAATAATGATATTACATAGACTATCAATAACCTGATCAAAATTTTGAATTTTTTCCTCGATAAAAGTGGAAAAGCCATCTTCTAAAATCGGGGACCCTAGGAGGCGTAAAGAAGTTTTGTCCAAAACTTTTATGTTGGGGGCCAGACAGTTGAATTTGGAGATTGTTGTTAATTTATCTGTGTTTTCAGAATAATAATCTAAATAATAAAAATCTATATATATAAAAGAAAGTCGTGTTTGTTACAACACTTATAACTCGAGAACGGCTGGACCGATTGCCATGGTTTTTGATTTGTTGGATTTGTTTCCGTCACGAATAGTAGAATACATCTTAAAAACAATGAAATAGATGCTGATTTGTTTATTACATGTAACAACTATTTTTTTTTTGGAGCTTATGGCCTGGTTGCTGAGAACTTTAAGCAAATAATTTATTTTTTTCTGAAGACATAATGTGTGCGTTCACAAATTTATTTTTTGTAAAATGTCTACAAAGTTCAGGTAGTGTTATATTTGTTTGTTTTAGCCATTAATTTTCATCAACACATGTCACTCAATGAATTCAAAAATATCAACATCACATTCAATATTATGGCCAAACAATATGATGTGATTGTGAGATGCAAACAAGAGCCAGAAGCAGAAATGCGCAAATAACACCACCGGACTCGTCACTAAACTCCGCCTCGCAGGCACCGGACCGCACATCGCTGACACAGGTGCTCGCTGAGGCGTCGAGCTCTTCAAGTGACGAGTATTTCTCTCCGCCGTCGTCGCCAACACCTGTACGCCGGCGAGGGAGAGGCCGGCCGCCGAGCAGTTTGGGGCCCCGAAGCCTACCAGCTTCGAGTAGGGTCCCCACTACCGGTGGTATTGTGCACCGCATGCGATGGACTTCATCCATCAATGAAAACGTTATGCGGGCATATTATGAGGCTACAGATGGGGAAACCAACCTGACTGCGTATCGTTCAAGGATGCTTCCTTTGTTTCAGGCTCTTGAACCAACAATTACCGTTGCCATCCAACGACTATCGGATCAAGTGCGGGCTATCCAACGATGTAAGTTGTTGGATCAATCTGTGCTTGATCGACTACGCCTGGAAGTATTATCTACTCGTACAGCTCCAGTGTCAACGAGAGCACCGTCACCTGTGACACAGACGGTTGCTACAAGTGCGACGTTAGCGGAACCCGCACTCGACGCAGGAAATGATACGAGTGATACGTCTATCCAGGTAAGCGAGCAATTGAGGAGTACTTTGGAAGATGTGATCTCGCAGTATAGGTTTATACCTAATTCTAGACCGCGGCTACCACGCTTGCCAATGCATAAGCGAAATCTGGCGTTGATGGGAGCCCTAAATGCATTGCTAGAACCGTACTTACGGACTAGTAGTGATTTGCTTGATACTCACTCGATTCTTTACTGTGGAGCGATTGCCGCTTGTCGTGTTGCACGCGTTAAATTCCCTGAAGTTAACCGTGCACCACGACCGGATGGTGTTCCCGTATGGCAGGCAAGAATCGAGCGACGTATCGGCACATTTAGGACTCTCATTGCAAAGCTTATCTCTTTCAGCCGGGGAAATAGTCGTCCCCGGGTCATGCGTTTCGTGACTCAGGCATTTGCTGGGACCGGTATTCGTCCCCAGCAATACTTAGCCAATGTCACGGAACGTATTGACTTTCTGAAACAGAAAGTGTATGCATGGGCAAGCCGTATCCGTCGTTATAGAGAGCGTGTAAATAGATACTGGCAGAATCGCATCTTCCAAAGTGACCAAAGGAAGGTGTACCGAGAGTGGGAGGGAACTGGACAACGTTTGAGCGACGGACAACTGCCAGATGCTCACACCATGAATCAATTTTGGCGTGACATATGGTCGGTACCCGTCGAACATTCGGAGGGCGACTGGATCCGTGTCGTCGAGCGTGAATGCAGTATCATCGAACCCATGGAGTCTATTACCATAGACTCCGAAGACGTTAGTTGTGCAATTCGTACGGCCCCGAACTGGAAAAGTCCTGGGCCGGATGGATTGCACAACTTTTGGATAAAGTGGGTTCAGAGTTCGCATGAACGCTTGGCAACACAGTATCAAGAAGCCCTTGAGTCTGGTTCCTTACCCGCTTTCATGACCACTGGCATCACCTTCCTGCTCCACAAATCAGGTAGTACCACGGAACCTAAAAACTATAGACCCATCACTTGCTTACCTACCATCTACAAGCTCCTTACATCTATTCTGAGAAGTAAAATAAACTCGCACATAGTATCTAATAATATCTTAGATAACGCTCAGAATGGATGTAGGGCTGGGTCTCGTGGTACTAAGGAGCTACTCCTCATTGATATGGCCATTAGCCAACAAGTCAAGCGGAGTAGGGGCGTCCTCTCTACTGCCTGGATTGACTACAAGAAGGCCTATGATTCGGTGCCTCATTCATGGCTGAGGAGGATTTTAGAGTTGTATAAAATTAATCCGACTCTTAAATCCTTCTTAGTCTCGTGTATGGGGCAGTGGACCACAGTCCTTCGTCAACCAGGTAGTGGTGGGCACGCCTCTGACCCGCAAGGCTTGATAAGGATCGAGCGTGGTATATTCCAGGGCGACAGTTTGAGTCCATTGTGGTTTTGTTTAGCACTGAATCCACTTAGCACATTGCTGAAGGATTCAGGGCTAGGCTATCGGTTTCGTAGAGGGGGTGAGGTTATATCTCACCTGATGTACATGGATGACCTCAAACTGTTCACATTGAAGCACCAAGATTTAGTGACATTATTAAAAACTACGGAAGTTTTTAGTAATGCCATTAAGATGGAGTTCGGTGTTGATAAGTGTGCGGTTATGCATGTACAACGGGGGAAGGTTGTAAATTCACCGAATTTACAACTTTCTGAGATAATAACTCTCAGATCTCTCTCCGAGACCGAAACATACAAATACCTAGGTATGTCAGAGTCATTGGGTATAGCGGTAGAGGATATTAAGAAATCGGTGAAAGAACGTTTTTTTGGCCGCCTGACAAAAGTTCTTAACAGTTCTTTGTCCGGTGGTAACAAAATGCGGGCTTTCAACGGTTGGGTGATACCTTTATTGTTATACTCCTTTGGCATACTTAGGTGGACTCAAACGGAACTAGACGCCCTGGATAGGCGAGTCCGTCAACAACTGACATTGCATCGAATGTTACACCCACGATCTTCTGTCATGAGACTGTACATTCCGCGGAAGTGGGGGGGTCGAGGCTTTTTGAATGCCAAGAACCTCCACAACCGTGAAGTGTGCAGTCTGAGAGATTACTTTCTACAGAACGGGTGTGACATTCATTGCGATGTCGTGATGGTTGACAAGGGCCTAACACCTCTTTCCTTGGCTAACGAGAACTGGCGTAAACCAAAGGTGCTAGGTACTGAAGACCGTAGGGACGTATGGAAGAGTAAGGAGCTACACGGGCGGTTCTACCGGGTCTTAACAGGACCCGACGTAGACCTGCTCGCTTCGGTGAACTGGCTACGTTTTGGGGACCTCTTTGGGGAAACTGAAGGTTTTGCCTGTGCAATTGCAGATGAGGTTATCAAGACGAACAACTATCGGAAATACATCATGAAGGACGGTACGGTCGACATTTGTCGAGCATGCCACCGTCCTGGTGAATCACTTCGCCATATTATTTCCGGTTGTTCGTATCTAGCTAACACCGAGTACTTACATAGGCACAATCAAGTAGCCAGGATCATCCACCAGCAACTTGCTCTTCAATATGGCCTTATTGAGTTTGAAGTACCGTACTATAAGTACACACCAGTGCCAGTTCTTGAGAATGGTCGTGCAATGCTCTACTGGGACCGATCAATCATCACGGATAGGACTATTGTTGCCAATAGGCCCGATATCGTGTTGGTTGATCGGACCCAGCGTCGGGCAGTGCTCGTCGATATCGCCGTCCCGCATGACGAGAATCTCGTGAAGGCAGAGAAGGACAAACTTAGTAAGTACCTCGATCTGTCCTTCGAGATAACCGCCATGTGGGACGTAGACTCGACGATCATTGTCCCGGTGGTCGTTTCGGCAAACGGATTAATAGCGAAGAGTCTCGATCAACATCTCAAGAGACTCTCGTTAGATTGTTGGATCAAGAGTCAGATTCAGAAGGTTGTTATCCTCGACACGTGCCGTATTGTTAGGAGGTTTCTTAGTCTGTAGCCTCCACCACCGGTAGTTTGGGTCCTACTCCGCTACTGGTGGGTCACTATTTTTTATATTTTTAAATGTATTTGTGTTTTTTATAAATGTATTTAAAAATGTATAAAATAAGAATAGAAATGAATAAACGATATAATAATAATAACTTTAGAAGATGTGATCTCTCAATATAGGTTTGCACCTAATTCTAGACCACGGCTACCACGCTTACCCATGCATAGACGAAATCTGGCGTTGATGGGAGCCCTGAATGCGTTGCTAGCTCCGTACTTACGGACTAGCAATGATTTGCTCGATACCCACTCGATTCTTTACTGTGGAGCTATTACCGCTTGTCGTGTTGCACGCGTTAAATTCCCTGAATTTAACCGTGCACCACGATCGGGTGGTGTGCCCGTATGGCAGGCAAGAATCGAGCGACGTATCGGCACATTTAGGACTCTCATTGCGAAGCTTATCTGTTTTAGCCGGGGAAATAGTCGTCCCCGGGTCATGCGTTTCGTGAGTCAGGCATTCGCTGGGACCGGTATTCGTCCCCAGCAATACTTAACCAATGTCACGGAACGTATTGACTTTCTGAAACAGAAAGTGTATGCATGGGCAAGCCGTATCCGTCGTTATAGAGAGCGTGTAAATAGATACTGGCAGAATCGCATCTTCCAAAGTGACCAAAGGAAGGTGTACCGAGAGTGGGAGGGAACTGGACAACGTTTGAGCGACGGACAACTGCCAGATGCTCACACCATGAATCAATTTTGGCGTGACATATGGTCGGTGCCCGTCGAACATTCGGAGGGCGACTGGATCCGCGTCGTCGAGCGTGAATGCAGTATCATCGAACCCATGGAGTCTATTACCATAGACTCCGAAGATGTTAGTTGTGCAATTCGTAAGGCCCCGAACTGGAAAAGTCCTGGGCCGGATGGATTGCACAACTTTTGGATAAAGTGGGTTCAGAGCTCGCATGAACGCTTGGCAACACAGTATCAAGAAGCCCTCGAGTCTGGTTCCTTACCCGCTTTTATGACCACTGGCATCACCTTCCTGCTCCATAAATCAGGTAGTACCACGGAACCTAAAAACTATAGACCTATCACTTGCTTACCTACCATCTACAAGCTCCTTACATCCATTCTGAGAAGTAAATTAAATTCACACATAATGTCTAACAATATTTTAGATAACGCTCAGAATGGATGTAGGGCTGGGTCACGTGGTACTAAGGAGCTACTCCTTATTGACATGGCCATTAGCCAACAGGTCAAGCGGAGTAGGGGCGCCCTCTCTACTGCCTGGATTGACTACAAGAAGGCCTATGATTCGGTGCCTCATTCATGGCTGAGGAGGATTTTAGAGTTGTATAAAATTAATCCGACTCTTAAATCCTTCTTAGTCTCGTGTATGGGGCAGTGGACCACAGTCCTTCGTCAACCAGGTAGTGGTGGGTACGCCTCTGATTCGCATGACTTGATAAGGATTGAGCGTGGTATATTCCAGGGCGACAGTTTGAGTCCATTGTGGTTTTGTTTAGCACTGAATCCACTTAGCACATTGCTGAAGGATTCAGGGCTAGGATATCGGTTTCGTAGAGGGGGTGAGGTTATTTCTCACCTGATGTATATGGATGACCTCAAACTATTCACACCGAAGCACCAAGATTTAGTGACATTATTAAAAACTACGGAAGTTTTTAGTAATGCCATTAAGATGGAGTTCGGTGTTGATAAGTGTGCGGTTATGCATGTACAGCGGGGGAAGGTTGTAAATTCACCGAATCTACAACTTTCTGAGATAATAACTCTCAGATCTCTCACCGAGACCGAAACATACAAATACCTAGGTATGTCAGAGTCATTGGGTATAGCGGTAGAGGATATTAAGAAATCGGTGAAAGAACGTTTTTTTGGCCGCCTGACAAAAGTTCTTAACAGTTCTTTGTCCGGTGGTAACAAAATGCGGGCTTTCAACGGTTGAGTGATACCTTTATTGTTGTACTCCTTTGGCATACTTAGGTGGACTCAAACGGAACTAGACGCCCTGGATAGGCGAGTCCGTCAACAACTGACATTGCATCGAATGTTACACCCACGATCGTCTGTCATGAGACTGTACATTCCACGGAAGTGGGGGGGTCGAGGCTTTTTGAATGCCAAGAACCTCCACAACCGTGAAGTGTGCAGTCTCAGGGATTACTTCCTACAGAATGGATGTGACATTCATTGCGATGTTGTGAAAGTTGACAAGGGCCTTACACCTCTTTCCTTGGCTAACGAGAACTGGCGTAAACCAAAGGTGTTAAGTACTGAAGACCGTAAGGACGTATGGAAGAGCAAGGAGCTACATGGGCGGTTCTACCGAGTCTTAACAGGACTCGATGTAGACCTGCTCGCATCGGTGACCTGGCTGCGTTTTGGGGACCTCTTTGGGGAAACTGAAGGTTTTGCCTGTGCAATTGCAGATGAGGTTATCAAGACGAACAACTATCGGAAATACATCATGAAGGACGGTACGGTCGACATTTGTCGAGCATGCCACCGTCCTGGTGAATCACTTCGCCATATTATTTCCGGTTGTTCGTATCTTGCTAACACCGAGTACTTGCATAGGCACAATCAAGTAGCCAGGATCATCCACCAGCAACTTGCTCTTCAATATGACCTTATTGAGTCTGAAGTACCGTACTATAAGTACACACCAGTGCCAGTTCTTGAGAATGGTCGTGCATTGCTCTACTGGGACCGATCAATCATCACGGACAGGACTATTGTTGCCAATAGGCCCGATATCGTGTTGGTTGATCGGACCCAGCGTCGGGCAGTGCTCGTCGATATCGCCGTCCCGCATGACGAGAATCTCGTGAAGGCAGAGAAGGACAAACTTATTAAGTACCTCGATCTGTCCTTCCAGATAACCGCCATGTGGGACGTAGACTCGACGATCATTGTCCCGGTGGTCGTTTCGGCAAACGGATTAATAGCGAAGAGTCTCGATCAACATCTCAAGAGACTCTCGTTAGATTGTTGGATCAAGAGTCAGATTCAGAAGGTTGTTATCCTCGACACGTGCCGTATTGTTAGGAGGTTTCTTAGTCTGTAGCCTCCACCACCGGTGGTTTGGGTCCTACTCCGCTACTGGTGGGTCACTATTTTTTATATTTTTAAATGTATTTGTGTTTTTTATAAATGTATTTAAAAATGTATAAAATAAGAATATAAATGAATAAACGATATAATAATAATATATATCCTGGCAACACTGCTACAAAACAGTCACATTTTTTTCTTGAGGAGCATTTATTAAAATATTTTACCTTTAATCTACAATAATACAAAAATATCATTCAAAACATAATAAAAGTACAAATATATATCTATTACAAAAAAAATCAGCATGAAGAAATCCGGAAAAAACACAAACATATATTTTATAAATTATAGTACACTTTGACACATTATGTCAGTGTAACAAACTGAAAATGATAATATGAGAATAAGATGAAGATCAAGAAAAAATATAATGTTGACCAGAGCTGGCGCCAAAAAAGCACAATTACCAACCCCGGACTTGTCGCACAGCTCCGCCTTACAGTCGTCGACAACTGTGACTACTGGTGAGGCGTCGAGCTCAAGCAGCGACGAGTTTTTCTCTCCGCCGACGTCGCCTCTACCTGTACGTCGGCAGGGGAGAGGCCGGCCACCGACTGGCTTGGGACCCCGAGGCCCTCCGGCTTCGATTACGGACCCCGCTACCGGTGGTAATGTGCACCGCATTCGATGGAACTTCGGTATGAATTAAAACGTGATGCGGGCATATTTTGTGGCTACAGAGGGGGGAACTAACCTCACTGCGTACCGTGTTCGCATGCTACCTCTGTTTCAGGTACTTGAACCAGATGTCAACGTATCGGCACAACGCTTATTGGATCAGGTGCGCGCCATACAACGCTGTCACCTGTTGGATGACGCTACACTTGAGAGGCTACGCTTAGAAGTGTGTAGTGGTATCACGCCTCTTCATTGCAATCATTACCTGTGCCATTACAAAGTAACCGTAATGAAATAACGCAAGAAAACATCATCTCACATGTTGGTGAAGAAGTGAGTGATGCTGCTATACCTGTAAGTACTCAATACAATGAGGAATTAAGGAGCGCTTTGGAGCGAGCGATTGGTGAGTTTCAATCTGTCCCTATTGAGTGTAGACCGCGGCTTCCGCGTTTGCCCACACATAAAAAAAATGTGGCGCTAGTGTGTGCCCTAGACTCGATGTTAACATCGTTTTTTAACAACTGCAGAAACATTACTGATGCCCATTCCATTCTGTACTGTGCAGCTGTTGCAGTATGTCGAATAGCTGGTGTTAAACTTTTTAAACAAGAAACAGCTATTCGACCAAAGCCTGCTGTACCAGCTTGGCAGTGCAGAATTGAACGGCGCATCAACGAGGCTAGGGTGCTCATTGGCAAGCTACACTGCTTCAGGACGGGCAATACACGCCCGAGAGTCATGCGTTTTGTGACCCGTGCATTCGTGGGAACTAATATTAGGCCCTGTGAATACTCTGTTCGGGTCACAGAGCGCATCGATTACCTGAAGCAGAAAGTTTATGCGTGGGCGAACCGCATAAGGCGGTACAAAAAAAGAGTGGACAGATACACTCAGAATCGCTTGTTCCAAAAAAATGAGAGGTGGGTATATAGAGGGTGGGAGCGACCTAACTCGGATGTGACTGATGGGAGTCTACCTGATGCTGTTTCTACAGTTAACTTCTGGAAAAGCATCTGGTCGACGCCCGTCAGTCATACACAGGATGCGTGGATTAGGGATGTTGAGCGGGCGTGTGAACCAATTCCAGCTATGGAACCTATAACCATATCTGAAGAAGATATTGGTTGTGCAGTTCGTTCGTTGCCAAATTGGAAATCTGCTGGACCGGACGGACTGCACAACTTTTGGTTAAAATGGTTCCGTAGCTCACACGCTTGCTTGGCATCTTGCTTCCAGTCATCCCTTGAGTCAGCGTTGCTTCCAGCTTTTATGACTACCGGAGTAACCCACCTCCTATACAAGTCTGGTAGTACCACAGACCCCAAAAATTATAGACCTATAACTTGTCTACCTACCATATACAAACTTTTTACATCCATCCTGAGAGTAAAAATATATTCACATGTACAAAACAATAACATCTTGTCAATCTCTCAGAATGGATGTAAAAGTGGGGCACGTGGTACGAAAGAGCTCCTTATTATTGACATGGCTGTTTGCCAGCAGGTACGCCGCAACCGAAAGAACCTTGCGACATGCTGGATTGACTATAAGAAAGCGTACGATTCTGTGCCTCATACATGGCTTCAGAGGGTGCTAGAGCTGTATAAAGTTGATGCAACTCTATGCACCTTTTTGGGGTCATGTATGAGACAATGGAGTACGGTTCTTGTTTATCCAGGGTGTCGTCAGGTTCTAGGAGGTGGTGTACCAATAGGGATTGAGAGAGGTATATTCCAGGGTGATAGTCTGAGTCCGTTGTGGTTTTGTCTAGCACTGAATCCTCTCAGTACGTTACTAGAGGGTTCAGGGTTAGGCTATCGGATGCGCAGAGGGGGTCAAATTTTGTCCCACCTTTTTTACATGGATGACCTAAAGTTATTTGCTCCTAATGGCCCCGATTTGATGGCTTTGCTAAAAGTTACTGAAACTTTTAGTAAGGCCATCAGTATGGAGTTTGGGGTAGATAAGTGTGCGGTCATGCATGTAAAAAGGGGCGGGATTGTGGAATCTGAAGGAGTCAATCTTTCAGATTTCACACGATTTGGGTCACTCTCCGCAACCGAAACCTACAAATATCTAGGTATGTCTCAAGCTCTGTGTATTGCTGAGACTGACATGAAACAGAAGTTGCAGGATCGTTTCTTTGGCCGCCTAAAAAAAATACTGAAAAGTCTTTTATCAGGCGGTAACAAGGTGCGTGCTGTCAACGGCTGGGCCATGCCAGTCTTAGTTTACTCTTTTGGCATACTTAGATGGACTCAGACGGAGTTAGAAGCTCTGGATAGGAAGGTGCGTTGTCTATTGACTTCATATCGAATACACCACCCACGTTCGTCAGTAATGAGGTTGTATATACCACGGAAATGTGGGGGTCGAGGATTTTTAAATGCCAAGACTCTCCATAACCGTGAGATATGCAACCTTAGAGAGTATTTCCTACAGGTGGACGTGGATGTGCATCGAGATGTTGTGGCAATAGACAACGGACTGACCCCGCTGTCCCTTGCGAAAGAGAACTGGCGCAAACCTGTAATATTAAGTGTATCTGATCGGAAGGAAATATGGAAGAGCAAGGAACTGCATGGTCGATTTTATCGGGCTCTAAATGGACCCGATGTTGATTCAATAGCATCGGTATCCTGGTTACGATTTGGTGATCTCTTCGGAGAAACTGAGGGTTTTATCTGTGCAATCACTGACGAAGTCGTGATGACGAATAACTATCGGAGATATATTGTCAAAGATGGGACGCTAGACATTTGTCGGGCATGTCATCGTCCCGGAGAATCTTTAAGACATATTATCTCTGGTTGTTCCCGTCTTGCGAACGGTGAGTATTTGCACAGACACAACCAAGTAGCCAGGATTATCCACCAGCAACTTGCTTTAAAGTATAACCTTGTCGACGTGGAGGTACCTTATTACAAGTATGTGCCCGACCCAGTTCTTGAGAACGGTCATGTCACATTGTATTGGGATCGATCTATTATCACTGATAGGACTGTTATAGCTAACAGACCTGATATAGTGATAATGGATCGATTAAAGCGCCTTGCAGTAATTGTCGATATCACTGTGCCACATGACGAGAATCTCGTGAAAGCAGAAAAAGATAAGCAAATGAAATATTTAGACCTAGCTCACGAGATTGTTGACATATGGGATGTTGATTCGGCGATTATTGTTCCGATAGTCGTATCTGCGCATGGTCTAATAGCCAAGAGCCTCGACCTCCACCTACAGAGGCTCGCGTTAGGCAGCTGGGTCAAGGGCTTGATGCAGAAGGCGGTTCTGTTGAATACGGCTCGTATTGTGCGGAAGTTCCTGTCTCTGGAGCCCTAACCACCGGTAGCTTGGTCCCTGTACCCGATGCCGGTGGGTTACTGTTTTTTATATTTTTAAATGTATTTTTTATAAATCTATTTAAAAATGTAATAAATATGTGTTAAGTGTTAATAAAGAGAATAATAAAAAAATAATAATAATAATAAAGGCAGAGAAGGACAAACTTTCTAAGTATCTCGATCTGACCTTCGAGATAACCGCCATGTGGGACGTAGACTCGACGATCATTGTCCCGATAGTCGTTTCGGCAAATGGACTAATAGCGAAGAGTCTCGATCAACATCTCAAGAGACTGTCGCTAGATTGTTGGATCAAGGGTCAGATACAGAAGGCTGTCGTCCTCGACACGGCACGCATCTTTAGGAGGTTTCTCAGTCTCTGACCTCTACCGCTGGTAGTTTGGGCCCTGCTCCGCTACTGGTGGTGGTCTGACATGGATTTTTTTATAATATTATATGTAATTTTTTATATAAATATTGTAAAAAAAATTATGTTAAGAGAATAATTTGAATAAATGAGTATAATAATAATGCAGCGGAATATCGCGAGTCAATTAAAATAATAATTAAAATAATACCTAAGATTTATTCTACAGTAAATACATAAAATCATCGGAAAGGAACAAAATAAAAAAGAATAAAAAATCAGTTGATAAAGGTTATAAGAATAAGGAAAAAAAATCTACAGGTTAACAAAAGTGTAAATGTCTTTTTATAGGTTGTATATGATTTTTCTTGATAAGATATTCATACGTAGTGGTTATATACTCTTTGAGCTATTGTCTATGTCTCGAAAGTTGTCACTGTTATGGTGGTTTTATGCGAGTGCACATTTTAATAACAATGCCGCGTCCTAGAAGATCTAATCTTTCCCAGCGAAGCCGTAATGCAATTAGGCAACGGAATATCGCGAGTCAATTATCTGATGGAGAACGAGAAATTGCACGAGAACAGCGCCGCGTTAGTATGGAGCAAAGAAGGGCCTTAATTCGTGCTTCTCAAACACAAGAGCAAAGAGAGGCAGCCCGTGAAACGGCTAGGTTAGAAACGAGAAATCGTCGAGCTTATCGTACAGATGAACAGAGGAATAATCTTCGAAGTGCAAGAAGAAATGGTTCAAGTATTGATTTGAATCGAGCAGCGTTTCTGTATGATTGCACCATCGACTACAGCTTGCATCGTTTAGTTTGCATTGGTCCAATGGACGTTGTTTGCCAGCATTGTGGAGCATTGAAGTTTGCTGGTGAAACGCCTGTTTTGTGCTGCCTTAGTAGTAAAGTGAAATTGCCATTATTGGTCCCGCCACCAGAGCCATTGTGCTCCCGGCTTTATGGCGAAACACTAGAATCACGACATTTTCTAGCGAACACTCAAAAATACAACGTCTGTTTCCAAATGACTTCATTTGGGGCGGAAATTATCGAAGAACACGGATATAATCCGACATTTAAGGTAATTTACGTTAAAAACTTTATTTTCTATAATTTAAAAAAAAATCTGGAATGTAGTTTGTTAGATTTCTGTATTTGTCTCTGAAATAAAAATGGCATGTTATTATTTGAAAAAAAAAAGTGTTTGTAAAAAAAGTGTTTGTAAATCTAACTATAACTATGGTTTTGACTTTACAGATTCAAGGCCAGATTTGCAATCGCATTGGATCATTGCAACCTATAGAAGATGCACAGCATACATTCTTGCAAATATACTTCATGGGCAATATGGAAGAACAACTTAACCGGCGTCAAGGGATCAACACAGCTACGAAAAGAGCAATTCTCCAAGATCTGCAGCAAATGCTTCATGAACATCATGCATTGGTCAGGCTGTTCAAGACTGCTTTAGAGCGCATGCCAAGTGATGACTATAACGTTGTGATCAGAGCAGATAAAAGACCAGATGGAACACATGAACGCACATTTAATTCTCCAACAATCGATGAAGTGGCAATCCTGATTGTTGGTGAAAACTTGGAAACACGTGATATTGTACTTACACGACGCAATACTGGGCAACTACAAAGAATATATGCAACACACCGTTCATATGACGCGTTACAATACCCGCTGATGTTTTGGCAAGGAGACGATGGATATCACTTTAATATCAAAATGATTAATCCATTGAATGGTAAGATCAATATTGTTGTTTTCATTTTAACTTTATATACATTTTATTCTGTTTGCTTTTAGTACTCAAAACAAGTTGTAATTTCTAATTTAGTAGAGAGTAGCTGTAAGAGTCGTTAACCTATTACGGGTTCTAAAATACAATTTTTACTGCATTTGTTTCAGGTCAGGAAACTACCAAGAAGGTTAGTTCGATGAATTATTACGCATATCGTTTGATGATTCGTGAAAATTCTGACAATTATTTGTTGCGATTTCGTCGACTGCTTCAACAATATTGCGTTGACCTGTACGTTAAAATCGAAACGGAGCGCCTGACTTTCATTCGGTTGAATCAAGCTAAATTGCGTTCGGAAGAGTATATCCATTTACGCGATGCAATTAGCACAGAAGGAGATTCAGAAAATGTTGGTCGAATGACTATTTTGCCGGCGACATACATAGGTAGCCCGCGTTATTTGCATGAATAAGCGCAAGATGCAAAGACAATTATGGACAATTATGGTCGGCCAGATCTATTCATTACATTTATATGTAATCAGAAATGGATAGAAATTATTAAATTGCTGCTTCCCGGACAAACATCAAGTGATCGACACATCACCGCACGTGTTTTCAGGCAAAAAATTCGGTCACTAATGAATTACATTGTTAAGCAACACGTCTTTGGGAATACTCGATGCTGGATGTATTCAATCGAATGGCAAAAACGAGGCCTACCGCATGCTCACATTCTGATTTGGTTAGTCGAAAGAATTCGGCCAGATCAAATAGATGACATCATATGTGCGGAGATTCCTGCTCCTGAAACCGATCCAGACCTACATGATGTTGTAGTCACGAATATGATTCATGGACCGTGTGGCACTATCAACCGACAATCACCGTGCATGGTCGACGGCAAGTGTTCCAAACGGTATCCACGAAAATTGACGGCAGAGACCATTACAGGCAATGATGGTTATCCATTGTATCGGCGTCGATCGCCCGATGATAATGGTAGAACTATCACAACTAAAGTGAAAGGAAACGATTTCGTAGTTGACAACAGTTGGATTGTTCCATATTCACCACTTCTTTCCAAAACATTCAAAGTACATTGTAATGTTGAGTATTGCAATTCGGTCAAGTCAATTAAATACATTTGCAAATATGTCACGAAAGGGAGCGACATGGCGGTTTTTGGTATCCAAACATCCAATACCAACGATGAAATCACGCGCTATCAAGTTGGTAGATATGTGAACTGCAATGAAGCAATTTGGCGTATATTTTCATTCCCTATTCACGAACGTCATCCCACTGTTTTACATTTGGGGGTGCATCTAGAGAACGGTCAGAGAGTATATTTCACAGCGTCGAATGCTGCTCAACGTGCCGAAACACCTCCAGCGACAACACTGACCAGTTTCTTTGCGATTTGTCAAAGCGATCCGTTCGCACGAACTTTGCTTTACTCAGAAATGCCACGTTATTACACTTGGAACGCTACATCGAAGAAATTTCAACGTCGGAAGCAAGGCGATGCAGTTCCTGGTCATCCAGATATACGTTCTACTGATGCTCTTGGTCGTATTTACACAGTTCATCCGAAGAATGATGAATGTTTCTATTTGCGGTTGTTGCTGGTACATGTTCGAGGGCCAACATCATTTGAATCACTACGAACTGTTAATGGTATCGTGTGCCCCACATTTCGTGCAGCATGTCAAGAGCTAAATTTGCTTGAAAACGATACTCATTGGGACACGACAATCGCTGAAGCAATTATTTCTGCATCTCCAAGTCAGATACGCACATTATTTGCTATCATCATTTCAACATGCTTCCCATCGAACCCACGTGACCTGTGGAACAAATACAAAGATAACATGTCAGAAGATATTTTACATCGAATTCGCGTCAGCTCAAGAAATTCCGATCTTGAGGTGAATGAGGAGATCCATAACCAGACTTTGCTCTTGATCGAAGATATGTGTTACCTCATGTGCGGCAGTTTGTTAGTTAGGTTAGGAATGCCAGCGCCAGATCGCGGAATGAATGACGCATTTAATAGAGAATTGGAACGTGAACGTGAATATGATCCACATGAACTAATCCAATCAGTTCAAACGAATGTACCTCTGTTGAATCCTAAGCAGAGGGAGGTCTATGATACACTGATTAATGCAATTGATGATGGAAATGGCGGCTTATTTTTTTTGGATGCCCCCGGTGGAACTGGGAAGACATTCCTCATGTCATTGATTTTGGCCACTGTACGTGCGAGATCCGAAATTGCGGTAGCAATTGCTTCTTCTGGAATAGCGGCCACATTGTTAGACGGATGCCGTACGGCTCACTCAGCGTTAAAATTGCCATTAAACCTTCAAACTACTGAACAACCGACATGTAACATTTCGAAACACTCAGCAATGGCCAAAGTTTTAGTAGCATCAAAAATCATCATAAGGGACGAATGCACAATGGCGCACAAACGCGCATTGGAAGCACTAGACCGAACATTAAAAGATCTGCGCAACGACTCGAGATGTTTTGGTGGTGCAATGATTTTATTATCTGGCGATTTCCGACAAACACTACCAGTCATTCCAAGATCTACTGCTGCCGACGAAATAAACGCTTGCCTCAAAGCATCAAATCTGTGGCGATATGTAAAGAAACTTCAACTGTCTGTAAATATGAGAGTTGCATTGTTGAACGATCTATCTGCTGATGATTTCTCGAAGCAATTGCTGACTATCGGTAATGGCCGTGTTCCTGTTGACAAATCGAGCGGTTTGATTTCATTTCCTACAAATTTTTGCAATTTCGTATCATCAAAAGACGAGCTTATCAACAAAGTATTCCCGGATATCATTGCTAACCACAAAAATACTAAATGGTTAAGTGAGCGAGCAATTTTGGCCGCTAAAAATATAGATGTAGATGACCTCAATTTTATAATTCAAAATCAAATCGTAGGTACTCTGTATTCATTCAAATCTATTGACTGTGTAACAAACGAAGAAGAATAGCGCACTTACATGTTTCCGCGCGACCCTCGCATTCCGCCAAAACAGGTGAACTCGGTAAGAAACAAAATTACAGTAATGCGGAATCTATTAGGAGGTTATCTATGGCCGGGGCCTAGCCAAGATGCAATCGAGTAGCGACAACGCCAATAGAAAGTTCTAATAATGTATGGGAGTGACAGTAGTTGTCGCCTAGTCACGTGACCGACGCTTAGCGATCGCTAATTTGACAGACAATGTCGTAAACAGTCGATTCTATCAATAGAAACGACATCGTCAAATGATTATTTCTATAGCTTATTATAAATCACTTATATAAATTATTTAAATGCTTAGCCAAGTGGCACTTTATGACAAGTGCCAGCGCGCGTTTCCGAATGTTGTCTTCTTAAAGGCCAAAGAGAATACAATACTACGTAAGATTGAAGGCAGCGAACGCTAGATCCCTGTCGCAAGCGAACAAAATGGCGATGTTGTGTGTAAATTGTTGCTGAGAATTGAGATAGATAGTAAGAATAATAAATTAACAAGTAACGAGATTGTTTATTGATTTAAATCAGAAATAAACGAATAAAATGCGCTTAGATACTGTGGACATCGCATGATGAAAATATTAAATATTTGTCTGAGGTCTGAGACGATAAATAAGTTAACTTCAAAACATTTGTGAGCTACCTACGAGATTGAGAGGGTCTCGAGAGATACCTTGGCAAATAAAGGTAAGACAATAAGAAATTGGCTAATATCATTTGTTACGTTTTATTGTTTTGGTTTGAATTTACCTAGGAACTTATTCATTTATGTTATTCCAAGTAATTTGTTCCCTCTGTTTTTATTGCCACCGGCTTGTACTAAAGGATCGTGGGTGTTACACAACACCTGACAAAAAATAAACCACCAGTCATTGCATCAGGCCAGGGGTTGATGATTTCTCAAGATATAGATAGCAATATGTATGTTTTTTTACAGATTCTAAAGGAGATGCCATTTACCTACGTGTGCATAGATTTCACGCATGTTGCTGTTATCAATGACGAGCACTTGTAGTTTAAACCGAAAAGAATTTCATCCGTAAATGTTCAGAGGGTAAGTAGGTACTTACGTAGTACTTTTACTATGAAGAAATTAAGAATAGTCTTGTAATTTATCATTCATAGATCTATTGCAATACAATCTATAATATAATATACATTGTTTAATAATAAACACAGCTATAGATGTCTTAGACGAACTATGCTGATTTAAGGTAAGTACCTACTTAGGTATGTAATGTTGTAGATACCCAGAGGAAATCACCGTTCGTTTTTCTCACTATAACTCAGGAATGGCTGGACCGATTTGGATAATTTAGGTAAAGTAATTTTGATAAAAGATATACTTATATAATATATATCAAGAGCTATGTGATTGTTGCAGGTGATTCACAGCGGCATTGGCTGACGAAGCCCATATTAGATGCCACACCGGGGTCTCGAGCATCAACATATACCTACGTCGCCCCATGTGCAAACTCGAAACACAATAGAGCGATGCTTGGGCTTGCTGAAGGCATATTGGAGGACAACATGCACGACAACCTGAATACTCCGCTGCTCCTCCTAGCTAAATAATCCAAGGAGATGCTCAACTATGGTTGAGCATCTCCGCTATAATATTATTTTATTATACAGGCTATAATATTATTATGTCAGGAAAAATTCCTCTAGTTGTACAAAAGTAAAAAACAAGTATTTTCAGCATTAAACAATGTTTATTGATTCTACAAAAATCTGTCTTTGATTCTCTACTTTAACACCTTTTCTTAATAAGTCTGCAAAAAAGAACCAATGTTGATTTTTTTATAGGGCTCACAAAACATAATAGTATGCCATATTATAGATATATATATGTATCTGCCTACTTCAATGGGAAAGAGAGGGTGACTATATCAACCTTATTATCATCATAATTACCTACTCTGTGCACTCGTCTCATAATAACATATTAAAAAACAAAGTTTGCGAATGTTATCTTCTTGATGGCAGCGAACGCTAGACCCCTGTCGCAAGCCAACATTTCAACCAAATAAAAAATAAATAATTACCAAATAAACCAACAAAATGCATACGCTGCACTTGTTATGGGCAGCGCAGCATGAGAATCGGTGACTTAGACGCCAAAGGCGCTACATATTACGGCGTGATAATTTGGAAAGTGTCGAGGAGATGCCAGAGAATTTATTTATAGAAAATTCTCGTATTAATAAGTGTATTTTTAAGAATTTGTGCGGTGAGTTACGGTCGTCCACTGACCTAAAAGGATCTCGGGAAATTCCGTTAGAAACTAAGGTAACAATATCACTCGTTAAATTTTATTTTTTGGCTTCGAATGTACCTTTTAAACTTATTTTTCTTATTTCAGGTGCTTTGTGCCTTTAGTTTTTTCGCTACCGGATCTTACCAGAGAATTGTAGCGTCAGGTGTTACACAACACCTGACGCAGAGATCCACCAGCCGTTGCGTCAGGCAAGTGGTTGATGCCCTCAACCACAATAATATAATAGGGAAATATATCGTTTTCCCTCAAACGCCACAAGAACGAGCTCGTATTAAGGAAGAGTAAGTGGAATTATTTTCATGTTCTCACCGATTATAGGTATATTATTATAGATCAAGTAAAGAATCTAGATAATACATCTATATAATATTGTTATTCACCAGATTTATGCAAAATGTTAAAGTACTTGTGCAAGTTTTTTTACAGATTCCAAAGGAGATACTATTTACCAGGTGTGATAGGGTGCATCAATTGCACGCATGTTGCGATCACCAAGCCGGCACACCTTGAGCACCTGTATTTTAACAGAAAATGATTTCATTCCTTAAATGTTCAAATGGTAAGTCCCTAGTATTTGCGCATTGAAAAATAGGTGGCTATAAGCAAAGCTTATTTAATTCAATTGGTGGTAATTTGTCTAGGTGATATTCTATAAATATTACATAAATGTTCATAGAATATCACCTAGACAAAACCTATACAAGAGTAAACACTGCTGCAATGCTTAGGATTTCTTATAATGTATTTAAGTATAATTAATAAATAGTATATGTAATAGATAAGTAAATGATATTTATTGTCTTACTTTAACAGATATGCAACGACAGATCCGAAATAATTAATGTAAATACAAAGTTCAGTGGAGCCACACATGACTCTTATGTTTGGTCCACGAGCCAGGTCGAGCCATATATGCGGAGTCTCCATCAAAGTGGAGAACATGTGTGGTTATTGGGTAAGGCAATAGTTTTTATACTAAGTAGTAGGGAAAACAATGGTCTCAGAGAGAACAGCTGTTCTCTCTGAGACAGTCTTGATAATGCCTCGTTTAGAGGCGAAACAATTGTCGACGTTTTGTTGTCCTTTTAATTCTGCGAAAAATTAATGCTATTATATAATTTTAAAAAGTTTTTTCTTAAAACATTTTACTTACCATTGTTTTGTCATGGATTTTCGCCAAGTAACGCCTGTTTCTATCCAATATTTAAGTAGTAGGGCTCAAGACTATTTCCTTATTAGAACAAGTATATTTATATCCAGATGTGGTTGTTTCAGGTGATTCTGGGAACCCGCAGCGGCCTTGTTTAATGACGCCTATTCTAGACGCCGAACCGGGGTCTAGGGCCGCAACGTACACATCGCGCCATGTGCAATCCCGCAACATTATTGAGCGTTGCTTTGGCTTGCTCAAGGCACGTTGGAGGTGTCTCCTGAGAGACAGAGTACTGCATTATCATCCACATGTAGCTAGCAGGATAGTGCTTGCGTGCTGTGTATTGCATAACATAGCTGTTAAGGCTGCATTACCAGCACCTAGTGATATGGATGTGGATGATAATGTAGATTACTCACAACTCTCAGAAACCTCCGATGCTCACCCCACCCACAATGAAGTCATCCAAGGGAGAGCTATGCTCAATCATTTGATTAGCAGGCTGTAAGTATATTTTGTGTATATAATTAATGTATAATAATAATGCAGGGACTGCAGAGATTCTATTTAGTGGTATGTAACATCTGTCCTGGCTGATGGGATATTGGTTTGATTTACAAAGTATCTTCCGTGATTTACGTCTGTCTGTTTATTTGTATATTATGGTGTCAAATTAAAACTTGACAACAAATTATATTTTACATTCTTTAAATATTTTTTCCAGATGAAGTCGGAGATCTCAAACCTAACCGGCGAAGCCGAGGCCGTAATAGTGTACCTATCTATATAAAGATGATGATATTGAGGTCAGCTGCCGATATTGAGACAATATTCATATTACAGAAACGAGCTATACGAGCAATCTATAGACTCAGACCCCGTGAGGCCGTGACTCGCTGAAAGAACTATTTAAAGAAATTAATATTTTAATAATTGCTTCTCAATATGTTTACGACAACATCTTATATGTACGGAAGAACATAGATCTCTTAAAAAAAACCGATAACCATAATTTTAATACAAGAAATAAAAATAAATTGGCAATGCCAAAAATTAGACTTCATAAAGTTGGTAAAAAAGAAAATGGATAATCTACCGGAGTTTCTTGCTGGTATCTTCTCAAATAAAAAAAAATAAAAAATAATAATGAAGTACTTCAAACTCATGTCAGAAAAAAATGATTGAAAACTATGTTGTGCAGATTGGAAAAAAAAAACTCGGATTAATTCATTAATAGGATTTTCATTCAAGCACTTTGTGGTAAACGACATTCTTTGTTTTTTGGTCAGGCGCAAGAACAAATAAAGCGGATGGTTTGCCGACACGTGAGCATGCCACGTACAATTGACCATGAGAAAAACATGCATTTTCTAGATTGAGGCCACAAATAGTCAAGGATTGGCCCTGTGATTTGTTGATCGTCATGGCGAAGGCAAGACGAATCGGGAATTGAATTCGTTTAAACTCAAAGGGCATATCCGTTGGGATCATCGGAATCCTTGGAATAAGAACTTCCTCATCTTTAAATTTTCCTTTAAGTATCGACGCGTGAATCACATTGCTCATCAGTTTTCTTATAACCAAACGCGTTCCATTACACAGTTTTGGTTGGTTTAAATTTCTAAGCATGATGACTACCGAGCCAACTTTAAGTTTTAAATTGTGCGGTGGTAAACCAGGCACATCCTAGGAGTTTAAAAATTCAGTTGGATAATTAGTGGCTTCTTCTTCGTTTGTTACACAGTCGATAGATTTGAATGAATACAGAGTACCTACGATTTGATTTTGAATTATAAAATTGAGGTCATCTACATCTTTATTTTTAGCGGCCAAAATTGCTCGCTCACTTAACCATTTAGTATTTTTGTGGTTAGCAATGATATCCGGAAATACTTTGTTGATAAGCTCGTCTTTTGATGATACGAAATTGCAAAAATTTGGAGGAAATGAAATCAAACCGCTCGATTTGTCAACAGGAACACGGCCATTACCGATAGTCAGCAATTGCTTCGAGAAATCATCAGCAGATAGATCGTTCAACAATGCAACTCTCATATTTACAGACAGTTGAAATTTCTTTACATATCGCCACAGATTTGATGCTTTGAGGCAAGCGTTTATTTCGTCGGCAGCAGTAGATCTTGGAATGACTGGTAGTGTTTGTCGGAAATCGCCAGATAATAAAATCATTGCACCACCAAAACATCTCGAGTCATTGCGCAGATCTTTTAATGTTCGGTCTAGTGCTTCCAATGCGCGTTTGTGCGCCATTGTGCATTCGTCCCATATGATGATTTTTGATGCTACTAAAACTTTGGCCATTGCGGAGTGTTTCGAAATGTTACATGTCGGTTGTTCAGTAGTTTGAAGGTTTAATGGCAATTTTAACGCTGAGTGAGCCGTACGGCATCCGTCTAACAATGTGGCCGCTATTCCAGAAGAAGCAATTGCTACCGCAATTTCGGATCTCGCACGTACAGTGGCCAAAATCAATGACATGAGGAATGTCTTCCCAGTTCCACCGGGGGCATCCAAAAAAAATAAGCCGCCATTTCCATCATCAATTGCATTAATCAGTGTATCATAGACTTCCCTCTGCTTAGGATTCAACAGAGGCACATTCGTTTGAACTGATTGGATTAGTTCATGTGGATCATATTCACGTTCACGTTCCAATTCTCTATTAAATGCGTCATTCATTCCGCTATCTGGCGCTGGCATTCCTAACCTAACTAACAAACTGCCGCACATGAGGTAACACATATCTTCGATCAAGAGCAAAGTCTGGTTATGGATCTCCTCATTCACCTCAAGATCGGAATTTCTTGAGCTGACGCGAATTCGATGTAAAATATCTTCTGACATATTATCTTTGTATTTGTTCCACAGGTCACGTGGGTTCGATGGGAAGCATGTTGAAATGATGATAGCAAATAATGTGCGTATCTGACTTGGAGATGCAGAAATAATTGCTTCAGCGATTGTCGTGTCCCAATGAGTATCGTTTTCAAGCAAATTTAGCTCTTGACATGCTGCACGAAATGTGAGGCACACGATACCATTAACAGTTCGTAGTGATTCAAATGATGTTGGCCCTCGAACATGTACCAGCAACAACCGCAAATAGAAACTGTAATGTTTATAATTTTTGATGTTTGGATGTCAAAGGATAGAAATAAAGTATTCATTTAAGCCACTATATTTTTATTGTAAGAACCTTCTAAGATAATATAGGGGAACTCAGGGTTCCCCTCGGCAAGGATTTAATGTACTTTTAGCCTAGGATACAATTTAGGTCTATTCTAGGTGCTATGTTATTCAGTAATACAGGGTATATGGTTGGTGCGCTTGGTCGGTAACGATAGAGTATCTTTATGAAGATACTGTGGTAATTAAGGGTAATAGGTTAAGGGATTTTATAAGATACTTTCCCGGTGAAATACGCCACTTCTGCAAGCCGGCAGACACCGTCTCTGTTCCGGTCTCTGCCCACTCCAGGCAGAAGGAAGCTGGGTTCTCACCCAGGTAGTATGGTAGTACCGTAAGCCTCCTGTAACAGGAGTTAAAGACTTATTCCATGCCACTGTTATTATCTAAGCGCCTACCACGTCGTACATATTATGTGTACATACCTTTCGGAGGCGAATATCCAAGCTTCACCCGATTAAATCCGGCTAACACATGCAAAGCATGCATGCGTATCGTGTAAGTCGGTCTCTAGCCAATCCTGGCCAGATCAGGCAAAGATTCCTGTTTAAATTTTGTGAGACAACTCCAGACGCAACACGTGTGCGTTCAAACTCAAACCTGTAAGAAACGAGAACCCACTGTCAAAATATACAGTACATACGCTAACTCACGCTAGCACAACAACATTTTATCTAAAACTTACCAAACTTCGAAATAAATTACAATAAATTAAATTGTAATATAAATATGTGATGCGGGCGTAGCTCGCTTGTATAAAATGGCTGTCACACAAGTCACGTGGTCCAGCGTCCAATCAGGAGAAAGCCAGTGTTGCCGCTATATTATGCAAATTTCAACCAACTAAAATGGAATACTGCCACTACAAAAATTACAACATTACAACACCCCCCCAACCACGCAAGAATTCACGTAGGGAATTCGATCCGACGCCCACGTCGGTACTTAAATTAAGGACCTAAAACAAGGAGAAAACAACAACAATACAGCACTAAACACTGTAAAAAAAATTAGGAATAGGAAAATCCTAGGCAGATAAGTAAAGACGAAGAAAACAACTAGTGTGATTTGTCCTTGGCATCATGGTCCCTATAAGGAGCCACGCATCGAGGCCTACGAACTAATTCACACGAACCAACTTAATACGAAAACTATACGACCCTAGATATTAATTGGCCAAAAATAAAACGAGAGGAAACACCGAAATTAACTGTCTCACGATGTGCTCCGCCTGCCTTCTTTGATGCTCGGAGAGAGAATCAAAATCGCACGGCTGTCGCTCCTCTGAAAAATGATCAAACTTTGGTGTCCGAAGTGGTCCCATTGCACATTGATACAATTTCAGGGGCAATATTGAAAGCTCTCCAGAAGTTAATACCCAGTAGTAGGGCCGTAGTAACTCCTGGTATAACGTAAAACTTTACAACCTTGGTGTTGTCTCCCACCGTGACCGGTAAAAGTACATAACCGGTGACTGGGGAAGACGAACCATTAGCAGTAGTAATTGTATCCAAATCATAAGATACATGAACCCCCATGTTAGCGAGTTCACTTAAAATAACATTATTAATAATTGAGATTTCAGAGCCTGAATCTAACAGGCCTTCGTAATTAGCTTTATTAATGGTTACGGGTAAAAAGGGACGAGTATCAGAACCGCCAATCACGTGAACCAAGGGCTTGTCCTTCATAGGGAGCCCGCGAGATGTGTTATGCCTTCAGTGGGCAATCTTATTTTTATTATTAAAAAAAAAATTTGTACTATTGGTAAACGTTCTACTGGAAACTGTGGAACGATTTCCCCGGTTCACGCCTACACATTTTTTTGAATTAGTATTCCTCGGTAGTTGTTGCTTCGTTGAACACTTGGGGCAAGTTGAGGCAGTGACGTCCCGTTCGCCACATCTATAACAAATCACTATCTTGGGGGCCGTACATTCCTCTAGCGAATGTCCGTTAATACGACAACGAACGCAAAACTTAATTAATGTATTTCTTACCGCCGCACATGTTGCAGACTTATTAGGTTTGTAAGTGTTTGTGTTCGTTGAACACTTAGGGCAAGTTAAGGCAGTGAAGTCTCGTTCCCCACACCTATAACAAATTAATATCTTGGGCGCTTTACATTCCCCAAGCGAATGTCCGTTAATACGACAACGAACGCAAAACTTAATTAATGTATTATTTACCGCCGCACCTGTTACAGACTTATTAGGTTTGTAAGCCAAGTCGCGTGCGAGCATTTTGTCGTGCGGCCGCGGTGGTTCGATAAACATACCGGCCCTATACTTTGCATGTTCAAGTAGACGACAATATTTCTTTAGCTCAGACCAAGTACTGACTTGCTGCAGCTTTGTGGAATAGAAAGGCCTAATATTATAAGTAACTATAGTTGACTTCTCAGCTTCGGTAATAGGAGACCGTAGTCTCGAAAAATAATTCTGCATTATGCTTAAATAAGTAACGATGTTTTCATCGGGTCCTTGAGTTCGAGAACGGATTTCCTGTAAAAATAGATGGTCGAAGTCGAAGGGTAGGTATTCGTCGAGCATAAAACTCTTTAGCTGAGCCCAGGACGCGACTTCCGTCTTGATGCCTCGGTACCAGAACAATGCCTCCTCTGTAAATAATTCAGTAGCAGATGCCAACAACTTTTGGTCTGATATACCCCGCGACAAACAAAGCTCCTGTATACGCTCAATAAATTCGATGACACAACCCTTGCCATTAAACTTCAACCCAAACGAATGTACATTTGAATATCCATCGCAAGTAATCACTGGATGTGTAGTTGTCTCGGCACCTGTAAGTGTGAACTCACCTTTATTTATGGTTGACGTTGTGTGGTCACCCTTATTTATGGTTGATAATGTGGGGTCACCCTTATTTATATCCTCCATCCTTCAGTAGTACAAAACTAACGTAGGTAAAGTAAAGTAAGTAAAGTAAATTATAGGTTCAAATACCTAGCGTGACCGACCAACACACAATTTACCGTAGGTATTTCTAAGATACCACTTATTTTCTACACAATTAAATCAACGCACATAAGTAGTACACTTATGTTAAAAGTTATGGTATACACAGTTATTGAAATACACAAAAAAACACAAGTTATTACAATGATAAAGAAGATAAGTAGTACACAATAGTGTCGTGTATAAGGAATATTTGTAAATTGTCAAATAAGACTTGTATATAGTACACCTTTCAAAAGAACAAACAAAGAAAAATTTAAAAAGTAAGATCAACATTTGGTCACGGTGACCCACATCTATGGTTATGTAATTTACTGGTACGTTTTTAAGGAAAACTTATTGTTGAATTACTATTGACAATCTGGGTACGTAGTGAGAACAATATAAATTTGTGTATGTGGTACACCTATTAAAAAAAACCAAATTAACACTAATAAATACTATGTATTTGTATCGTTACCGACCAACCTTTCAGTAAGCAATGATTATTGAGAGGGACAATATTCGCACAGACCAACAAACCAGTTCGAGCGCCATGTAATGTTTATATCATTATTCATATTCATCATTCTTCGGATGTACTGTGTAAATACGACCAAGAGCATCAGTAGAACGCATATCTGGATGACCAGGAACTGCATCGCCTTGCTTCCGACGCTGAAATTTCTTCGATGTAGCGTTCCAAGTGTAATAACGTGGCATTTCTGAGTAAAGCAAAGTTCGTGCGAACGGATCGCTTTGACAAATCGCAAAGAAACTGGTCAGTGTTGTCGCTGGAGGTGTTTCGGCACGTTGAGCAGCATTCGACGCTGTGAAATATACTCTCTGACCGTTCTCTAGATGCACCCCCAAATGTAAAACAGTGGGATGACGTTCGTGAATAGGGAATGAAAATATACGCCAAATTGCTTCATTGCAGTTCACATATCTACCAACTTGATAGCGCGTGATTTCATCTTTGTTATTGGATGTTTGGATACCAAAATCCGCCATGTCGCTCCCTTTCGTGACATATTTGCAAATGTATTTAATTGACTTGACAGAATTGCAATACTCAACATTACAATGTGCTTTGAATGTTTTGGAAAGAAGTGGCGAATATGGAACAATCCAACTGTTGTCAACGAATGCAATACGAAATCTTTTCCTTTCACTTTAGTTGTGATAGTTCTACCATTATCATCGGGCGATCGACGCCGATACAATGGATAACCATCGTTGCCTGTAATGGTCTCTGCCGTCAATTTTCGTGGATACCGTTTGGAACACTTGCCGTCGACCATGCACGGTGATTGTCGGTTGATAGTGCCACACGGTCCATGAATCATATTCGTGACTACAACATCATGTAGGTCTGGATCGGTTTCAGGAGCAGGAATCTCCGCACATATGATGTCATCTATTTGATCTGGCCGAATTCTTTCGACTAACCAAATCAGAATGTGAGCATGCGGTAGGCCTCGTTTTTGCCATTCGATTGAATACATCCAGCATCGAGTATTCCCAAAGACGTATGTAATTCATTAGTGACCGAATTTTTTGTCTGAAAACACCTGCGGTGATGTCGTGTCGATCACTTGATGTTTGTCCGGGAAGCAGCAATTGAATAATTTCTATCCATTTCGGATTACATGTAAATGTAATGAATAGATCTGGCCGACCATAATTACGAACATATGTCATTGCATCTTGCGCATATTCATGCAAATGACGCGGGCTACCTATGTATGTCGCCGGTAAAATAGTCAATCGACCAAAATTTTCTGAATCTCCTTCTGTGCTAATTGCATCGCGTAAATGGATATACTCTTCCGAACGCAATTTAGCTTGATTCAACCGAATGAAAGTCAGGCGCTCCGTTTCGATTTTAACGTACATGTCAACGCAATATTGTTGAAGCAGTCGACGAAATCGCAACAAATAATTCTCAGAATTTTCACGAATCATCAAACGATATGCGTAATAATTCATCGAACTGACCTTCTTGGTAGTTTCCTCACCTGAAACAAATGCAGTAAAAATTGTATTTTAGAACCCGTAATAGGTTAACGACTCTTACAGCTACTCTCTACAAAATTAGAAATTACAACTTTTTTTGAGTACTAAAAGCAAACAAAATAAAATGTATATCAAGTTAAAATGAAAACAACAATATTGATCTTACCATTCAATGGATTAATCATTTTGATATTAAAGTGATATCCATCGTCTCCTTGCCAAAACATCAGCGGGTATTGTAACGCGTCATATGAACGGTGTGTTTCATATATTCTTTGTAGTTGCCCAGTATTGCGTCGTGTAAGTGCGTGTTTCCAAGTTTTCACCAACAATCAGGATTGCCACTTCATCGATTGTTGGAGCATTAAATGTGCGTTCATGTGTTCCAGCTGGTCTTTTATCTGCTCTGATCACAACTTTATAGTCATCACTTGGCATGCGCTCTAAAGCAGTCTTGAACAGCCTGACCAATGCATGATGTTCATGAAGCATTTGCTGCAGATCTTGGAGAATTGCTCTTTTCGTAGCTGTGTTGATCCCTTGACGCCGGTTAAGTTGTTCTTCCATATTGCCTATGAAGTGTATTTGCAAGAATTTATGCTGTGCATCTTCTATAGGTTGCAATGATCCAATGCGATGGCAAATCTGGCCTTGAATCTGTAAAGTCAAAACCATAGTTATAGTTAGATTTACAAACACTTTTTTTTTTCAAATAATAACATGCCATTTTTATTTCAGAGACAAATACAGAAATCTAACAAACTACATTCCAGATTTTTTTTACAATGATAGAAAATAAAGTTTTTAACGTAAATTACTAATAATTACTAATAATAAATAAAATTGTAAAAATATAATTATAATATACCTATTCAAATTTTATCGACACATTTTCATCCCTATCCCATCTCTAGTATTCGGTGTATTCGAAGATTGACCTTGAAACAGCCAATCATAGCGTACTTACATGTTTCCGCGCGCCCCTCGCATTCCGCCAAAACAGGTGAACTCGGTAAGGAACAAAATTACAGTAATGCGGAATCTATTAGGAGGTTATCTGTGATGCAGAACCTCAAAATGGTACATCTTTTTGTAACATATTAATACTTACTGAGTTTTTATTAACCTTGGTGTGTTAATTACTGATGGAATATGTCGGTATAGTATTTGTGTATTTTGATTTTTGGAACAGACATAAAAATAAATGGTTCTCAATGGGTCTCAAGGTTTTTAGCGTTCTGACCCCAAAAGGGTAAATGGGAACCCCATTACTGAGACTTCGCTGTTAGTCCGTCCGTCTGTCTTAGGCTGTATCTCATGAACCCTCATAGTTAGTAAATTGAAATTTTCACAGATGATGTATTTCTTTTGCCTCTATAACAACAAATACTAAAAAACAAAATATAATACATATATAAGGGGGCTCCCATACAACAAAAATGATTTTTTTGCTGTTTTGGTAAGGAACCTTTTGTGCGCACTTAAATAGGTTACTTCATATCTATAGGCAGGGTGAACAGATTTCTATTTTTTTTTTAAATTGAAAGCTTCTGTTTCCCTAGTTCCCATTCCGACAGTTATTTGTTCCCATTTTGGTAATATAAAGTCGGTTTTCTTGTCAATGTTTGACGTGTTTTTAAATTTGCAGATGATAATGGTCCTGGAGCATCGCAGTACGGAGGATGAGGAAAGTGCAAGTACACTTTTTAAGTGGCCCCACGCCGCTATACTACTCCTTTTAGAGACGTTTAGAATGTATGAAAGAGACCTACATTCTGGGTGTCGAATAGAAAAGTGTGGCTGAAGATTTCCTCAATTATGAGGGAAGATGGCCATCAAGTTAGTGGACCCCAATGCGCCAGTAAATTTAGTGGCTTATAAAGAACTTTTAAGACAATTAGTGACCACAACGGTAAATCCGGGAATAATCCCCGGTCTTGGGTATATTATGAGGCCATGCAAGCGCTGTTGGGTGAGCGGCCATTTATGGTGCCGCTGGCAGTGGCTTCAGCTACAGAAGCCCCTAAAGACCGACTACCATTGATATCAACATGTTGTATTCTATCACTGAGGTATGAGGCAACTAGGTCCAGTGCCGAATCTCGGATACCATAATAATTGAGTTTCCGTAATAGGGTATTATGTTCAACGCAATCAAAAGCTTTGGAGAGATCGCAAAATATACCAATGGCATCTTGCTTATTCTCCCACAGGCATTGAAAATATGCTTCAGAAGCGTTACCCCTGCGTGAATGGTAGAACGATCTCTTGTGAATCCATACTGCTCATTATGTAGTAACATATTTGAATTAAAATGTGATTATAATTGCTGCAATATATTTTTTTCAAAAATTTTACTAATGGCAGGTAGTATTGAAATTGGTCCAAAATTACCAGGGTCGCTTTTTGATCCAGTTTTAAATAAAGGTATCACTTTACTGTATTTCATGAGATCAGGAAACACTCCACTATTGACACATTTATTAAATATTGCAGCTAGATGTGGAGATATATTCACAATAATGGACTGAAGCAATTTTACAGAAATACCCCACAAGTCAGCTGTCTTTTTTGAGTTAAGCGACTTGAATACTTTTATAATATCATTGGGGTTTACATATTCAAAGCTAAATGAGACATGACACTGATTCACGCCGCTTTCCAGCATACGTTGAGCTTTAACTGGGCAAGAATTCAAGGAGCTAGTTATATTCGCGGTATGTCTATAAAAAAATTATTAAAGGTTTGTGCTACATCTGGTTCTTTGTTAATGACTTTATTATCAATAATTAATTCAAAGTCATTGTCACGGGGCTTTAGGCGACCGGTTTCAGCATTAATTATATTCCAAGTCGTTTTGACTTTATTGTTGGACAGTTTAATAATCTTATTACTCAAATATAATGACTTGGCAGCAACACACGCTTTTCTGAAAGTTTTAGAATAATCTTTAACATACTGAATAAAATCAGGATTAAAATTATATTGCTTCATACCATATAATTCATACAACTTAGCTCTACTTTTGTAGATGCCAGTGGTTGCCCAGTCACAGAACTGGAGGTTTCCATTTTTATAAAAAGTTCTTGATTTAAATATATTGTCGAACTCAGATTTAATTGTATTAAACAAGGACTCATATAAGTTATTTGGATCAAGCTGGTTAAGGTCAATACTAGCAACTTTTGCAGAAACGCTTTCATTAAATCGTTCTAGGCGATATGTACTCATTGGCCTACATGAATTTTTTTTTTCCTTTACCCGTGATATTGATGGGAAATACGACCTTCTGCCCCAGATGGTCAGATTTGAAGTTACTTAATACCTCCTTTGTCACTATTATGTCAATATTTGCACAAAAATTTTGGATACAACCAAGGTTATGAATTTTACTGGTGTTTTATTTTCAATGAGGTTAGAAAAAGATACGGTGAAAATAATGAATAGATGTTGTGTAATATTGGGAATTTTGCTTTGTTATGAAGTTACGTTATACTTATGATTACTGTTATTTTGTTGTAAAGGATACAATTATTACTGTTTACGAATCCCTTGTGAAGTCCCTTTGCACGACTTATGTCCAAAAAAAAATGTACACTAAATGTAACTAGAGAAACGCCTAATCTGAAATATGTCCAACTATAAATACGTCAAACTGTAAAAACTACCAAATATAGAAAAGTCTAACTAGAAATTCGGCCAGATATAAAAATGTCCGACCAGAAAAATTACAAACTAAGGTAATGTCCAATATAGCAAGTATCATAGGTGTGTATTTATCTTTTTAGATACTGGCCACTTGTGTTCAAATGCCTATTTATAAACGTTGTGATTACATTCTCTTTGCTATTTATAGCATAATGATTTATGACAAATGTCATTAGAATATTTTGCAAAGTGAATGTAACATTGATTTAAATTGTTATATTATTTCACTTTTTACTATGAATGAAGACGAGATAAGATTCGTGAAGAATCAGAAAGGCAAGGATAAACTCCTGATGGGAAAATTACGGTATAATTTTAATGTAAAAAATAAGGGTGGTAGTACTCTGTAGCGGTGTGTCAATAGATCAGAGTGCAGCGCATCTGTGACAATTTAAATATTTGATATTTTTAATTGGACATAATTATTATTTGACTTTTATTTAATTGGACATTTTTATTATTGGAAATTTGTATTATTTGTATTAATGGTCATTTTTATTATTGGACATTTTTGTTTTAGGACATTTTTATTATTGGATATTTTTATTGTAGGACATTTTTATTATTGGACATTGGCCGTGTACATTTTTCCTTTTGGACATAAGTCGTGCAAAGGGTTAGACATCACTAGTCGGCAGTGGTGTTGTTACCTAAAAAAAATTGTATACGACACTACAGTGGTGCGGTGTCGTGCTGCCGTTGACAATACATGTAATATAGAGGACAATAGGCTCAATTTCGCGACAACTTTGCAAAAATATGAATCATTAAAAACTGGTCTATTAAATTAAGAAACATTTAGGCAGGTGAAAAAAAAACTTGTTTTAAAAATGTACATGAAGTGGAAATTCCACATTCAATGACAGATTTCACACTTGCTGAAGTAGGGAGATATTGGGCATTCTGTCCCACCGTAGTGACCGAGGGCCGAGGCCCGAGGGAATAGGTGGGACAGAATGCCCAATATCATCCTATGAATCGGGCACAGCCCTCGGTCACTACGGTGGGACAGAATGCCCAATATCATCCTATGAATGGTTAACCAATTTCACTTGCTAGAGGATTGCTTTCGTACAGCAAACTAACCCGATGCATGTTTGTTAACATGAACACGTTAAGATCACATTTTTAAGATAGATAATTTATACGTTAAAACTTTAGGTTAGAACTTATGTTACTGATACATAAAATAACTAAAGTATCACTGGATATTCACATAAAATTTAAATAAAGTGTTTTTATGCACAATATAAATTTATTTTTTTAAATATAATTACAGACATAGGTGTGTAATAGACTAGAAAATTATTTATCATAATTATTAGTTACTTACATGACATTGCTTCTTATTTTCTGTCTTATTTTAAAATCCAAGGATAGATAGAGTACTTAGTAGGTATACTGTATGTCCACAAAATGCACGTGCAGCATGTCGTGGGAATAGAATGTGAGACGTTCTTCGAGTATGGGAACGATGATGCATGCCTATTATACACAAGTAACACACACCAGAACAAACTGCTGACATTACCTTAGCTTTATAACATTGTTACCCGACTGTGATAGAAAGAGGTGTATGAACAAAATAAGTATTGTTAAATGAATATTTTTAAAGGAATAAATAATAAAGGATAAAAATATTTCATTAAGCGTAAGCGTGTATAACTTATTTTTAACACTTTTATTGGAAGCTCAGTTCAAACAATTTTAATTCTAAACAATTCAAATATTCAAAGGACTTCAAATTGTTAGATTTGTAAAATTATTGTGAAATCACTTTGAATGTCATTTAACATTTTAATAATTTCGTACGATTTCTCTAGGAATTTCTCTCTTTTCTCTTTATCGTTAAACCTTAATCAAATTTATACAAACCACCTGTACTATAGATACTACCTTTCAAATAAAGATAATCAATTAAATCGTATTAGGTACCTATATAGAAAAAAAGTTATGTTAAGATTATGAGAAAAAACACATAACACCACATACAAATAAATTAGGTACCCACCTCCTTTTTTAGTCGGGTAAATACCAATATGATGTCGTCGTTCTTATATTGAATTGCTGACTACACAGTAACAAACGGTAAGGTCACTTCAAGCGTACTTGGGTCAAGCTTTTGTAGAGTTTGAGGACTCTGAACCGACTCATTACAGTAACAACATTGTGATAAAATAAATATATAAATAAATAAGTAGTTATTTCTGGATATAAAATAAAAAATAAAATAAAATATGTCTTTATTTTATTTTTTATAGTTGATAGGTTTACGTTAACCACAATCTCACCTGATGGTAAGTGCATATGTAATCTAAGATGGAACACGCTTGCATAGAAGATACCAATTCATTCAGGATTTGAAAAAGCCCAGATTGTAGGAATCAGGAAACACAAACTTTGATAAGTTTTTCACGCGGTCGGAGCTGCGGGCAACAGCTAGTATATTATAAATGTGGGTAATAAAGAGGTATGTATATATCTCAATAATCGCGTAAGTTAGTCTTAAGTTTATAATGTGTACAAAACGCGAAAGTTTAAAGAAGTAGCTAGTATATTATATTATTTGACTGTAATTATAAATCATCGTTATATAGATAAGTAGTACCCAAAAAATGCCGTTCTGTACTACGTGTAACACATCTGTACACAGTAGATCATGGGTAGGACATTTACGGAGCAATTCACATAGAAAAAGTAGACATACAATTAAACATAGTCAAGGTATAGAAATCGTGAGCTCAGCATTTCGTAATCGTATTACAACATATAAAATTGTCCCCTTTGACCAGATTCAATTATCTTAACTGGATTCCTTCTTATTCAGTATTCGTAATAAGTTAAAATCTCTTTTAAATGAATAAATAATAATAATAAATATTTTTGGACATTCTCACACAACGTCATCTAGCCCAAATTAAGCTAATATAAGCTTGTGTTATGGGATCTAGACGACTGATAAACATACTTATATATTTCTAAATACATACATATTATACATAGAAAATACCCAAACTCCGAAACAAACATTTGTGGATCACACAAATAATTTGAATCGACCCGGAATCGAACCTGGGACCTCAGGGTCGGCAGTCGCATACTCATACCACTGAGCCACCGAGGCAGTAAGAATGTCTTATGAGACATACATGTGTTAAGGTAAATTTTGAACTATTTGCTATGTTTCTAAAATTCAAAGATAATTCACAAGAAGTCAAATCTTTTGGAACCAAAAACAAAATATTGTATTCACACTTCGATTTTGAAAACTTATATTTTGAAACACTTAGCTATTTAAAAACAAGTATTGAAGAATTTGAAGATCGTGACAGTGGATGGACATTTATAAACAATCTATACATTGAGATAAATATTAATAAATACCAACCATTTCGCGGTTCCAGTTACATCAGTTTGCCTAAATCAATCCAAGCTAAAAAGGCGTGCTTAAATATTGTTAATAAGGATAAATTTTTTTTTATGGTGTGTAACAGCGGCTTTATATCCGACTAAGAAACCCCCTGAGAGAATTTCATCTTATCCTAATTTTCGTGAACTATTTGATATAAGAAATATGTCTTTTCCAGTATCCTTTCATGATATTATCGTTTTTGAAAAGAATAACCCTAACATAAAATTTATAGTATATGGATTAAAAAACTTTACAACTATCGTAGGACCTTTTGTATAAATCTGAAATTGATAAAAAATACAAAGGAAAAATTATTCATTTACTATTTCTTGAAAATAACAGCTCTTCTCATTATTGTTTGATAAAAGATACTTCTAGACTTTTTAGAAGCCAAGTTATTTCCCATCATAGTAAGTTATACTTTTGTGACATATGTTTAATATCATTTAATACTTCTCAGGAAGTTAATGACCATTTGTGTGGAGGCGTCGTAACTGTTCTCCCGAATAAGGGCTCGGTAATTCAATTTAACAACTATGAACGTAAACAAAACATGCCTTTTTGTATTTACGCAGATTTTGAATCGATGTTACAGACCAGGACTGAAACCATCGGTTCAAGCGGAAAAACGAACACTTTGAACCATCATCTACCAGTTGCCTTTGTGTATTATATTGTTTGTCGAGATGACCCTAGCTACAATAGATACGTATCTTATCGGGGACCCAACTGTGATAAGCGGTTTGTAGATTCAATAATTAAAGACGTACAAAAAATATATAATATAATTAATCTGACTGTCCCGATGATATTCACCACTGAAGACAAATATGATTTTAACAATGCTCAACGTTGTTACATTTGTCAAAATTTCGTTTTTACAGACAAAGTTCATCTTACAGGTCGTTATCGAGGAGCCGCACACCCTTTATGTAATTTACAGTATAAGCGCCCTTCGTTTATTCCTATTTTTTTCCACAACTTAGCCGGCTATGATTGTCACTTATTTATAAAAGCTTTGGGAGATGTTCCTGGTGCTATAAAAATAATACCTAAAACAAAAGAAAACTATATATCATTTACTAAACTTGTACCCGTTTCAAATAATAAATTTTATCAACTTCGTTTTGTTGATTCCTATAATTTTTTGTGCACAAGCTTAAATAAACTGTCTAACACTTTAAAACCGGAAATGTTTAAACACTTGCAAAATAATTTTCCTATTCGGGAGCAATTTCGTTTACTAATTCGTAAAGGAATTTATCCGTATGAATATATGGACTCGTGGGAACGGTATGATGAAAAAAAATTACCTCCAAAAAAATGCTTTTTTAATTCGTTAAGCGACGAAAATATTTCTGAAGTTGATTATAAGCATGCATGTTTAGTATGGTCAACATTTAAAATCACTGATTTAGGTAGTTATACAGATCTATATCTAAAAACCGACGTACTTCTTCTCACAGACATTTTTGAAAATTTTAGGATAATGTGCAAGCGATACTATCAGTTAGACCCGGCATTTTATTTAACTGCACCTAGTTTATCATTTGATGCAATGTTATTAAAAACCGGTGTTCAATTAGAACTTATTGATGACTTGTCAATGGTGCGTATGCTACAGAGTGGTATTAGGGGAGGAGTTTGTCTCTGTTCTCACAGACATGCTAAAGCGAATAATACTTATCTACCGGATTACCAATCTACAAAGCCCGATTCCTACATCGCTTATATCGATTGTAATAATTTATATGGATATAGTATGTGTCAATATTTACCATTGTCCGATTTCAAGTTTCTTGATGAACAAGAAATTTATAAATTAGATGTAACAACTATACCCACTACTGCAGATTATGGTTACATACTAGAAGTGGATTTAGTATATCCTAAGCATTTACATAATTTACACAATGATTTACCATTTTGTCCCGAAAAATGTATTCCACCTGGAGGGAAAACGTATAAGCTAGTCCCTAATTTGTATGATAAATTTAGATATTTTATACATTATGTACACTTACAAACTTGTATGAAACATGGATTGATGTTAAAAAAAATTTATCGCGTAATTAGTTTTCGTCAAAGTCCTTATTCAAAACAATACATTGATTTAAATACTGAACTGAGACAAAAAAGTTCATCAATATTTGAACAAGACTTTTTTAAACTCTTGAACAATAGTGTCTTTGGAAAAACCTTAGAAAATAATGAAAAGAGGGTTAATGTTCATTTAGTTAATCAGTGGTATGATAGCAACAATGTGACTAAAAAAAGAAAATGTGCGGAAAATCCTTATCGCTCGACCAAACTTCCATAGTGCAACGGTTTTTACTGAGAATCTAGTTGCAGTGCAGTTAAATCCTGATCAAATAACTTTAAAGAAACCAATATACATTGGTTTTACTGTGCTTGAATTATCGAAAAGTCACATATATGACTTTCATTACTCTGTAATACCACCTTTTTATAAAAATCGTGTACAGATGTGTTATACGGATACAGATAGTTTTGTATATCCTATACGAACTCATGATTTTTATGATGATATAAAAATATTTTTTGTTTTACTTTGATACTAGTTATTTCTGTAAAACTAATCAATTTATGTTACCAATACAAAATAAAAAAGTACCTGGTCTGTTTAAGGATGAAATGGCTGGTAGAATCATAAGTGAATTTGTAGGACTTCGCTCGAAGTTATATTGTATAAAAACCGAACACAGTACTATAAAAAAAGCGAAGGGTATTAAAAAAAATATTGTTCGTGATTTTAATGTTGATGATTACAAAAATACCCTCCATGACGGTAGTATTGTTTGTAAAACTAATGTTTTATTCAAATCAATAAAACATGAGTTGTTTACGTGTACTGTAAACAAAATTGCGTTATCTGGTGATGATGACAAAAGAGTATCTAAAGATAAAATTTCAACTCGAGCGTGGTACAAGTATTTTTAATTTTTAACATATGTTATTATTTTCGTATTAATTCGTAATGAAATAAACATTTAGTTTTAATATAATTAAGTATGTTTTAATTTGCATAAAACAAGATATTTACATGTACAACAGAAAAGAATGTACCTACTATATATCTGGTTTGGTCTGATAAATGAGTAAAAAGACCACTCAACGTTTTTTATCGTAGTATATCTTAGTATCCATTTAAATATGAGAAAATGTATTTTAATAAACTAATATCTATGTAAGTAGGTACTTAATTAAAATTGTATATTAAATTAAGAAATAAATGTTTACTTTAAATTGAATTATAGTTTAATTTACCTTATCCTATATACTCACTAATGTCTAATAGTTTTTATATGGTTGGTAACGCGTCAGTGTCGTCTGTGGAAGTGCAAGCATGCATTGGCTTCAACATAGATACCTACTTAGAATTTCTTACATCATTCTTAAGGCTTCAGGTTTGAACATGTCGATAGTGAGCGATGACACTTGCACACTTGTAGTGAGGATCTCGTTACAACTTATTGTGAAATAAACTAAATCAACAGGTGAGAACTTGAATTAATACGTAGTACAGTACATGCATCACTAGCGTCTCATGTTTCACCTTTTACTCATAATTACATTCAGTTTCATACTTGTTCTCTTTACGTTCACACGAATCAGTCTTTTAACTAATAATGTCGAAGCAACAGCAGTGCATCTCTGAAGCTCAAACCAGCTACTTTGCTACAAGGAATAGGAGGATTCCAAAATACGTAATTAAAATAGATGTATTAGAAGCTGAAGATACATCAGATAACGAAGTGGAAATAAACACAAGAGTGAAAACCCAATATATTGTTTACGATCACCGGGATGAAATATATTATAAAACAGATAAATTACTGAGCCAGATATCTAAAACGTTAGAAGATCGCGGCAGAGGAGGACGAGACGACAACCATAATACATTATAAATAATGGCAGACGCATATGGTGATGGTATTGTTCAATACGCTCAAGACCCCTTTGACTTCTCATACATTTTACCTAATTCAAAACCCACAGAAGTTAAACCAAAAAGAAGAAAACCAACTGTTTGTAAGAAGTCAGCTCTCAAATCTTTTGTGATCAGCACCCAACCAAAAGGAGTCAAGCTAATTCAGATAAAGATCTTGGACATCACCAGCGACAAAGACATACCTCCGTTACAGTTGGGTGAAGACAGTGACAGTGTGATACTTAGTGCACAACACGTAGTTCATGATACAGTTGATGAAATCATGGATATGGCTGAAGGTATTATTAAGAAAATATCTAAGAAAATTCATGGTGATAGATTATCATTTTAACTAATGTGTTTTAGTTTTAAGTAAGTTTATACATCACCTTAATACTTAGAGATGTACTGCTGACGCTTCGACATTTTGTATCTAATTATACTGTTACTATTATGCTGTAAATATAATTTCAAGTATCATATCAAATAAGCTTCAATTTTTAGGAATGAAAGTGTTGATGTGTTAGGTTTAAGATCAATGTAAATTTCTTAAGACATTTAATAAATGGTATTATGTTTAACAACAATCATTTTTTCATTTCAATTTCACCTTGTGTAGGAAATAGTATGAAAAACTTTGGGTGCAAAGGGGCTCTACCAACATCTATAGGGCCCCAGCGACCTCACCTGCTAGTGGCGCACCTGCTGATAAACGGACGAGGCTCGTTAATTTACGATACCTATGGAGTGGCTTCGGCCCCTACGTGGGTACCAGGTGGTACAACAGTGTTGGTCCGGGGGGGTACCACCGTGCAGCTGTGCTAAAGCCCCCCAAGTAACCCAGCCCAGGCTGGGTTGCGTTAGGGGTTCAGCAGCTGCACCGCCGGGCCCGGGGCGATGTATGGTGCAGCAGGCATGGGACCAGTGGGGGCGAAACGGAGTCTAGTGTGGGTGGTGTGGGTCGATTCGCCGGCCAGGGAGACCCTTAGCAACGGCGTTGCCGCGGCCGCCCGCAACACAGTCATGGGGCCCGCCTGGGGGCAACCACCCCAGGAGGCTGCCCCACATGTTGCGCATAATCCTGATGTGGGATCGCCGCTCCGGGTGGTAACCGGTGTGGGGTAGCGGCGAGTCGGCTCCGACCTAACCACACGGTTCTAGACAAAGCTAGCCCCTGCGCTTTGTCACTTACTGCTGCACCAGATGTCGCCCTGTCTTCACGCTTCTTCTTCAAAATCTACAATGGCGGTGCAACAAAAAAGAAATAAACGTTACACAGCGGCCCTAGGAAACCCCACAACTTCACATTTCGAGGTGGCGTTCACTAACGTCCGTGGACTCCATGCGAACCTCGATACCGTCCACCACCACCTTGAGACGGCACGGCCCGCTGTGATGTTCCTCACGGAGACACAAATACGCCGCCCTGACGACACGTCTTACCTGTGTTACCCCGGCTATGTCATCGAGGAACAATTTCGAGACAAAGCCGGGGTGTGCGTGTTCGTTAGGGCGGATGTTTGCTGCCGCCGGTTGCGCTGCCTAGAGAACCCCTCCAATTCCGTCCTTTGGCTGCACGTAGACCATGGCTCTATGAGCCAGATCTACGTGTGCGTCTACCGATCCCACACAGGGGATTATGAGACAACAAAGCTCTTCCAGTACCTCAGCGAGACGGCTGATGAAGCGCAGGTGCGGTTCCCGAACGCTGACCTAGTATTTCTGGGGGACTTCAATGGCCATCACATTGAATGGCTGGGGTCCCTCAAGACTGATCATGCGGGTAGAGCCGCCCATGCGTTCGCTCTCTCCCACGGTCTGACCCAGATGGTATGCGGGATCACCCGGATACCAGACAGGTCAGATCACGCGCCCGCTCTGCTGGATCTACTGCTGACGAGTCGCCCAGCCCAGTACAGTGTTTCGGTAGGAGCCCCACTGGGTAGTTCCGATGTCGCCAGTATCCGCAGAGCCCGTCCCTGGTTCGGGCGAGATTGTGCCAAAGCTGTTCGACAAAAACAGTCGGCATATCGCGCCTGGATCAGGGCCCGGGCTGTGCGCGACCCAAACGTGGGCCACCTCAAAGCAGCGTACAACCGGGCCACAAAGTCGAGTAAGAGGGCCTTTAAGAGAGCGGATGCCCAGCGCGTCGCGCGGCTTGGTCAGGAGCTCACTTCCCATCCCACGGGCAGCCGTGGATTCTGGCAACTGGCCAAAGCCGTGCAATCTAACTTTTGTCAGCCCTCGCTGCCACCGCTGCGTTACCCAGATGGAACACTGGCTCACAAAGCCCGAGAGAAAGCGGATATGCTCGCAGACCTCTTTGCGGCTAATTCCCGGGTCGACGACCGTGGCCTGCAGCCTGTGGCCACAGTTGGCGATGGCGGGGCATCGCCAACTGTGGCCACACAATGCGATATTGTTATCAGGCAATGTGATGTACGGGCAGTGCTGCGGTCACTCGACACGCGGAAAGCCAGTGGCCCTGACGGCATTCCGGCGGTGGTGCTACGAAAATGTGCAGCTGAGTTGTCTCCAGTATTAACGCGTCTGTACCGCCTGTCATACTCTTCAGGGCTCGTGCCGGAGGTCTGGAAGGAGGCGAACGTACAACCGATCCCCAAGAAAGGGGATCGGTCCGATCCAGGCAACTATCGACCCATAGCTGTCACCTCAGTCATTTGCAAGGTGCTTGAGCTCCTTATAAATAAGCAGCTCATGCAATTCCTAGAGGATCACTCGCTAATCAATGATCGACAATACGGCTTCAGGCCAAAGCGATCAACGGGTAATCTTCTAGCATTCGTAACGCATGTCTGGGGTGGGGCTATGGAAAGGCACGGCGAGTCCTTGGCTATTAGCCTGGACATCGCCAAAGCCTTCGATAGGGTCTGGCATGCTTCGCTCCTTTCCAAGCTTCCGGCATATGGTCTACCTCCTCAACTGTGCAGCTGGATTGCCAGCTTTTTAAACGAGCGCCGAGTGCGGGTCCTCTGCGATGGCCAGGCTTCTCGCTTCTTGCAAGTGAATGCCGGGGTAACGCAGGGGTCCGTACTATCACCAACTCTCTTTCTTCTGCATATCAATGATATGCTATCCCTCGGGAACATTCATTGCTATGCCGATGACAGCACACTGCACGGGAGTTACTCGGTTCGTCCGACGGCGGGGCGATCTGAGATTGAGGAGGAGAGACGACGACTCGTGGCTGATCTCGACCGTAACCTCGACAGTATCTCTCAATGGGGTACCGAGAACCTGGTCGAGTTCAATGCCCGCAAAACACAGGCGTGTGCATTTACTGCGAAGAAATCCCCTTTCCTTCCCCTACCCTCTCTTCAGAATGCATTATTACCAATGAAGGACAACCTTGATATCCTTGGCATAGACGTTCGTCGAGAGCTCAATAATAAAAACTACATCGAAAGATGTATAGGGCTAGCTTCGCGGAAACTAGGAATACTGAATAAGGTAAAGAGATTCTTTACACCGGACCAGAGGTGTCTGCTGTACAAGACGCAGATTAGACCCTGCGTCGAATACTGCTCTCACCTCTGGGACGGCTCCGCGAAGTATCTGCTGGACGCTCTCGACGCTATGCAGCGACGGGCTATCCGTATTATAGGTTGTCCGGAGGTAACGGGAAGCCTTGAGCCGCTAGCTCAGCGCCGAACAATAGCTTCCTTGGCCGCATTCTACCGTATTTACCACGGCGAGTGTTCTGAAGAGCTCTTCAATCTGATCCCACCCTCTTCCTTCCCATCCCGAACGACTCGTGCCGGGCAGAGATGCCACCCCCACACAGTGGATAGCATGTTCGCGAGAACCGAACGTTTTAAACGTTCGTTTCTCTGCCGAACGATAGTGGCCTGGAACGCCCTACCTGTGCACGTGTTTCCTCCCACATATAATCCTGGGTTCTTTAAGCGGAGCGTGAAGAGGCACATCAGTAGGTCGTCAAGTTGAGGGCCACTCTCAATAGTAATGTGTGCTGTGAGAGTGGCCCACAATCGCTAGACGTCGTCACGACTTACCACCAGGCGGGCGGTGTCAATGTGGCGAACCATATATAAAAAAAAAAAAAAAAAAACAAAAAAAAACAAACAGTATAGTAATAAAACATTTATTAAGTTTATTAAAATTATGAAATACAAAAGTTATTTTCTAAACACCATTGCTTAATACACAATACATTCCTTAAAGCACAATAGTTCTTATGAGCAAAACAATTATACAAAAATAGATCTTTACAGTAAAGATCACTAAGGGTCTTTAAATTAGGAACACTTTTATTTTCACATATGTCAGAAACATTATTATGACCACATAGCTCTTGAACCCACTTTATTTTCTCACTACCTTTAACAAGAACCTTTTATTCCTTCAAATAGGGTTTGATTATTCTAGAAAATTCTTTGTAGTCTATATATCCTTCGCTCCAGCGGTAACCTCTATTCCTTTCAATCCACCAAATGTGTCTTCTTTCTTCATCAGTCAGCGAGGAGAACGGATAAGGAGGTTTTATTAAGAATATATGAGTATGTTCCAATGTAGCTACAGCCAATTCCTTGACTATAAAGTTATTATAAAGATCTTTAAAACCCTGAACATCTACTATAATAGTATTTTTGTTCATGATATCTTTCTCACGGTGTTACTTAACGGTTTATACTCGATTATACAGTCGTTCAATATAAGACAATATGCTGAAGTTTGATCTGGTATATCAATGTCACTTTCAATTTCCACTCTGACATCCACAACAGGACCCGACTTAAGATTATCTGGTTGTCTAGAACAATCTACGACAAATAACGGAGCAATATTTTTAAATTGTTTCTCACTTAATAACGGTTTACCACGACGACCTCCGTAATATGAGTGTTGGAATCTGGTGTATTGTTCATATATTAAAGCAATTCTGTTATTCGAGAAACTTGAATTTAAATTTTCATAAGGGAAGTAGGTTGAATTTAGGTATACTCTAACATCACGAACGTCACAGTGATCAAACTGAGACATATCCAATTTAGGATTATTTTTTCTATTTGTTTGCAGACCATAATATATAACCAATAATAACAAATCTTGGTTTCTCTACTTGCGATGATGTTTTTATGGACCAAGTATGTTTAGTAGTTTTTGGTAAAGCCGGATATTCATATAAATCCCAATTCCTGAATATCATCTGGAGTGGTCGGTCTTTTTCTAACAGTTTTAACATATTTATTTTTTCTCTATCGGATACTTTGACATGCGGTACTCGCCATATTATTTTATTTATAATAATATCTTCTACCGTTTCACCAGCGCTAAGTTTTAGGGCGTTCAGATTAGTATTACTTCGTAACAATATTAATTCATGTTTGCTGTTTATCACTACTTTCTTGAAATCTTCTGCAAAACCAAGAATGTTACAGAGGGGTATGGAAGCAGAAAAGCTACCCCCATTTGTACTATTTATACCATCGATATTCCAACCCCAAGCATTAGATACTTTAGCCTCGTTTTCGTTCATTGATATTAATGATTTCATTGTGGTAGTTATACCAGCGTTTTTTATTTTATCTATTTCCACTCCATTTATCTCATACCTTATATCTTGAAACAAGTAAAGTAAACTATTGTTTGTGAAATGAACGCTACTGACTCTCTCTTTAGAATTTTCAGCCTTGTTTACAACAATAGTTCCTTCCAAAAACAAAGTGCTTGCTGATGGTAATATATATATACAAGTCTTGTTGATTAATAGGTATCCTGATTTCATCGCTTCTATTGAAACTTGTTACGTAAGGCTTGTAAGAGTGAAATTCAATTCCTTCCACAGAGTTGTTGTATGCAGGAGCGGATAAAACATCTAGTATATTCATTTTAACAAACCAATCGCTTTAAGAAAAACTTCATTATTGTTATTCAATTTTATGACCTTTTTGGATCGAGCTCTTATTGGTTTCATAGTTTGAGTAGGACTGTTATGTTTAGTTGAATGAACCACATATTTATTATAATCTATCATGTTTTCTTCTGATATGTAGATACAACTGCACTTCTTCACCTCGCAAATTTATTAAGTTATTATTTATATCTAACAGCCTTATCTGTGTGCAGCTTATATTAGTTTGGTTTATTGGAAAGTAGATTGCGTTTTTTGGAATTTCTATAATCCTGTATCCAGGTGGAACATCAAGTGCAAATTCGTGTAAGATGTGACTGGATTGACCGTTTATATAGGAACCGCTAACTATGTCACATTCAATCCTTATGACAGTCGTAAGCAAAATGTTAACTGGAAACTCTGATACATGATATTTATTTGGTTCTAAGATCTGTTTTTTAAATCCCATTAAACTTCCAAATGTACCTTCTTTAGTAAAATCTATAGTTGATGTACAAAATAACATAGTTTTTAAAGTGTTGTTATTACAATGGAGTTTTATGGATGCATCTTATATCTCAGTTTTGAAATAGTCGGCAATATCTTGTAATTCATAAGTTCCTTCAGGTATCTCAATGACATTTTTAGAACCATAATGTAATTTATTGTTTGTATTATCAAAATTTGGAATAGAATTATATGTAGAGAAATGTAATAATGCACATTCATACTCCCCAACTAATGGCAGCGTGCTTGGATAATAGGTAGATAATACCGATGAGTTTCCAGTTATCGATAATGTGAGTGACATCTTGCAAATGATGGAAATGAAAGAATGATATAAAATTTATAGTATTTATTTCAAAAAATTAGCAAATATCTTAAGCACAAATGTCCACAAATTATTGTGTTAAATTGTTGATATCTACTAAAGTTATAATAAACATCACATTTCTTAAAATATAGGATTAATTCTCTTGGCGGTTTTAAATCGCCAAAGCTATCAAAATATTCACAATAATTATTTATTTTAACATAAGCTACCCAATGCGTTCCATCATTTTTTGAATTATCAAGGTTAACTATACCACATTCAATTCGTTTAGGTGTTTTTGGTAACTGATCCTTTATGTAAACTCCCCGAAAGTAAGGAATACAATAGGCATACTTCTGAATATCGATATTAGTTAAAGCGCGATTAGGTAGCTGATCAATTAGTTTTTTGATGGATTTATAAACAATCCCTGACCTTGCTTATGTGGTTTAATGTATAAACCTTTACCTATTGCTATAACCTCCATAGTTTTATTATGACGTTCAGTTTGTTGTAATTTTTTCTGACCGTCTTTATAATCATTCACTGTTTTTGCAATACCAGCTGCACCACCAGCTAATGCTCCTAAAGCAGACAAACCAGCAAAAATTGGGATTAAAGGTAGAATGCCTCCAGTTTTTGGTATAGGTATCATTCGAGGTACGCGAACTTTTGGAATGCATGGAACTAGTTTTCTAGCCACCATATAAGCTATATTTATTAATTACTTATTACCTTTAGGCGAGAGTTTTTTGATTTTTCTTTTTATTTTCCTAACAAAGTTATTAAAGGTCTTAACACCAGCACCAGACTTCAATTTAGCTTTCATAACTTTGTTTACTATCCACGAACTAATATTTTCCCCTGTTCGAGCATCTTTTGCTTTAAGTCTTTGTTTAGTCATATCTATAAGACGTAAGTCGGCTTTTTGACGATTAGGCAAGTCTATGTAGTTTGCGTATGCGATATCGTGATGCATACAAGCTTCGTCTAACTTGTTTACACCTTTATCACCACGTCGTAATCGTTTTGAAAGCTTTGTTCCTGGTCCACAATAGTTATAACCAGGTATGTGAAGTTCGAATGGTAAATGATTAATGATACTGTTTATTAGTCCACCACCTTGCATCGTCCATAGAATAATGAATATACTTTAAAATTATATATCACTTATATAATTAACTTATTCCACGATAGCAGTCTTATCAATCCAACTGTTCTCTTTGTTATTTAAACCCAACCATTTTACAAAACAACAGTTTCCAGAGTCTGAAATAAGAGGCTGTTATTACCATTTCACACATCGTCGGTCTAATTCTAACAAAGCCTCAGTAAATTTTTGGCCAACCAGTGATTTTTATTGACGTATCCAAATTACGTCTATCCCTGTTTTTCACTTTTCAATGCTTGAATGGAAAAGAACGAGATAGAACTCTTGAAACAATACATCTTAAGTCCTATCACCATTTTGTAGTGCGAATAAAGCATAAGTCATTCTTTTGCATACAAATACTTGCAAGGAGCACGTGGCTCCATGTTAAAATTAATTTTAAGTGTTATATAGTATGTTTTGTAACGAGCTATCTCGGAAATTATATGTATAAAAACCATCCTAGTGTTTTTATACCAACTCAATCAGTGAAACCCTCCAGGTATTCAAGCTAGGAGCCTATCTACGTTACAGTGGCCACTGGATGTTTTTATACATATAATTTCCGAGATAGCTCGTTACAAAACATACTGCCACGGCTTTAGGGGTCGTGGACAATTAGAAGCAATACAATATTTAGTACTATATCGATACAGGTTCGTATATTAATAATAATAAAATATTTATGTGAATTTAACTGTAATTCTAATTAAATACACGTAATTTCTCGTTAAAATTCAGCCATTGACATATGACTTATTAGAACCAGCGATTTTGATTGTTATTATTGAGTTACGACTAATCTGTTTTTTTTTGTATTATTTCAGATTATCAGGATGGAAAATATGGGGTTCTCAGATGATGATGATGATGATTATAAAAAAAAAGCGGGTAGACGGTTGTGTTGTGTTTTTTAAATTTGAATAAATAAAAATACAATTTAAATACTTCCACGCATTTAATGCACTTTAATAACCACTGATAACATACCACCTACCAGTGTGAGTGTTTTCCATTCAATACACACCAAAGCAAACAACACTAATGAATCCAAACATGAAGCACTCTTTGTCCGGCTTGCAAGCCATGTTTCGTGAGGGAATGGCTAACTTTGAGACCAGGCTGCAGCAGGCCACAGGCAGCACATCATCAGCCTCAACGGATATAGCTAGTCTTTCTAGTGATTTTGCCTCTTTCAAGACCGCTATGCTGCAGGCTCTCAATCTGCTCCAGTGTCAAGTGGAGGGACTGGCACATCAGGTGGATAGCGTCGAAATGCGGGCACGTCGCAAGATTCTTTTACTCCACGGTGTAGCAGAGGAGGAGACCGAGGATACGCCTAAGGTTGTTGCTGGTGTCATCTCGGGGCGTCTTAATATTAGTTGTGACAGCCCAGATATTAAAATCCAGACCTATCCTGGTGAAGTTTCAGGATGTAACTATGAGGGACAAGGTCTGGTTCTCCAAAGTCGCACTAAAGGGCTGCGGGATTACTCTCTCCGAGTTCCTTACAAAAGCACGACACGAAATCTTCCAGGCCGCGCGCGAAAAGTTTGGAGTTGGCAAGGTCTGGTCACGCGATGGCAATGTGTTCTTATCAGGCAATGTGATGTACGGGCAGTGCTGCGGTCACTCGACACGCGGAAAGCCAGTGGCCCTGACGGCATTCCGGCGGTGGTGCTACGAAAATGTGCAGCTGAGTTGTCTCCAGTATTAACGCGTCTGTACCGCCTGTCATACTCTTCAGGGCTCGTGCCGGAGGTCTGGAAGGAGGCGAACGTACAACCGATCCCCAAGAAAGGGGATCGGTCCGATCCAGGCAACTATCGACCCATAGCTGTCACCTCAGTCATTTGCAAGGTGCTTGAGCTCCTTATAAATAAGCAGCTCATGCAATTCCTAGAGGATCACTCGCTAATCAATGATCGACAATACGGCTTCAGGCCAAAGCGATCAACGGGTGATCTTCTGGCATTCGTAACGCATGTCTGGGGTGGGGCTATGGAAAGGCACGGCGAGTCCTTGGCTATTAGCCTGGACATCGCCAAAGCCTTCGATAGGGTCTGGCATGCTTCGCTCCTTTCCAAGCTTCCGGCATATGGTCTACCTCCTCAACTGTGCAGCTGGATTGCCAGCTTTTTAAACGAGCGCCGAGTGCGGGTCCTCTGCGATGGCCAGGCTTCTCGCTTCTTGCAAGTGAATGCCGGGGTACCGCAGGGGTCCGTACTATCACCAACTCTCTTTCTTCTGCATATCAATGATATGCTATCCCTCGGGAACATTCATTGCTATGCAGATGACAGCACACTGCACGGGAGTTACTCGGTTCGTCCGACGGCGGGGCGATCTGAGATTGAGGAGGAGAGACGACGACTCGTGGCTGATCTCGACCGTAACCTCGACAGTATCTCTCAATGGGGTACCGAGAACCTGGTCGAGTTCAATGCCCGCAAAACACAGGCGTGTGCATTTACTGCGAAGAAATCCCCTTTCCTTCCCCTACCCTCTCTTCAGAATGCATTATTACCAATGAAGGACAACCTTGATATCCTTGGCATAGACGTTCGTCGAGAGCTCAATAATAAAAACTACATCGAAAGATGTATAGGGCTAGCTTCGCGGAAACTAGGAATACTGAATAAGGTAAAGAGATTCTTTACACCGGACCAGAGGTGTCTGCTGTACAAGACGCAGATTAGACCCTGCGTCGAATACTGCTCTCACCTCTGGGACGGCTCCGCGAAGTATCTGCTGGACGCTCTCGACGCTATGCAGCGACGGGCTATCCGTATTATTGGTTGTCCGGAGGTAACGGGAAGCCTTGAGCCGCTAGCTCAGCGCCGAACAATAGCTTCCTTGGCCGCATTCTACCGTATTTACCACGGCGAGTGTTCTGAAGAGCTCTTCAATCTGATCCCACCCTCTTCCTTCCGATCCCGAACGACTCGTGCCGGGCAGAGATGCCACCCCCACACAGTGGATAGCATGTTCGCGAGAACCGAACGTTTTAAACGTTCGTTTCTCTGCCGAACGATAGTGGCCTGGAACGCCCTGCCTGTGCACGTGTTTCCTCCCACATATAATCCTGGGTTCTTTAAGCGGAGCGTGAAGAGGCACATCAGTAGGTCGTCAAGTTGAGGGCCACTCTCAATAGTAATGTGTGCTGTGAGAGTGGCCCACAATCGCTAGACGTCGTCACGACTTACCACCAGGCGGGCGGCGTCAATTTGGCGAACCAAATATAAAAAAAAAAAAAAAAAAAAAATGTGTTTGTTTTGGACTCGAACAGTAAACGCCACCGTGTGTCTTATATGGATGATCTTAACAAGATTAATGTATCGACTACCGTATCGAGCGAAACGCAGATCCCGAAGATAGTTAACACCAGGTCTAAACGGCTTGGGGCAGGCAAGAAGTAGTTTTGGTTTTGTGTGTTTGCATTAATTATACTGCAGGGCTCTGACAGTGACTTCGGTCATCTGTATGTATGTATATACAGGTTTGAACTTTTACTCTCTGCGGGAACTAAATTATGAATATTACTACCACCCACTATTATTGTTATTATTATGTGAACAAATTTTAAACTTCACTCTTTTACTACATTAATCTTACTTTCGATATTTGTATGTATTTCATTCTTACTAAGTGTACGACCATAGACAGGTAATACTGAGGAGTATACAGACGTCAAGTTGTCATGTCACTTGTCAGTTTGACATTTCATTTTCAATAACTTTGTTATTTGGTACGGCATCTAGTGTTTGTGCCTTCAGTAATAGTGCGTGTTGTTCATACTTTTTTTTTTTCTTTATAGTGATAGGTAATATTTGTTTCATTCTTTGTTTTTATGTATTATGTAAGGTAAGCAGACCAATAATCTGTCATCTAATGACTAAATTTGCGTATTTTGTTTCTGTTTTGAGCCTGTAGTGTTAACGAGCATATCTTAATTTCTGACGCTCAACTGGCGGGTGGATTGTGATGGTATCTGGTATATATATATATATATATATATTTATTTATAATTTATATTTCTGAAACACTAACTTGCCTACATTACACTATAGTATATTATTATAGTATTCTATGTCGTCAGAAACTGAAGATGAAAGTGAAAGCGAAAGTTTTTACACTGCGTCTAGCATTAACGGTAGTTTTTCTAGTATTCCATCTATTGCGTCACTTGGTGACACTTTAAAAGCACAATTTTCTGATGTCCCCAAGAACTTCAATGTAGTCCATTTTAATGCTCAGAGTATTCCTGCTCATCACTCTGATATGCTGACTAGCTTTGACTGTAAGGATATTCACGCTATTCTTGTATCTGAATCCTGGTTTAGGTCTTTTCATTCATCTTTATCCTTCCCTCTTCCGGGTTACGAGTTGATAAGAAATGATCGCGGCGGTGACGGCAAGGGTGGCGGTGTAGCTGTTTATCTTCGTAGTCACATTTCTTATCAAATTCTAGATACTTCAGCACAGCCGCCCCCCTCAAATGCAGGCGAACACTTGTTTCTGGAAGTGGAGCTATATCATACGAAATTGTTACTCGGTGTCTATTACTGTCCTTCATCAAGTATCAACTTTTTTGCTTCATTTGAACACCTACTGGAAAAATGGTCCCCTTCTTACAGCCACGTAATCGTGATGGGAGACTTAAACGCGTGCCAATTAAAAAACGATTCCCGCACCTTTTTGTTCCGTCATGCATCTCTATCCCACAATCTATCCATTCTTCCTTTAAACTCTACTCACCATGTTCCTGGATGCATTCCATCACTCATTGACTTAATGCTAGTGTCATCTTCACAACATGTCGCTAAGCATGGTCAATGCAACGCTGATGCCTTTTCCCACCACGACCTACTATTCCTCTCCTACAAACTACGTCCTCCTAAGGCACGACCACGAATTCTGTGGCAGCGCAATTTTGGTGGTATGGACTTGGATAGTCTTTGTGAAGATGCTGACAGAGTAAACTGGGATCCTTTGTTTTCCTCAGACTCTATTGATGAGAAAGTTGGCATTTTTACAAGGGAACTAATAAGCCTTTTCGATACGCATGCACCAGTGCGTCCTATTAAAATTAAGCATCACCCTGCTCCATGGCTCACTGATGCCATCAGGGATATCATGGCAAAGAAGGCAGCGGCGAGACACAAATACAAGTGCCGGCCAACATCTGAAAATTTAGAAAAATATGTATCTATACGGAATCACTGCAATAAGGTGTGTAGGAATGCACAACGCCGACATATTCACGCCTCAATTGACAATGCAGATCCATCTAAGGTCTGGAAATTTCTGAAATCCATTGGAGTTGGGAAGTCTAGAGAAAATATTCACGCTAATTCCATAGATCTAGAAGCACTTAATTTGCATTTCTCTTCTTCGTCCAATTTAGCAGGGACTACTAGAGTATCTACACTTAATAATCTATTATCACTTCCAACTCCACAGTTCCCGCCTTTCGTCTTTGAACAATTCACCGATTGTGATGTTAAGAAGAGCATTATGTCTATAACTTCGAATGCCGTTGGTAACGACTGTATTAGCCGTAACATGATCCTACCTATCCTCAACCAAATCCTTTCTATCATAACCCATATCCTGAACTTTTCAATATCTAATAGCCACTTTCCAAATGCTTGGAAAGAGGCTGAAATTATTCCTTTACCTAAGATACGCAATCCTTCCTCTAACGCTCATTTCCGTCCTATATCTATCTTGCCTTTCCTTTCTAAAGTGTTAGAGCGCCTTGTTCACACTCAGCTCACCAAATTTCTTAACACGAACTCTCTTCTCAATCCCTTACAATCTGGTTTCCGTCCTGGCCATAGCACTGTTACGGCTCTAGTTAACGTTACTGATGATATAAGGGCAGGCATGGAGATGGGGAATCTCACGGTGTTGTGCTTGCTAGATTTTAGCAACGCGTTTAATACCGTGGATTCCCGGGTTCTGCTTGGTATACTTAGCTCTCTTAACATATCTCCAACGGGAATTGACTGGTTTCGTAGTTACCTGTCTGGCCGCCGGCAGCGAACGCGTATGGAGAATTCGTTTTCTTCTTGGTCTGATGTTGCAGTCGGTGTGCCGCAGGGCGGCGTTCTATCTCCACTACTTTTCTCTATCTTTATTAATTCCATCTCTAAACATCTGGTCTCATCCTACCACCTTTATGCAGATGATTTACAAATCTATACACAAGCTCCCTTGGAACAGCTGCCTAGTGCTATTAATATCATAAATTCGGACCTGGAACGCATTTGTGATTGGAGCACCAAACATGGGCTACAGGTTAATCCATACAAATCCCAGGCGATCATTGTAGGCAGCCCTTGGTTTGTGTCACGCCTTGATCTAACGCAATTACCCGAAGTAACTTTTAATGGTACCCCTGTCATATTAAGCGATACTGTCAGAAACTTGGGTATCTTTATCGACCAAACATTGTCCTGGGACCATCAGCTACAGGTGGTTAGACGCAAAATATTTGCAGCAACGGGATCGCTACGGGGATTGCGAATGCTGCTTCCAATTGCCACCAAAACTGCGCTGGCACAATCGTTATTACTTCCTATCCTTGATTACGCTGATGTCAGCTATCTTGATCTCACAGAGGAGCAACTTGATAAGCTTGAGCGACTCCAAAATGTTTGTATTAGATTCATATTTGGTCTTCGCAAATATGATCATGTATCAGAATTCCGCAAAACGCTTAAGTGGCTCCCAATTCGCCTTCGCCGGAATACTCATATCCTAACTCTATTATACAGTATACTGTTCAATCCTTGTACTCCCCGATATCTTAAAGAACGATTTAAGTTCCTACATGACACACATTCGAGGTCTCTAAGGTCATCAGAGAATTTAATGCTGGAAATGCATTCCACAAGATTTTCTGACAAGTGCTACACTGTTCAAGCAGTTCGTCTATGGAATGCTCTGCCGCTACAGATTAAACGCGCACAAACACTTGCATCTTTTAAAAATATGTTAAAAGATTTTTATCTCTATTCCTCTAATTAGTGCTATTTGTTTCTATAATATATTTTTTGTGTATATTTAAAGTTAGTATATCCTATTATTGTTAGTATATTCTATTGAATTTCATATATATGTACTTGTTTCTCCTGATAAATATTCATTTATCAATGTATTGAACATTTTGCTCTCTTCTATAAATCCTATTAATTTATTATTTTTAAATATAATTATATTACATTGTACACAACCCCTATCATTTCTTGTAACTTTCATTCCATCCTAAGGTTGCCTGGAAGAGATTGCTCTTTAGCAATAAGGCCGCCTGTTGTACATTATTTTTTTTTTTAAGACTTGTCATAAACCATTTGTTGTTATATTGTGTACAATAAAGAGTATTTATTATTATTATTATATTATTATATGGATGAATTCTTGAACACTTTGAGGGCCAACGGTATGAAAATAGCAAACGAAAGAATAAAACCTAAATCTGGTATAAAAATTTTAGAAAATTTACTCAAATATAAACCGGATGAAGATTTAAAAAAAAATAATGGAATTGGAAAATTTACAGCCGTCACTCAATTCACCCCGTCTAGTTCTTTATCTACACAACAGCGTACAACAACCACGATTACGAATACGTCCACTCATTTTGTTGTTGATGCAGTTGAACCAAATGATGTAGCAAGTACATTAGCCTTCACACACACAGACGATCTTTTTTTACTGATATTTCGTTCAGTACTTTGGATGTTATGACCACAGACGCTGTTGTCACATCTTGTTGCTCCAACACCACAATAGCTGAAATACCACGCACTTACGTCGTTGTAACCACAGTATCAGAAGTTTTGGCTGTCCCTACTTGTCCCGAGATTACCCCATCAGAAGCTACTAATAGTGACGCGAATGCAACTCTCAATATTCCTAAACTCAATAAGCATGCATTGCCAAAAAATTGGAAGAAAAATGTGACCAAAGAGAAGAGAATGCAATGCGAATCTTATCTTGGTTATGCGAGAGATTCTACGAAAGTAGTAACAACTGGTGTTCAAAGAAACGAGCGAAAAATGGGCCCGACATGTGATACTAGTTTTTGTCGAAATAGCAGCAAAAGGTATTGTTAATAATTTTTGGAAAGAACTGGACTGGACTGGCAAAGCAAGTTTTGTCTGTTCTTTGGTAGATAAAATACCAGTCAAGCAAAAGGGATCAGAATCTACTAAACGGTCTGAGAGCTTTGTTTATCATTTAAAACTAAATGACAAATCACAACAAGTGTGTAAAAAAATGTTCCTTAATACTTTAGGATTGAAAGAACGGATGGTCTTCAATTGGTTAAAACAAAGTAACGCAGGTATACCACTAGTAGCAAGTAAGAAAGAAAACAGTATCAGAGGAAAAAGAAAATCTACAAGTAAAGTCAATGAAGAAGGCGTTTCCCAGGCTGACCATTTACGAATTTTTTTTAATAACATACCTAAACTACCCTCACATTACTGTAGAAGCACCTCATCAAAACTTTATTTAGAACCTATTTTTAAAAGTAAGTCATCTGTACGAAAATTATAAACAAAAATGTAGTGATAGTACAAGATCACACTGCAGAATATTGCGCTCATCGAGTATTTGCTAAAAACTAAATTTTTACTCATATTTATGATTAGGATAATATATACCTACTAGGTTGCCTATAAAAATGTGGCCGCTAGTAATTTTAATTAAATTATTGTTAATTGATTTTGGGGACAAAATTTCGCTCACTTGTTTTTTAAATAAAATATCGTCCACTTCACGGCAATATATATAAAGACTCTGAAAAATCACGGTTGCCGTTGCGCACTTGACCGCACCTCTTCGCAGCCAGGTGCAAACAGGTATGATTTTGATACATTAATGCGTTCACAACGTACATTTATTATTTATATATCAAATTAAAGCTATTCTTTTTCTGTTTATTATGATATACGGTTGCTTAATTAAATCTGGCCGCAAATAAGGGTTGCTGGCTGTTAAAGATGGTAAATATTTAAGGTAGAGTGAAAGACAGTTAGCGCGTAACATCATTAGTCAGACGAGGATAGCGATATTTCTATTTTTTGCTAAGACTTTAAAAAATATGTAGGTATAAATTTTAAAAATAAGAACGTTTTGCATTAGAACAAAACAGTTATTATAGATATGTGTGAAGAAACATACCATGTCGATGAAGAATGCGTTCAATGAATTATGTCGTATAACATAATAAATCTGTACCTTACCTGGTCTCATCTTATCTTACCTGTCACTTTCATCCAACTTTATTTGTTTATTTATTAACACTTCATGCACAGTAACAGTACATAGGCGGACTTAATGCCATAGGCATTGTCTAACAGTCAACCTTAGGGTGATGCAGAGAGAACTTGTAGTAGGTGTTTAGAGGTTATGATAGTTATAATGACATTAGAGAAACAGGTCAGACCGGGGTAATAATTTATAATGATAATCAATAAACTTAAATACTAATAACTACATACATACATACATACATACACAAACATACATACATACATATATTACGCCCATAAACCTACATAATATATACTACGTATTATTAATACATTAAGTGTCTAAGGAATATCCGTACATTATGTCTATATACTATACATAAACTAATAAAACACAACTATGAGCTATGACTGCATTAAGTATAGGATAGGAAAGACATGATCACAACTGACTCTGTTTATGAGTCACGATATAATTCATATACCTTCTTCCTGAAAACGAAGCGGCTGGTTGACATCCTAATTTCCAACGGAAACACATTCCAGAGAAGATTAGACTGTACGTAGAATGAAGAGTGAACAAGGCTAGAAGTGTGAGAAGGACAATGTAAAAGAAGATTGTTTGAAGAGCGCAAGTTTTTGTTATGATTGGAGCCAAGAAATTCAAAGTATTGAGTAAGATATGATGGGACATTGGGAGAATTTAGGAAGGAGTAAAGCATAGTCACGGCACGCAAGCTACGACGCTTGCGTATGGATAACCACCCCAACTCAGAGCGGAATTCCGTAACATGATCATACTTACGAAGATTGTAGACGAATCGTATGCAATTATTGAGAAGACGGTCAAGTTTATTGAGTAGATCTGCATTCCGGTCGAAATAGCACACATCACCATAGTCTATGACAGGAAAGATCAACGTACGCATAAGCGCAACCTTTGTTGTGGCTGGAAGGAAGTTCTTCAAGCGATAAAGCGCCCGTAAGCTGCCCGTTACCCTCTGACACACTCCGGCAACCTGAGCTTGCCAGTTTAGCGTGGTGTCAATATACAAACCTAAGTATTTGACGCAAGAAGTAAGGGATATCGGTTTAGCATTGAAGATTATCGGCGGAATGGAAACTTTCGCGAGCTGGGAGTGGCTGGAATCTGTCACTGTCAATGTCATAGTCTTCAAAGTAACAACAAGCTGCTTGCTCAGATAGTATGCTTCTTCACACATATAATAACTGTTTTGTTCTAATGCAAAACAGTCTTATTATTTGTGCTCCGAAACATACTACGTCGATGAAGACCTGTTTGTTATCTGCTGGTGAAAGAGCCTGTTAAGTGTACCCATTCTGAATGCTGTGTGAAAATTAAAGAAAACTGATCTATAAATATATTATTATATTATATAATTCTGGAATAATTTAGATAAAGATTGTCATTCTGACTCTTCATAGCCACTTCTCTTCTGATATACCTACCAGAAGATTTGCTTACACACAGTTACCAATTTGAATTCCAAGGGTCTTAATCGTATTATTTGTTCTCCTTTCTTTAAAACTCTGCAATACTATCTATTAGCCTCCCCATCAACCACTCCAGCAAAGCCAAAAGCGCTGTACGCAGTACTTGTACTGGTGTTAAGAGTGGACTCAATAATAAGAAGAATGTCTTGTCGAGACGTTAGACTAACTCATTAGGTTTTAGATATTAGGCTATGGATGCTTACATGATTAATAGTACATCTAGTGTGCTACAGCTATTGTGATTATCGTGCTGGGTAGCCAAAGATTAGAATTTGTAAATAACACTACCTTTTTAGGAATAACAATAGATTCTAAATTACAATGGGGTGACCATATCACCATTTTAGCTAATAAGCTTAACTCTGCTGCATATGCTGTGAGACGGATTAGGCAGTTCACAGATGTAGCTACTGCTAGGCTAGTTTACTTTGATTACTTCCATAGCTTAATGTCCTATGGAATACTACTTTGGGGAAATGCAGCAGATATAGAAGCAATTTTTAACTGTAGCTTCCCAATTTATATTTGATAACATACTGTATGTCAGGAAAAATATATGTAGCTATACTAAAGTAAGTGACGTTATAGACAGAAATCTACGTAATAAAAACAAACTACTCCCTCCGTGTTATCGGCTTAGCAAGGTTAGTCATTCTTTCAAGGGGACGGTATACGCTTTTATAATAAATTGCCTGAATCGGTCCTTTGTATGCTCGATAATAAATTTAAAACCTTTATAAAGACCACTTTATGTCAAAAAGCATATCATAAGACAGTTGATTACCTTAATGATAAAAGTGTCTGGCTTGAGCATGGTGTAGGCACCTCCTAAAATGCCGTAATTGTAGCATATTTTGTACTTAGGTAACTATAATTTTTTTTTTTGCTTTATACACGCTTTTTGATTTTGACACGAGACCAATGTACATTTGTCCACATTTAGTCTTAAGAAAATGTGTAAATGAGTCAATTATTGAAAAAGAGTGACCGAGAGTTTTATTGCCAGGTTCTTTCTTTCGGTTCTACTTATTGCTTTGCGAATCTGGCAGTACATGTAAATATAGAAGCAATGACATTTTTTTTGTTTTAAGTACTTACTGTCGTTTGTAAGAGCCATTTAGTGACCTTTACAAATAAATAAATCATTTCATTTCATATCATTTCGTTTGCGCTGTTGTAGGTACTATCAATTTTTTAACTTGTTTAAACTTTGATTAATCTCTCTTAACATCTTTTAATTTGTTTAAACACTTTGTAACTTGTTTAGATTAGTTGAAATCAATATTTATAAAATTAAATTAAATTCACTACGAAATTTTTGACGTAGTTTTAAAGAAAAAAATTCGAAAGATATGACATTGACAGTGAGAGATTCAGCCAATCCCAGCTCGCGAAAATTGGATGAAGGTGACAGGTAACATAAGATGAGACCAGGTAAGGTACAGATTTACTATGTTATACGATATAATTAATTCTTCATCGACATAGTATGTTTCTAAAAACCTACTATAGTCCGGCAATTTCGTGCGCGACCGTCCCGCGGGGTGACAGACGGTGGCGGGGACGAGGTAGCGCGCCATTCTAGCACACGGCTACACACGAAGAGAAGTGTGCCAGGATAAATCTTGCGATAAGTTGTACTTACTTGTGACGTAATATAGGAGTAAATAAAAAGATAGAACTACTTTTATTGTTTATATTTTTTTATTATGCTTGAGGACAAATTATTAGGAAAACTAAAATTATGATATATTGTTTTATTATAAATCAATTTCCATATCACTTTCATGTTCACTCTCTGTTTGATCTTCTTCATAACTTTCGTCGTCATCATCATCGTCGTTTTCACCCAGTTGAATTATGAATCTAAAAAGACAAAAATGTACTATAGAAATAATAAACAACTTCACGTACAATCACATGATTCCGAGATTATAGCTTGAGCACTCTGCCAAGTTAAAGCAATAATAATCGATTATGTTAATAAACAATAATAATTTTAATATTCGTCCTCGTTTTTCGCCTTACAAAAAATTGGTACAATTTATGTACAACTTCCTTAACTTGTCTTGAGATAGCCTTACTCATCCTGAGATCTTAATCTCGTGTGCGTCGAACTCAAAGTGGTACGGAATATCAAGCACGTGTTGCCGCTTCGACTGCGCGGCCGAGACTGCCGTATTTGACGCGCAGATGCACGCGTTTCCCTTCCCCGCTGCACCACCCGCTACCCGCTGACATCTTTAGTACCTCGTTTCCGCCACCGTCTGTCGCCCCGCAGGACGGTCGCGCACGAGCTTGCCGGACTATAGCGGCCACATTTTTATAGGCAACCTGGTAGGTATATGTTCTCGTAATCATAAATATGAGTAAAAATTTAGTTTTTGGCAAATACTCGATGAGCGCAATATTCTGCAGTGGGATCTTAGACTATGAGGAATGCGTACGACCAACGTCAAGCTGCTATTTTGACAATCAATTTGAAGCAATGAATCTAAGTATTTCTAAACCAAAGAAGGACAGGTGTGATGTATGTTGTGGCTTCGAAACACAGAATGTAACTCAAGAAGAATATAATAGGCATATTGAGGAAAAGAAGGCTGCTAGATTAGAAAAAGAAACTGATAAGAAATTAGCTGTAGACGGAAAAATAACAGTATTGTGTATGGACGTGCAAAGTGTAAAAGTGTGTCCTAAAGTACAAGCTAGTGCAGTATATTATAAAACAAAGTTATGTTGCCATAATTTTACAATTTATAACATGGCCACCAATGAAGTTGTGGACTGGTGGCATGAATGTGAAGAAGAACTTCAGGCCTCTAATTTTGCATCCTGTCTTATTGATTACATTACGGAGAAAGTCACTAAAGCTATTCCTCTCGTCATTTATAGTGATGGATGTACCTGCCAGAATAAAAACGCCACAATGGCTAATGCTCTTTTAGATCTGGCTATAACACAGAACTTACTAATAACTCAAAAATATTTGGAAAAGGGTCACACTCAAATGGAGTGTGATTCCGTAAATTCAGTGATTAAAATGAAACTAAAAAATATATATATTTATTTACCAAACCAGTATGCAACATTAACTCAAGATGCCAAAAAGAAATATCCGAAATACGAAGTAAAATATCTCTCATTTCATTTTTTTAAAGATTTCTCACGACTGCTACGATATCAATCTATACGTCCTGGCAAGAAGACTGGAGATCCAACAGTTACAGATATACGACAGCTAAATTATGAACCAACAGGTACAATAAGGTATAAGTTATTTCTATATATCGTCGCCTTAGAGTGAAAACCTCGGGAATGCGTTTTTGTTCAAATTTACTTTATTGCATTTCTAGGAAGAAAACCTCGCAATGCAAATTTTAATTTCACTAATTCATTCATTTGATACTCGTAGCGACATCTATGACAGAAAATGAGAACCTCGCGAACACTCGCCACTGTCAGTTCGGAGTGAATACCTTGTAGCGAACGTGTCGTTATTCTTTTAAAATTTGATTACTTGAGTTTATCCTGCTGTAGGTGTATAATTTTGTGTTTTTCGATAGAAGGTAAGTACTATTCATGTTTGAAACTTATTTTTATACAGATTGATGTAACAATTTAAAAGTTGTGTTTATAAGTGTTAGGTTTTTTAATTAATAACCTCGTAAAGATACATAAATAAGTTTTTAAAGCTCGTAAAGCCATAAAAGAGGTTTTCCTTTAACTTCAATTGAGATAGAAAACCACGTTTGTACTTTTACAAGGTATTAATTTGTAAATGAGTATTACGTGGAGAAGGAAAAGTACGTAAAGATAATTACAAGGTCTTCGTACTAATAAATAGGCCAGTGAACTAGATTTAAAATAATATAATAATGTATTTAAATGTTATTATGCAATGTACTAAAAACTAAGATCCATTTCTCTAGTTCATTAATTACTTATGAAGATTTCATTTTTATTATTTTCAACGAAGACCTCGCAAACGTACATACGAGGTTTTTATTTAAATATTTTTGTGCGAATACCTCGTAAACGTATCCTCAACCGATTTTGATGAAATTTTGCATACACGTTTAATTTGGATGACAATGCATTAATATGGTACCATGGAGCTGATCTGATGATGGAGTAGGAAGGTGGCTATAGGAACTCCTACTTTAAATAAGATAAACAAAAAAGATTTTAAAAGTACTTTTATTTTAATTTTTTTATTACTTACTCTTTCGAGTTAGTAACCAACACGATACCCTAGATAGGTTGGTAGAGCACGCGCCGGATAGGCGTGGTTGTGGGTTCAAGTCCCGCTCCACGATCAAAGTTTTCCTTTCTTAAAATATCTTTTCTATTTTTGTTTTAGTTAATCATGACGACGGATCCTGGTTATTCATTGCGTAGCAGGAGAAAGTCACGTAAAAATGAAGCTCATTCAGAAGTCGAGATTCCTGTAATAAATATGCTATCAAAGAATCTAAAAGATGATCATATCAAACCGATTTCGCTTGTTGAATTATGTCTCCGCGTGATAAATTCTGTAAAAGATGTAAGTCATTTAAAAAAATGTACACTTAAAGCTACTAAAGAACATCCAACCTTTCAAAGACATGGCAATTCACCAGCTGTTAGTTGTTCAACTTTAGAAGCTTTTGATGAAGAGATGGGTTGTTATGTATCAGATGAAGTAGTACTGCTTAAAGATTCTCGGAAGGAACCTTCACTTAATACTCTGATACGCCAGGATTTACAACAATGGCCATCAATGTCGCCAACAACCGCTTTAAATTTTGACTTGCTCCCCATAATTGATTCTTCTCAAAATCGTTGTGAATCTTTAGATATTATTCCATCATGTTCCGAAGATCCGATCCTGGGTCATATTTCGCCTTGTTCTGGTATCGGTGACTACTCGCCTGATGATGGAGACTCTGACTACCAACCCCGTGAATTATTGAGACCGTCATCCTCTGAACCAGAAGACAATAATGTGACTGATGGAAACCGACGCCGCGCTAAAAGAGGAAGGGCAAATAAAGAATGTTGGATAAGTGAAGCGAATAAGAACAAACGTATGAAAGGAGACACGTATGCAGGAAGAAGAAAAACTGAAGAAGGGAAAGTAGTTTTCGATGTTCCCAGAAGGAAACGTTCAGTGAAACCTAGGTGCTGTCATACAGAAAACAGTAAATATTTTCAGTGTCATAAAATGACTGAAGAAAGCAGGCAGTCAAATTTTAATCAGTACTGGAATTTAACATGGGAGGCGAAGAAAGTGTGGATTAAAACGACAGTCCAATGTCAAAGTGTGGCAAGACGTAAATGTAACACTATAAATGCACGAAGAGATAATACTTATAAGTACACTTTAAACTCGCCTGAAGGGCTGTACACGGTTTGCAAACAAATGTATCTGCATACTTTTGATATTGGAGAATGGAGTGTCCATAACTGGTCACGAAGCGCGTCTCATAAAGTGCATACGAAAAAAAGGAATACTACCGTTAAAGAACAGGAAGAAGAAAGTAGAAAACACCTAAAAGAATATTTGAATATGCTTCCAAAACTGGAATCACATTATTGCCGAAAATCTACGACTAAACTTTACTTAGAACGAAGTTGGAGTAGCAAACAAAGCCTTTACCGAGATTATATGAATTATCTCACAGAAAAGGGGAAAGATGCCTGTAAAGTATCAAATTTCATATTTTGGGACGAATTTGAGACGATGAATCTTTCCTTATTTTCTCCTAAAAAAGATGAATGCTATGTGTGCTGCGCCAGAAGGGTTGGTAATATAAGTGAAGCAGATTACAACCTTCATGTTTTGCGCAAGGATAAAGCAAGACAAGAAAAGTCGTCAGACAAAAATATGTCTGATCCATCTGTAAAAGTATTCACATTCGATTTGCAGGCAGTTTTACTGTCACCTGCATTAAACGCTTCCGCTCTTTACTACAAAACCAAATTAAAGGTGCACAATTTTACGATTTTTGATTTGAAAACTTCAGAAGGATACTGCTTTATCTGGAATGAGTGTGAAGGAGGCGTGACAGCCGATGAATTTGCTAGTATTCTCTATCATTTTTTGAATAATAATGTTGATGACACTGTGAAACACATTATATTCTGGAGCGATGGCTGCACTAATCAAAATCGCAATGCGATACTGGCAAACGCCTTACTTCTTGCTGCAAAGCAAAAATCCTTAACTATTACGCACAAATATCTTGAAAAGGGTCACACCCAAATGGAGTGTGATTTTATGCACGCTACAATTGAGCGAAAGCTAAAAAATCGTGAGATTTATTCACCAGCACAATACGTCGAAATTTGTAAAACTGCTAAACTGACAAAACCGTACATCGTTACATACTTACAGCATACTTTCTTCCGCAAATTTAGCTCCATGCCATACCTCAACTCCATTAGACCTGGAAAGAAAGCTGGGGACGCAACCGTATTTGATTTGCGCTGTATAGAGTACCGCAGTGATGGGACAATTTTTTATAAAAAAGTTCATGACGAAGATTTACAGTTACTAGCAAAAAGGATTAAAATGCCAGGTCTCTCCGATTCAATGCCAGTATTATATGACAGTAGACTCCCAATCCCACGAAGCAAGTACATTCATTTGCAGGAATTGAAAACTGTGTTGCCTATTGATGTACACTCATTCTACGACCAGCTGCCTCACCAATGCAGTGATCAACGACGAAATAATACGTGTACCTGCAGAAGAGCAGTACTTACAGAATAATTGCTGTATTTTTTTTACTTTTGTATATTTGTACTTTTATGTTTTAGGGGATAACTTATCGACGTGGAGTCGTATTTTATTTTAACAATTTAATGTTAAATAAAAAAATCGACGTGCCTAGATTGCGTAATAAAAACTTGATTATTGAAGCCTGAAATTATTTATAATAAGAGCTTTAATTATTTTGTTAGCCAAAGTACATTTTTGAGTTTCTTTACTGTTTTTTTTAATAAAGTTATTAGTTTAATATTTAAAGTAATCATTATTTACCAAGGTTTTCTTGATAATTACTGACTAGGGTAAGATTTTATGCTGTAAATGGTGTCACATTTGATTCAGAGAACATTTTATTTGTAATATCTACTTAGTTCACACACTTATGTGTGGTACCAAATGACCACCAGGAAATTCTAGTCAAGCAGTTTGGTACCAGAAATACCAAGGACAGAAAAATATAGTGCTCAGTAATCGTGTTTAACTTTGTAGATTAAGACGTTTGTAATAACAACTTGTCTTATAGAAAAATATGTAACTTAAAAATAAAAATTATTTAATAAAATAAACAACTTTCATTCGCTTCCTATCTGAGAAAACCTAGTATTTGCATGCTTGCTGTCGAGTTTTTCGTACGAGTACCGCGTAAGTAGCATTTTGTTCATTTCGGATAATCTTATACTATCCAATAGTTCTGGATATAAAAGCAGATCACATTTTGATATAAAATGATAAAAAAAAAACATAGATACGGTACAAAAAATTTACAGCACGCAGTTTTTTCTTCCTCCTGAAAAGTTGCTACTTTTAAACTACGAGGTTTTCACTATAAGGCGTCGATATATATATATATATATATATATATATATAGATATAAGTATATATACGATATAAGTATATATACGGTATAAGTATTTTCTGGCGAGCTTCAAGCCCTGCCATGTAGACCAAAACTAATTAATAATTGTGAATTGAAACCTATGTACACAGAAAGAATTCCATTGAAGAATAGGAAATCGAAAGATTTACAAGATCTTAAAACTATTTTACCCAAAGACTTTCACTCTTTTTATGATACTCTGTCTAAGACTGATTAACTAGTTATTTTATTGCTTATTAGGTATTTTCTTAAGATCTGAGGATAATTAATAAATAAGCCTGATCAGGGTTGTTGTTAATTATTTTTAAATAAAACCAGAACTGATTGTTTTAAGATTTAGAAATATATTTTTTTGAGCTGTGTTTAGTTTTTAAGTACCTAATAATTTTGATATTTTTGTTGGATTTTTTTTGTTTATGATTGTGTTTAACTTGTTTCTACGTTTATATAGTCGTCTATATCAGAGTTAATTATCTCCCTACTTTATTTTTTTTCTAAACTGAGTTTTAAAGATTAGTTTATAAATTGAATGGATCTCATAGTTGCTGTGAGTTACGAATTATCTGTTAAGACGAGTTTATATAATTAGCAATGTTTCTACTTAAAAAATTACTGACATGTTTTCTTGTTCAAAATATATAAATAAATATAATTTTATACGGATAATTTTGTTTTAATTTTAGTAACCAATAAACAGTAAGTCATGCAAAAGTTAATGGCAATAAAGCATAAGGCCGATACCTCACCGAGACGCCATGGCGACGTCGCCAGTCGGTCGCCAACTAGTTCTCATTGAGATATATGACGGCTAAGAATTATTAATGTTAATTACGTAAGTACTTAACACAAATTAATAGCTTAGGTAGTTTAAAATGTAAATGTTTAGTATAAAATGCTGATATCCGTGCATTAGGCCGATACCTCACCGAGACGCCATGGCGACGTGGCCAGCGACGTCGCCAACTAGTTCTCATTGAGATATATGACACTTGGCGACCGACTGGCGACGTTGCCAGTCGGTCGCCAAGTGAGTTAGCCGTCATATATCTCAATGAGAACTAGTTGGCGACCGACTGGCGACGTCGCCATGGCGTCTCGGTGAGGTATCGGCCTAAGTCTGATTGTGATAACTCTTACAGTGTTACATACCCGTGTGGGTTACACACCCTTAAAAAAACAAGCAGGACCGGGTAACAACTATTTTATTAGAACACTATTTTTAGGTTGCCGAAGAAAAAAAATCTAAATAAAATGTTTATTGTGTCTCCTGGAAAGTAATCCAATTTGACTTACGGCATATTAGAATTAGGCCGACGACATGGCGTTTGGAAGACTGGACGCAAATTGGGTCTCACAAAGTCAAAACGCAACAAAAGAATTGTAGCTATCTGTGCCGTTTTACCATTAGACCCACAAGATATGTTAAATAGTGCATGGACATAATATGTAAAAAGTTAAATGTATGAAAATCCACAAATTACTAAATTTCGAAATTACATGCAAAATTTCTGGTTTAGAAATAAGTAAATATGTCAAGAATATTTGGACCGTATTTGGTGAACGCCACCGGACAAAAAATTTTTTGGATGGGTGGCATACGAGGCTGAATAAAAAATTGGGAAGGAAAAACAGAAATATTTTGAATTTTCTACAAAATATAATAAAAGCGGATGCAAAATATAGCAATATACGTATTAAAAACCGCGTCGCGAATATTAGAAAGAAAAGTCAAATAGAAAATAATGAATTTCTTTTGGAATAACAAATGGAACAAATAAACGGGGAAATAACAATTGGTCACTTTTTAGAGCAAGTAAAATAGTAATATACTTTTTTCGTTCTAGGTTCTTTTATATTTCACGTCAAGTGGCAATGGCGAATAGAAGCGGCGCGGCGGCGGTACCCTAATGGACTTTACTTTAGTTTTTTAAGTTTTAAGTAAGGATTTTAAGTTTACCATATTACAATTATTACTTATCTTTATTGTGTTTTCATTTTATATACTTTGGAAAAACATAACTCCCTTCCGGATACACTCTAACGGCTATGAGGTCGAAATTGTCACAAGACGTAAGACAAACATTAATAAATTTTTAATTCTATAACATAGGAGCCAAGAAGCGATACAAGTTTTTGTGGATCCCATGGGAACGACGTCTTGGGAGCCTAGTTTTTAAATCCGTTAATGCGATTTAATAAAAAGGCGAAAAAGTTATCTGTGGGTCCCATGGGAGCGGCGTCGTGGGATCCTAGTGTCCGGAGGGCTCGTCGTAAGTACAATACAAACCCTAATCTATCACCATTAAAACCAACAATAACATTAAAACCACTTCACGAGTTACAGCCAGTAATAACAAAAGGTTATCAAACTTTCTTAGAAAATGATTGTTTATGATTAATCAGATGAAAACACACAAATTGATGTCAATAAATGCAGTAATATTTAATATAATTACATATTTGCAAGTATATGCATTACATTTATGTAATTTGGGTTCATTAAAAGCTATTATTATGGGCAAAGAAATAATATTTCGCAAGGGCGGCTCAGTTTTATTATACGGTGACCGACAATTTTACCTTAACAAATCATTTAAAAACGGTTCTGTATTATGGGTTTGTAGTAAGAATAAATCTGACGGGTGTCGCGGCTCCATTACCTTAAGAGTCCGTATGCAGAATCGAAACGGGCGGAATTAGGTATTTGACACATTTTGTGCGTGAGTCCGGAGTTACCGATGGTGGTCAGCCAGTAGGTACGGCGATTACATGGTTTTGATCTTTTTTTCTTCATTTTATAATAATAGTATCTTGTGTGGGGGAGGTGAAAAGAGGGCTAGGAGGGGGGGTGTTTTTTTCTCTCCTTAAATTCAAGAAAAGACCCTCTATACTCGTATGATCCCGTAATCAAAACTCCTCTACCTTTCCTCTGTCGTTGCACTCTCAAAGGGGGGGCGAGGGCTAATTTTTTTCCTAATCAAAATCATTTGACCTCCTCTATACAAAGGGGCTCTACCAACATATTTAGGGCCCCAGCGAACTCATCTGCTAGTGGCGCACCTGCTGATCAACGGACGAGGTTTGGTAGCCCTTCCGTCCGGCGGGTCGGCTCCAACCTAACCACACGGTTCCAGACGAAGTTAGCCCCTGCGCTTTGTCACTTATTACTGCAGCACCAAATGTCGCCCTGTCTTCACGCTTCTTCTTCAAATTTATAATGGCAGTGCAACAGAAATAAGTAAACGTTCCATAGCGGCCCCAGGAAACCCCACAGCTTCACTTTTCGAGGTGGAGTTCACCAACATCCGTGGACTCCATGCGAACGTCGATGCCGTCCACCATACCTTGAGACGGCTCGGCCCGCTTTGACGTTTCTCACGGAGACACAAATACGCCGCCCTGACAACACGCCTTACCTGTGTTGCCCCGGTTATGTATATATGTATCGAGGAACAATACCGGGGCGCCGCAGGGGTCCGTGCTGTCACCAACTCTTCCTTCTGCAAATCAATGATATGCTATCCCTCGGGAACATTTATTGTTATGCAGATGACAGCACATTGCAGCCGTGTGCATTTACAGCGAAGAAATCCCCTTTCCTTCCCCTACCCTCTCTTCAGAATGCATTATTACCAATGAAGGGCAACCTTGAGATCCTTGACATAGACGTTCGTCAAGAGCTCAATAATAAAAACTACATCGAAAGATGTATAGGGCTAGCTTCGTGGAAACTAGGAATACTGAATAAGGTAAAGCGATTCTTTACACTGCATCAGAGGTGTCTGCTGTACAAGACGCAGATTGGACCCTGCGTCGAATACTGCTCTCACTTCCGGGACGGCTCCGCGAAGTATTTGCTGGACGCTCTCGACGCTATGCAGCGTCGAGCTATCCGTATTATAGATTGTCCGGAGGTAACGGGAAGCTTTGAGCCGCTAGTTCAGCGCCGAACAATAGCTTCCTTGGCCGCATTCTACCGTATTTACCACGGCGAGCATTCTGAAGAGCTCTTAAAGCTGATCCCATCTTCCTTCCGATCCCGAACAACGCGTGCCGGGCAGAGATGCCACTCTCACACAGTAGGTACATGTTCGCGAGAACCGAACGTTTTAAACGTTCGTTTCTGTGCCGAACGATACTGGCCTGGAACGCCCTGCCTTTGCACGTGTTTCCTCCCACATATAATCCTGGGTTCAGTAGGTCGTCAAGTTGAGGGCCACTCTCTATAGTATAGTGTGCTGTGAGTGACCCACAATCGCTTGACGTCGTCACGACTTACTACCAGGCGGGTGGCGTCAAATTGGCGAACCCAATACAAAAAAATAAAATAAAAAACTACCTCTATAAAATTATTACTCATTTTGACTCTACTCGGGAGCTCCCCTTGGGGGACTGGAGGGCAAATCTCAAAAACTCGGAATTTTCCCTAGGTCCCCGAACTCCCTTTACATTTCTGCAAAAAAACATAGGTACCTTCCCCTCCACCATCAAGGAGAACAATAAAATTGTGTCAGTGAGTGAGTGAGTAATCCAGCTTTATAAAATATAACAGCTTTTTTTAACAAAAACAATGATAAATACATCCTACATAATCACTTGTTGTATTTAAAAAGATATCATCACAAAATAATAACTAATATTACCAAAGTATCAAAATCTCACGCCACGCTATATTCGTCTGTAGACGGCGTCGAATTTTGGCGCGCAGAGCGACACGTCCTCTCCCTGTAAGCGCTTGGCGCGGACTGTCGAGTATTATAAAGCGAAATTTAGGTGTTTTTAAAAGATTATTTACAGCCTATTTTTTATTATTTAGCTTTCTTTTTTTTTGGAAATGGATTGATTTTGAACCAAGGTTTATTTATGTTGTTTTAATTTTATGAACGAGAGTTTTATGTAGCCGAAATAAGAACCAATTCATTGCCCATTTTCTCTAAAATTTGACTAACTTAAATATTTGTTTACTCAATTTTTTTTTATGAAAGTGATAAAAAGTAATCCATACATTTGATAGATGACTTTTACAAGAATACACTGTATTTTTGTAATACTTTTTAGACGTCAAAACGATTAGTGAATTTGTGATATTCTAGACCTCTTCCAGCAAAAGATACGAAAAACTACCGATTGTTTTAGGTCGATTAATCAAAATTTAATGACAAAAATAAGAAAGTAGCTCACTTATTAGATCATTATTGAAATGATATTTCATGTTGTGCATTAAAACTTATAAAAATACAGTATTTTCAGTGTAAAAACACGTCTGTAAAATCAGCGAAAACGGTAAAATTTAATAGGAGGACTCTTAAGAGTAAATTAACTTTTGAAGTAACCAAAAATTTTCAACCACCAATTATTGTGAAATAGTTTTCCTAAATATTTTTGTTTATTTCTACATTTATTTGTTTTCAGGACACTGCAATTTTGAAAGAAAAAGAACATTCGTGTGTTCTTGAAATTTGTAAAAATGAAATAGACAAGCAAGTTTCATAAATGAAACAAGCGGCAGCCGATACCTTAGAAGAAATTAAGACCATTTATGACGATCACTTGACACCCTTAAGAGACTCTGGTTTGGATTTCATCTCAAAAATACCACAATATTGTTCTTTAAAAACCTCTTTGTTCAACGATCGAAAAAGAGCCCTTAATGTGTCCAAACTTGCTTTTAAAAGTCCTATTGACGTAGATACCACAAATTTTTGAACATTTTATCTTGGGTGATCATTTTATCTCAATTTTTCTAACGCGGATCCTACGGAAATTTCTTTATTTTTTATTTATGGCATCGGTCTTGCATCGCACCTCGGAATCAATCAGTGTATTTGACAAAATTTTCCTGACTAATTCTTCGGTGCTATGGACCGACGACAGAAATGCTGGCAGACTGACATTTGTGACTCTACGAATACCTAGCCCGCCCAAGCGAACTGGAAGAGACACTTGGACCCAGGCCCGGTCATTAATATTTACATTTAAAATTTTACACAAAGAATTTTGTATTAAGTTGTCTAGTCTGCCCAAAATTTCTAAATTTTTCCAAAATTGTCCTGAACGGAGGGCATGTGTAAATTTGGGTACGAAAAGACAAAAACGAAGAATAGTGAAAGCTGAATGAATACTGATATTACATAGACTATCAATAACCTGATCAAAATTTTGAATTTTTTCCTCGATGAAAGTGGAAAAGCCATCTTCTAAAATCGGGGACCCTAGGAGGCGTAAAGAAGTTTTGTCTCTAACTTTTATGTTGGGGGCCAAACAGTTGAATTTGGAGATTGTTGTTAATTTATCTGTGTTTTCAGATATAAAAATCTCACATTTATTCGGGTTCAGTTCTAAGCCAATTGACTGAAACTCGTTCTTTATTAGGGCTGAATCTTGTAAAACTCTCTACTTTTCCCCCTAAAGTCCCGTCGTCTAAGTACCAAATGTTGAATTTGGATTTTATTTTTTGAATTATTGGGCTAATGGCCAAACTGAAGATGACTGGTCCCAACGGATCACCTTGCTGACATCCAACGGCTGAATTCAAAAGGTGGTCTATATAAATTAATTTTGTTGGCTGACTATAGCATTGCCAAAGAAAATTAAATATTTTGGGGGTTTCCAATTTGGCCTGTGTCAGCAAGGTGTCCCTGTTTACAGAGTTGAAGGCGTTTTTCAGGTCAACTTTCAAGATGACCTCTCCATCTTCGCTACTGTCAAGGTATGTTGCAATCGCATGGATTACGGCTTCACAACCTCCTTTTGAACTAAAACCTAATTGAAAGGGCTGAAATTTGGTAGTAAGTTCCGTACTATAAAAACGACAACAAATTTTGGCTGCCAAACGCCGCAAAGTGCTACCTACGGCAATGGGACGAATGCCACCATCCTTCTTGTTAAGGGCACATAAATTGGCCCCATACAAAATATCTGTGATGCCACTGTCGACATTGCCTGAGAGCATGAGGTTGACTAGAGCTGTTAGCTCCCTCAGAAGTGCATCACCAGCTTCCCCAGCGCTCGGACACAACAGATCCTTAAGGTGCTGTGGTGTCAGACCGTCAGTCCACCAGTTGATCCAAAACGAAAGGAGTCAACAGCTGTGCGCACATCCTTGGCAGTAGTCTCAAGATTTTCTGTACCGTTGTTCGGAGGATCAGGGAAAGAGAGGTCAGCTGCGGATGGTGGGTGCTTCCTCTGCAAGCCCGTCAAAGTTTCTACAGAATAAGGAGCCAGCACGTCGCTACTAAAAAGTAGTCTTGCCGCCCCACTGATGTCGCCTTCCCTTACTTTATTCTCTACAAGTTTTAATTTCTTGGCCTGAGAATAATCAGGGGCCGAAATGTGGATTGAATTTGAATTTAAAATGTTAAAACTGTTTGAACAATTTCTTTGATTTAGACCGTCAACGATGTCAACGGCCTTTTCTTTACGTGTAGGATTCTATAAGGGAAGGTTAACATTTGTTCCCAAGCGCTAAAGGTATTTTGATGTATTCTAAACCTTCTGTTATGTGCTCTTTTGGTAAAAGTGGCAACGCTGAAACAAGCTCGGTTAACCTTTTTTCTGATTTACCTTTAAGGCTAAGTTTTTTTGGCATTTTTCCAGATGGCTTTACACCAATGATAATAACATCTAACAAGCTTAATTTCAGGAAATATTTCTTGTGCGGCATTAATAATGGCTTTCTCAAAGTCACAATGTAGTTTAGAAGGCTTAAAGCAAGACAGTTGCGACTTAATCAATTCAAATAATATTTTATAAGTTTCTTGATTTTTGTCTGGCAATAACGCGTAAATCAATGGCAAAGTTTTAGTTGTAGTTATAGTACTTCCAACATCACCGTGGATCAGTGTTACCAACCCTACTGTTTTAACAGTAGATATGCTGTTTTCACATTGATGTCCCTGTTTTCTATTTCATTCCTAATATTTACTGTTTTTCAACTAGCGTTCAGTACCACCTATTACACTATGTAAGCATTTTTTGATAACCACTACGTAATAAAACGCAATGACACTAGATCGCAGTATCTTCTCCGGTCGGTATTCGAGGGAATTCCCCGACCACATTTTAAGTTTATGAATGACAGCTACAGGCCTATTTGTATAATGTATTGTGTTGTACTTTGTAGTCACAACAGTTTTTAAACTTTGAATCTATATTAAAAAACAATATTTTCAACGTTTTTGATAAAATGAGTAGTGATTCATCGACTGGGAAAAGTCCTCCTAAAAAGAAAGATGTGAAATATGAACAGAAATTCGTAAATTCGTGGTTAAAGGATGATAGGTTCAAAGGCTGGTTAAAGAAAAGCACTAAATGTGAGACCTATTTTTTTTTTGTTCTGCGTGTTATTATTGCGACAGAAAATGTGATATACACGAGCTGGTACAACACAAAGATTCAACAAACAAAACACGCGAATAATAGTTTGAAATTACAAAAACAACATAAACTGTGATGTCAGTTTACCTCAGTTTCCAATTCACAAGATACAAAAAATAAAGCCAAAGCGGATGAAGTAATAATGGCCTGCTTTATTGCTGAGCATAATCTTGTCTTTTAAAATAGCATCTCATTTGAATAAATTGATTTGACCTGTAAGTCCAGATTCGAGTCCATGAGCCGCACAAAAGCTAGAGCTATTATTGTTAATGTAACTGGGCAGACAGCAGAAGAAAATATACTAGAGATGTTACAGAACAATTGCTTTGCATTACTTGTCGACGAAAGCACAGATAAGTCAACAATAAAACATTTAGCGCTTGTCGTAAGAATAGAAAAATTAGATTTCAGCGTTGAAGTCAGATTTCTGACTTTAATACCAATCGTAGATGGTACAGCAACAGCGTTGTATGGCAAAATAATAGAATATTTTTTAGAAAAAAATATTCCTTACAAATCAAACAGGCTTTGCTTCTGATGGTGCCAACGTTATGTTTGGACATTAATTGGTCACTTTGTTTAAAAATGACATACCTCACCTTTTTACTATGAAGTGCATTTGTCATTCTTTTAACCTTTGCGCATCATACGCATGTGAGAAGTTGCCAAGGGGCGTGGAAGACTTCTGTAGAGACGTATATAATCACATACAAAACTTTCTAAAACGTATTGGAGATTTCAAAACATTTCAAGCATTCACAAATATTAAACCACACAAATTACTCCGCCCTAGCCAAACCAGATGGTTGTCGCTTATTGAAGTAGTAAATAGGCTTTTGGAACAACTACCAGCAATAAAATTGTATTTTCAAGCTGCTGTTCATGTAGATAGATTACTTTCTGCGCAATCAATTCTCTCCAAGGCTCTCGAACCGACAACTGAATTGTACCTGGAGTTTTTGAAATTTGCATTGCGTATATTTACCGATCTCAATAAAGAAATGCAATCAAATACCCCGAAATTATATTTACTATATGACAAAATTCTGAGCGCATATACAACTATTTTGGAATGCTTCGTACAAACTGAATATTTGGATCTCACTGAACAAGAAAAACATGAAGCACAAAATATTTTAGACGCTAAAGAAACTAAAATATTAAACCATTACTTCTCGAGTGAGCAGAAACATTTACCGTTGCAAAATATATACGTTGGTGGAATGGTGCCAAATCTGCTAATTCACTATTTCTTAAGACACGAGACCCCTCCGTGCCTCGGAGAGCACGTTAAGCCGTCGGTCCCGGTTGTCATACGAACATCTATGGCAGTCGTTAGGGGTAGTTGGAGCCCTAAATCAAAAATCCGACCGGTCTAACTACAGAACTCCGATATCGCCCATGGGTTGTGGAGGTTAGATGGCAGTCGCTTCACGGAAAATATCGAAGTTCAGCCGAATCGTAGTTAGACTGGAAAGCCTGAGTTGGGAAAAGGCTCAGTGACTGATGAGTAGGAAAAATATAATTATGGTAGAATTTAAAAAACGTGAATTGTAATAGTTATATTTTATATTTTGCAAAATATATGACTGGAAGCATTTAACCAAACGGTCACATAATTATTTGAGAGTTATTATAATTATCAATATTTTTAATATCTCTTTGTTTTCATTTGTAAGACAGTCTCCTTGTAAACATCAATTTTAATATCTTCTATCTAATGTCTGTCAATTATGAATAACTTTTTTTTTTGAGGTTTTATGGCTGTGTGTCAATGTCAAGTGTCAAACTATAAAACGGTCGCGGAGGGATGTTCAATATTAGGAAAACATCGATTCAACAGCACCGATGTATGTACTATAGGACTTGGACAAAACTTCTTTACGCCTCCTAGGGTCCCCGATTTTAGAAGATGGCTTTTCCACTTTTATCGAGGAAAAAATTCAAAATTTTGATCAGGTTATTGATAGTCTATGTAATATCAGTATTCATTCAGCTTTCACTATTCTTCGTTTTTGTCTTTTGGTACCCAAAGGACATTGGGTAAAAGTGGCGTCGTTTTTGAAGTTCCGCGACCAGTAATAAAATTATTACCACTATTTAGTACACGCAAAAATAAGCAACTTTTATTATTACAGTCACTTTCTAAAGTATATCGGAAGCGAGATATTCAAATGCAAAATCTATAAAAAGGTCGTCTAGGTATAATAAAGAGTATGGGTCCCTTAACGTTTTTTGTAAGTTATTCTAATGAATTTCATAGAACTCTATAGTAGGTGTATGTAATTGAGTTGTATGCTCTTTTGTAAGCCTCTTCAGAACCCGGCACGCTTATGTCAACCAATCATAGCGCTCTATTCGTCTACCTGCGCGAGAGCAGGAGAACGATACCGCTCTATGACAGTATCGCTCACTCGTATTTCGACTCTTTGTTTACTCACGATTTGACTTTTTTGTTGTTTGTGTGTTGTTTATAAGATTATCATTAGCTACAATAATTCGACTTGGCTTGTACTACTGGACTTTGTGATTTGCATTACGTGACCTGGCAGTGTATGTTTGGACTTTGGTAAAAATGAGTGAATCAGATGTTCCACTATGTATGTGTTGCGCAAGAAGTGTAAGACGTATTGGTGGCAGTCGTCGGAGATCATATAATGTGACGCCAGAGTTCATGCAAAATCATCCGTATGTCATGGCATACTTTGTTGAAGTTATGGGCATACTAGAGGTGAGTTCTATATTTTAATATGGCATTTTTACAATAAATATTTCACAGGATAGGCAGGCAATAATCAAATAAGATTTTTGTGAACAATGCAGAGGTAAGAGATAATACAGAGGAACTGTGCTAAGTAGGTGCATGGTGGAACTAAGAAATGATCATTCGGTATGTATGTACCAAATGTCTAGGGCATTCTATACAGTACATACAATCAGTGTATTATTATATTACAGGCAATGTGTATAATCCGCTATTCTAATAGGAACCCCTTATTTATTCAACATTAATGTTTTTTTCTAAACACGGTTTGAGTTAAAAACAATTATATTTCAGTTTCGTGGAGAAGACAGACTGTGCAGGGCGTGCTTATTACGTGCTCGACGTCACAGTCAAGGAAATGCTCAAGTTCAAGATGATAATGTCGCAGGGGTTCAAGAACAAAAACAAAACGTTGCACAAGTTCAACAAGATATCCAAGATGTTTTTGCCGAGGTTCAAGAACAAGAACAAAACATAGCAGGAGTTCAACAAGACGTAGAAATACAGCCAGAACCTTTAATTGCTGTAAATGTACGACATCAATCCGTGCAAGTTAACAGGTTGCAATTGATAGCATTACCAGGCTATACAAGAGCACCTTACAACACACATGTGTGCATATTTGCAGACTGCTCTAATAGAGATTTACAACGCATTCACGTGGATTTAAGGGCAACTGTTCTACAAATAAAAAGTTTTTATATTCCACGTGGCAATCGTGTATGTTCTACACATTTATTAGATTTCAACTGGCAAAATGTTGAAGAATGCACTCGTCGGATTCTCAGTGAATTTTCGCCAGCTCAAATAAAAGATATGATGGATATTTTAAGAACGCAAGTGTATTTAGACTTTGATCGGGTATCTACTATCAACGATGCCGTTTTTCATTATTATATCGGATTTTCAAAGTCTCAATTTACAGAAATATTACAGAGCACGCCTAGTATTGCTCAGAGGCACAAGAAAAAAGCTGGTACAGCGCTTGCCACAGTGCTTACAAAGCTACACACTGGAGACTCAAATGAGAGACTAAGGGCCTTTTTAGTGTCATGCGTGTTTGCGCCCGCGTGCGGGCCACGTCCGCATGCGTGCCTCCCGCAAGCTATCGTGTCATACATGTTTTTATTATCATGCGCGCCACAAGCACGCGGAACGCGGGTGAAACGCGGCAGGGGCGCACGGATGCGTGCCGCCCGCACGCGTGCCACGAACCTCGACAGCCAGTGTTGTTTTTACTGTCAAGCGGGTCGCACGCACGTTGTACAATCAATATGAAAATCGGTACCGAAAGAGTGATATTCGAGGTTCATTTACGATCTTGCTTATGGGACAAGAAAAATGTATTACACAAAAACAGAGATGTTAGGAACACAGCGTGGCTCGAAATTTGTAAAGAATTGGTTCCTGGATTTGAAAATCTAAGTAAAAATGAAAAACTAGAAATTGGTAAGTATCAAAGATTTATTATACTTCGATCTTTAAGGTTAATAATTGTTTGATTCTTTTTGATTCATTTTGTACAAGCAATAATTTATATTTTTTATATTAAATTATGCGTTTATTAATACGAGTGGCCTTGAGACGCTGATTATGCACCTACAGTTTCTACTTCAACGAAATCACAAAGAGAAAGTGAGAAAGAAAATATATTATATTCAGTTATAGTTTCAATTAATATATACATTTTTCTTGCCAAGGGACTTTACCCTCATTTATAAAATAATCGGCAAACATATCTCTTACAATAAAAGACGATGTTGAAGTTTCATCCGACGGTAGTGTTAAATCAGAGAGACCGTTTACTTCAAAAATGTCTCTAACTCGATATCCTTCACGTTTTCTTGTATAATTATGAAGAACACAAGTTGTTTTTATTATTAATTTAGCCAAATCTTCTTTAACATTCATGGGTCTATGATAAATTCTGAATTTATTTGACAGAATTCCAAATGTGCATTCAATATACCTTCGGGCTCTACATAGTCTAAAGTTATATATTTTTTTTTTGTAAGACCAATTATTTCGAGCATAAGGCCGCATAACATGTTTTGATAATCCAAACGCTTCATCTCCTACTATGACAAATGGGACCACAGGTCTTATGTGAGATTGGTTTTCTGCATTATTATTAAGAATTTGTAGTGGCTGTGGGTTTGGAATATCTAACATATTATTTTGTAATCGAGAATATAGTTCACTCTATTGAAAGACTGAAGAATCAGAGTTACTACCGTAAGATCCTACATTAATGTACGTAAAAGCATAATTAGCGTCACACATTGCCAATAGAATTAGAGAATAATATTTTTAATAATTGAAATATAATGATCCACTGTGATTTGGTTGTATTACTCGGACATGTTTCCCATCTATCGCGCCGATACAATTTGGAAATTGAGCATTAGTGAAAAATTCATCCGCAATGTTTTTCCATTGACTGCAATTCGGTGTCGGAATACATTCTGTTAAGAATACATTACAAATAATACGACACACTTGTCGCACTATTTGACTGATTGTTGCGATTCCGATTTGGTAGGTCATATGCATGCCTGTAATTGTGTCACCCGTAACTAAGTACCTGTAAATAAAAAAAAATTTTTTTTTTCAGATAAAAAAATTCAACAGAGGTGGCGTACGGCCAGAGACATGTATAAAAAAGATAAATTATCCGAATATCAACCATCAGGTTCAGGTGCCAAAAAAAGAAAAAGTATGCCTGTTTTAATATTTTAACCTTTCTGGATACCGTTATAGATACAGTTACCGACGATTCACTGTCAGAATTTTATAATTCCCCAATGCCGCCGTCTCCCTCTACCTTAGAAGCACCATTGCCTTCTACTTCTGCAATACGACACCAGTCTACCATAGAAGCACCATTGCCTTCCACTTCTGCAACACCACACCAGTCTACTCCAGCATCACGGCGGGTGAATAAGACTAAACAACCAAGTGAATTCGAAAAACAACTGCTAGAGTGTTTGAAGAGCAATGAGTTAGAACTGGAAAGCGAAGATCTAGCATTTTTCCAGTCGCTGCAGCCTACACTAAAAAAATTTACGAATTTTCAAAAACTTATGTTTAGAACGAAAGTTTTACAAATAATTATGGATATGGAAAATACGACAACACAAATTAATTATTCACCATCCAACGTGTCAGAAAGTAGTTCTCGTACTTACTATTCATCTCCACAAATAACTACTCTCAGCCCATATTACATGCAAACAAATATGGACCCCTTCGGACGAAAATACTGTAATGGAAAATATCGAGGGCAATACATTTGTTCCTATAAATCAAATAGGTGTGGAAAGCGATCTACCTGCTGTGGTTGGTAACACCACTGGTATTGAAAACTATTCGACTGCTCCTGCTGATAATACGGCTGAACTTTACAACGAAAACTAAAATTTCAAATGACTTATTTCAAGTGCTGTGATTCTGTGAAATTCTGTGATTTGTTATCGTAATAAATAATTGTTGATTAATAAAACACATATATTTGGCTTTTACATAATACGGGTATAGGTATATAGTTAAACTCATCTTGGCGCAATACGTGTGCTCGAATTACGACTCGAGTCACTGCTACACAAATTAATGATGTATAACTACAAGTTCACGTACATATAGCGCATAAGATGAGTTAAACGATCTACACACAATTATTCAAAACCCTCCCTTAACACGACACACCCACACACACCAAAATCTAGAAAAAAGCTTATAATGTAAAATAAACAAACTTACCGTAAAGTAACCGCTAAACGCTCTGTAGGACTTATTGCAATACGTCGTAAACTGGATACTGTTAACTTCTGTTCAATTCTTGCCAACAGTTCATCGAAACTACGAATCGACATTCGAAAATAATTCTTGAATTTACGCTCATTACATCGGAGATTTTGATAATTTACATGAAACATTCCAGTAAAAAGTCTCCTCTCTAGATAGGGGTGTCAACATGAAAATTTCTCTTTTTTTTCTATTTTTTAAAGAAATTAAATAAGCAATAATTACTTTCTTTACAATCATTGTATCAACACGAGTACTCTTCCTGGCGACACGCACAATACTGCAGTGTAGGTTTTAAAATTCTGTTCTGCGGGCCGCCCGCAGCACGCATGCGGACGTGGCCCGCATGCGGGCGCAAACTCGCATGACACTAAAAAGGCCTTAACAGCTATTTTCAATATGTCAAGAAAAAACGTTAGAAAAAACTATGCGTTTGGTGAGACAAGATTTGATGTCCGAATTTGTGTCAAGACATTTGGGTTTTGACCACATGACACGCGAAGATGTAATTTCTCGTTGTTTGACGATTCCGAATGCACTTTACGGCAATCAAAGAGAAGACATTGCAGAAAGAAATGCCATTGTCATCATGGACGGGACATATATATACCTACAAAAAAGTTCTAACTATTATTTCCAAAGGAAATCGTACAGTCTTCACAAGTTCCGGCATTTAGTGAAGCCTTTTTTGATAGTTTGCCCAGATGGACACATCCTGGACATATATGGACTGTATGAAGCCACTCAGTCTGACTCAAATATTCTTTTAGACATAGTAAAAAACGTAAGTGACCCATTCCACTGGTTTTTTAGACAAAACGATGTCTTTATATTAGATAGAGGATTCAGAGACTATAGACGAAGTAGAAGCATGTGGCTACCGCACTTACTTGCCAGCAACGAAACGCGAAGATGAACGTCAACTAACAACACGGCAGGCTAATGACTCCCGTAAAGTTACGATGTGCCGATGGGTTGTCGAGACCGTGAATGGGAGACTAAAAAACCAGTTCAGACAATTGCGTTCCCAAAACTTTAATAAAGCAGCTCCTCACTTATTTGATGAGATCAGAATAGCAGGTTCCTTATTGAACGCTTTTGGGAAGCCCTTGCAAGACCACAGGCTAGTTGTAGATATTGTGAGAGAAATTGCTCCAAGATCGGGTGATACCAACCCGTTATGTGATTTTATAATCGCAAATAACTTGAATCGAAGAAGAATCCATTTTCAGTCGATTACAGCTGATGTACCTGGAATGGACGAATTTCCTCAATTAAGTGCTGATGATTTAATAATATATGCTCTTGGTACGTACCAAATAGCTCAAGCACGAAGCTACTACGGGAAACATATTAAACAAGGCACTTATTTGATAGAAATATATAAGGATCTGAACACCAACCAATTACAAAATCGCAACCCTGGTGGCACTAATCCATGGATACTACGAGGTCGAATACAATCACGACATATAAACAGGCGAACATATTGGGTGTACATATTAGTCGAACGAGAAGTTCGAGGGCGACAAGCCATTTTAGGACATTATTGTACTAAACTAAACTTGTACGGAACTAAAATACAAACTTACGGAACTAAAACTTTAGTGTGAGACTTAGGATTACGTCGCGACTTACGGTGGACTTTTGTGATAGCTGAAGTGCGACAACCTATATTAGGTGCAGACTTTTTAGCGAACTTTAAGTTACTAGTAGATATAAGTTCTCGTAGACTAATTGACGAGATAACCAAGTTAAAAATATCAGCATATATTGCAAATAACAGTGATTCGTCAATTAAAACAATAGATATCAATTGTCCGTATTATAGCCCAGTTTCAGTAGTAGTAAGCAGATTTTTATAAGATAGCAATGTGCTGCGTGGGTGCTCACGTTGATTGTCCAAACAATGTATCGGTCAATTCCAAAAAAATCCGAAGTAATGTGGAATCGACCACGGCAAAACTGAGATTCGAAATAAGCAATATATTCCAAAACAAAATTTTATGCCTTGAAGTTGCTTCCGTTGGGACCAGATTTTTTCTTGGCATTAACTGTCAGTTTTTAGAAGAGGGCCATATCATTTTAAAGAATTTGGCAGTGATAGAAATTTTTCAGCGGCATACTTCGGATCATTTAAAAGATTTATTATTATATACCTTCCAAAGATTCCGCATTGATACGGAACAAATACATTGCATTACTACAGATAATGGCGCAAATATGATCAAAATGACAAAATTAATAAACGAGGCTCAACACATGAATGCTAATGAACCCATAACAGGTCAGTTATAACTTATATTATGTCATAATGAGAACAGGATGAGTAAATGATAAGATCGATGGTTTGTTTGGTAGTGACCCAGTCCTATGCGCTTAAGGTTATGGCTTAAGTACCCACTCGTGTAAACAATACTTGTCTTTGTTCTGTGTCTGGGACTTAATATTTAAGTATCAGCTCCATTTAATGTCCACCGTTGATTAACACATTGACACAGGTTGTATGTGATGACTTAATATGTTTTTATTTGTAACACGGAAACATCTAAATGCAAAGTTTACAAAAACTTAAAAGTATTTCATTTCAGGTCCAAGTTCATCTCAATTTCCAACAATACATCAATACATAATAATGGAGATTCAGATTAATAAGTAAAACGCAGTGAGAGGTTTCAATAGACTAAAGATTTATTATATTAACATATAACTGACACCAGAGTCGCTGGTATTTTTTTTTTTTTTTTTATATTTGGTTCGCCAAATTGACGCCGCCCGCCTGGTGGTAAGTCGTGACGACGTCTAGCGATTGTGGGCCACTCTCACAGCACACATTACTATTGAGAGTGGCCCTCAACTTGACGACCTACTGATGTGCCTCTTCACGCTCCGCTTAAAGAACCCAGGATTATATGTGGGAGGAAACACGTGCACAGGCAGGGCGTTCCAGGCCACTATCGTTCGGCAGAGAAACGAACGTTTAAAACGTTCGGTTCTCGCGAACATGCTATCCACTGTGTGGGGGTGGCATCTCTGCCCGGCACGAGTCGTTCGGGATCGGAAGGAAGAGGGTGGGATCAGATTGAAGAGCTCTTCAGAACACTCGCCGTGGTAAATACGGTAGAATGCGGCCAAGGAAGCTATTGTTCGGCGCTGAACTAGCGGCTCAAGGCTTCCCGTTACCTCCGGACAATCTATAATACGGATAGCCCGTCGCTGCATAGCGTCGAGAGCGTCCAACAGATACTTCGCGGAGCCGTCCCAGAGGTGAGAGCAGTATTCGACGCAGGGTCTAATCTGCGTCTTGTACAGCAGACACCTCTGGTCCGGTGTAAAGAATCTCTTTACCTTATTCAGTATTCCTAGTTTCCGCGAAGCTAGCCATATACATCTTTCGATGTAGTTTTTGTTATTGAGCTCTCGACGAACGTCTATGCCAAGGATATCAAGGTTGTCCTTCATTGGTAATAATGCATTCTGAAGAGAGGGTAGGGGAAGGAAAGGGGATTTCTTCGCAGTAAATGCACACGCCTGTGTTTTGCGGGCATTGAACTCGACCAGGGTCTCGGTACCCATTGAGAGATACTGTCGAGGTTACGGTCGAGATCAGCCACGAGTCGTCGTCTCTCCTCCTCAATCTCAGATCGCCCCGCCGTCGGACGAACCGAGTAACTCCCGTGCAGTGTGCTGTCATCTGCATAGCAATGAATGTTCCCGAGGGATAGCATATCATTGATATGCAGAAGAAAGAGAGTTGGTGATAGTACGGACCCCTGCGGTACCCCGGCATTCACTTGCAAGAAGCGAGAAGCCTGGCCATCGCAGAGGACCCGCACTCGGCGCTCGTTTAAAAAGCTGGCAATCCAGCTGCACAGTTGAGGAGGTAGACCAGAAGCTTGGAAAGGAGCGAAGCATGCCAGACCCTATCGAAGGCTTTGGCGATGTCCAGGCTAATAGCCAAGGACTCGCCGTGCCTTTCCATAGCCCCACCCCAGACATGCGTTACGAATGCCAGAAGATCACCCGTTGATCGCTTTGGCCTGAAGCCGTATTGTCGATCATTGATTAGCGAGTGATCCTCTAGGAATTGCATGAGCTGCTTATTTATAAGGAGCTCAAGCACCTTGCAAATGACTGAGGTGACAGCTATGGGTCGATAGTTGCCTGGATCGGACCGATCCCCTTTGGTAGTACAGTAAACCACAGATTACATATAATTTTGTTACCATATAAACACCTCCGCTTAACAAAATCATTGATATCTTGAAACAGGTGAAATACCAAGCTTTTTTGTAAAATATTTATGCTTTACACATCCTAAACTTTTTGTAAAAATATCAGCTGGCATTTCAGAGGTTTCCAAATAGTCAATTTTTACAAAATTATTTGCAACTGCTTCTCTCACAAAATGATACCTAATGTCTATGTGTTTAGACCTTCTATGAAATATTGGGTTCAAAATTAACTTTTGTGCGCTTTGACAATCATTATACAAAGTAATAGCTTCTGAATTGCCCAAAATTTCACACAATAATTTTTTTAAATAAATAGCTTCTTTGCTGGCTTCAGACATAGAAATGTATTCCGCTTCTGTTGAGGACAGTGCTACATTCCTTTGTTTCCGACATTCAAAAGATATAACTGTACCTGACAACTTAAAACAAAATCCAGAAAAAGACTTTCTATCAATTGAATCTGAGCCCCGGTCAGCATCAACATAACCCTCTATACAAGATTTATCTTTAGAAAAAAAGACCATGACTTTTAGTTCCCTTTAAATATTTTAAAATTCTTTTTAAGTGTTTCCAATGAGTTTCATCAAATGAATTATTAAACTGACTCAGATAGCAAACACTATACGCTATATCTGGTCTGGTTAAAACAGCTAAATACATTAAATTACCTATTAATTGTCTATATGGAAATTTATCACAACAGCTATTCTCACTTTTTTCTAATTTTAAATTCATCTCCATAGGAGTTTCAGCAGTCTTACAATGTGACATGTTAAGTCTTTTCAATAAAGTTTCTACATATTGTTCTTGGTCAATAGTTATAACATTTTTATACATATTCACTCTTAAGCCTAAACATTGTTTTATTTGACCCAAATCCTTAATTTTAAACTTACAACTTAGTTCATGTACCAACTGATTGGTTGCCATTTTACTGTTTGAAAATACAAAAAAGTCATCTACAAATAGTGCTATTATAACTTTAATATTGCCTTCAAACTTTGTGAACAAACATGGTTCATATTTAGATTTTGAATAACCTAAGGTGACCAAGTAATCATTGACTCTCTGATACCAAGCCCGTGATAATTGCTTAAGTCCATATATGGCACGCTTAAGTTTTAATACTTTCTTATTATCACTAGAATCTTTATAACCTACAGGTTTCTGCATATACACAGATTCATTTAAAAAACCATTCAAAAAAGCTGTAGTCACATCAAGATGACATATGTCTAAATCTAACTTAACTGCTAAAGAAAACAACAATCTTAATGTAGTATAACGTAGCACAGGTGAAAAAGTCTTATGATAGTCTATGCCAGGCTTCTGCGAAAACCCCTTTGCCACTAGTCTTGCACGATAACGTACATTACCTGCACTATCATATTTCTTCTTGAACACCCATTTGCATTGGACTACTGTAGTGTCACGTGGTTTATCTACAAGTTCCCACGCATCATTCTTCTTGAAGGATTCCAAATCCTCCTCCATGCTTTCTCTCCAAAATTTACTTTCAGGTCCACTTAAAGCTTCATTGAGTGTAATGTCAGTTAAATTATGGTCTTCAGGTTCTGTAATACATAGATGATTATAGCCAAATCTATCAGGTATTTTTCTTGCTCGTTTGCTTGGAACATCTTGATTGAAGTCAACTAAAGAAACGTCTGCTTCCGAGGCTGTATCAAAATAACTATTATGTGAGTCACTTACGAAGAATCTTCTGGAACATATGTAATGTCTTTATCATCACATTCAACATCAATGTCTGACTTTTTCATTTCTTCCTCACATGTTGTCTCTTCCTCCGCTGAAGTCTTGCATTCAATAGAGATATCTACGGTATCTTTAATATGTTCCATTATTATAACATCTCTACTAGTCATTACAGAGTTATTTTCTGGATTATAAACACTACTTTTCTGAATAGCCAACCAAAACAAGTTCCTTAGCCTTTGAATCCCATTTCAGGCGTTTTTCTTTCGGAATGTGCACCATGACCTTGCTTCCGAAGATACGTATGTGACTTAGGTCGGGCTTGTTTCCTGTCCCAATAATGAAATAAACAGAAGAAAATAATCGAACACCTTCAGTGCTATGTTCGATTGTTTTCTCCTGTTTATTTCATTATTGGGACATTGATTTTTGTAGTGACCAGTTTGTTTACATTTATAGCACTTAACCTTATTGACATTGACAGCTTTTGACGTTTGTCCTGTTATTTGTCTATGCTCGGTTTTAGTGTTACCATACCTCGACCTATGAGTACTTTTCACAGCAAATGCATTGTCGGAACCGGAAACCGTTTCAACTTCACTAGACATATCCATCAACTTTGTTTTTATGACGTCAGCGCTTATATCTATGCCCGAATGTTCAATGGCCATCAGCATGGGTCCATATTTCTCAGGCAATCCTGCTAACATTAATGCGCCAATCCACTCATCTGTTATCTTGAAGCCTGTACCTTGAAGTCGCTGGCTTGTTTCAACAATTTGAGTTACATATTGAGTCATCGAGTTACAATTTTCAAGTCGAATATTGATGAGCTTGCGTAACAGGCCGATTTTTCTCGTATAGCCGGTGTCATCAAACATACATTTCAACTTGTTCCATAGATCGTAGGCTGTTGCAGCATGCTTTATGTGTACGTAGAGTGAAGGATCGATCGTTAATACTAGCTTCGCCTTAGCTTTTGCATCGTCACTAACTTGACTTGTTGTAGGTGAAGCCGGTAACCTTTCAGTAATGGCGGACGCCATATTCTCCAACACTAACACATTTTTCACTGCAAAACACCAATCTTCAAAATTCTCGCGCCCTTTTAATTTTGGAATGTTAGCAATATAATTCGTCGTCATTTTTGCGAAACCACACAGTACTATACTGATAAATAACTATTAAAACACTTAATTGCTCTCGCCCATAACCTAATAAGTAAAACGCAGTGAGATGTTTCAATAGACTAAAGATTTATTATATTAACATATAACTGACACCAGAGTCGCTGGTAGTACAGTAAACCACAGATTACATATAATTTTGTTACCATATTAACACAGATTCAGAACAGGATAGTACTGCTGTTGAAGAGAGCGAAATCGAAGATTTTACTAAAGCTATAACAGAAGAACTGCGATCACAATTTAGAAGTAACTCGCTGGGCCTAAGCCCAAGCCTAAGAACAAGCGCAATATCATTCAATTGGAGTCGTTAGGTGCGCTGCTCATACACTTCAACTTGCAATGCAAGATGCATCTAATAATATCAGTACTCGTGCTTTACTGTTAGATATTAGGGAAATGGTTAGGCGTCTCAGAACTCCACAGTTCGTAAGAATTCTAAGAGAACAAAATAAATCTATTCCAAAATTAGATTGCACCACTAGGTGGCATTCTGCTATTGATATGGCTGAATCTTTACTTAGCTTAAAAGACATATGCGACGGTAATGAACGCTTGCATTTTTTCTTCTTTTTTTCTTTTTTTTTCTTCTTTGGCAGAATTTATGAAATCTATGGCTCCCGCGAAAGTCCTTACAAAAAAACTTCAAGAAAAGCAGTTGACAGTGGGCAATTTTTATATAGAATGGATGATGTCTGTGTAAACTTAAAAACATCAATACAGATATTGCTACTAACCTAATTAATAAAATGAAAGATAGGGAAACGGCCTTATTTGACAATTATATTTTCATAAACACAATATTTTTGGATCCCCGACTAAATTCAACTTTGACATCAGAACAGTTAATAAGGGCTAAAGATAATTTGATAAAAGTTTTTTTTCGGCATTTTAAAATTGAACATAGTATCAGGACAAGTAACAGTGTTGTGGAAACAGTTAACGATCCCAACGAAACCATTGAGGCAAGAACTGATATGGAAGAATTTTTAAATAATTGTTATATAAATAGACAAAACGACCTAAGTATTTTAATAAGAACCAGCAGGGTGAAATTATAAACAATTTGAAACAGGCTTTTGCCGCATTTCTTGATGAACCATTGCTGAAATCCACTGAAGACATCAAGCTGGCAAGTACATGTCTGTCTCTTATCACACTGGGCGGAGGCGGTGGTAGCGCGCGCGCCTCTGCCCAGTGTGATAAGAGACTAAGAGACAGACAAGAAATATGATATTTATTAAAATTCATTAGTATATTGGGAGAAAACAAAGTTAAAATTGCCTCTATTATATAAATTGTTCACCATCGTACTTACTGCACCGAAGCGTCGAAAGATTATTTTCGTCACTGAAGTTTACTGTATCTAATTACAGAATTTCAATGAAAGATAATATTATTGACGACTTATTGTTTTTACGTAGCAATAAAATTTTTGAAAGATCTAAAAAATGAAATGAAAACAATAAAACAAAGCCAAGTCTTAGTTGAAACCTATCTCCTCTCTGTACAAATAAAACAAAATAATTTTTAGAGACGTTATATTTATTTGTAAGGGTTCAATCAATGTCAAAGAAGAAAAAGCGATACTAATTTTAACTGTTTAATCTCTTTTAATCACAGTGTGTGTCCTTAATCTAAAGTATTATAGAAACATTTTTTCTCTTTTTCGTTTAGTTTAATATAATTTTTTTTTAAATTCTTATCACTGATATATTTTAAAATTTGCTTAAATTCAACAATTAGATCATTATATTACAATTAAAATATTAATCTTTTACCTACATATTATTATTAAACATCTTAAATAATTTAAACACGTGGTAAAAGAATCAGGTCGAGCCAGAACTCGAACTAGATAATTCTTATAGACCTATGAATAAGAATCGCGTAAGTCTAAAAACAAATTCAAATAATAGGTATAATATTTTTTTACAAATGTTTAATTGTGTTGCTCTATGCTTCTTCTTAAGAGAATCAACATATTGTAAAATTTGTATATTTGCTTCTGAACGCATGCATGGCGGCAAAAATTGTAATTCCCCGATTAAGAGATTACCGAAATAGTAGTTCCTTTTATCCAAGTCTTTATCGAAGATACAATGAATACAATTCACCGAATCTTGCTCTCTATCTATATATCTCTATCTCTTCATCACCATCCGTATTTTTATTCTGGTCAGCATTTGTTGCAGTTGGTGTGAAACGTTGTTTTAAATTATTTTCGTTAGCTACAAGCGTGTCTTCAGTGTTTTCACCGTGATTACTTTCGTTGTCTACAAATGTAACAAAAACTGTATTATTGAAAAATATATCTTTGACAAATATTAATTACATTTTTCATTTGCCATGAACCTTACCCGAATTAATATCACAGTACGTATTCTGCGAGTCATCAACAAAATCTGGACTGTCTCTGTATTTTCGATAACCATTGCATTACCTGAATAAAAGTTTAAAATACTTTAAAATAATTATAAAACTTAATGTTCAGGCAAAAAGTGGGCAACAGATTGTCTACCACAAAAATGGGAATTTATAAAATATATAAAATATCAGTCTATATATAAAATTAATCCCTATTTCCCTTGGTCACGACATCACGCGTGAACGGCTGTACCGATTTGGCTAATTTGGGTCTTAAAATATTCGTGGAGGTCCCGGGAAGGTTCATAAGCAAAATTTCAGGCGGTACGAAGTTTGCCGGGACCACTAGTTATAATATAAAATTAAAGTGTAATTTCAAATTATGAGTTTTTCACTAAATTCATATGAAAGTAAATAAGGTACTTACATAAAAAAAACCAATATTTAAATTAAAATAAGAAAGAAATCATAAATAGATCACAAAAACTGATGTCATCGGCGGGACTTGAAAATAAAATAAAATAAAATAACGTTTATTACCTTTGAAATTTTTAGAAAATTATTTAGATTCGTCAAAAGTTGGTGTGACTCTACCGAGGGTTCCAAAATGCAACGAGACTGAGAAGAGCCCTCAAGAAACTCAGTTCGGCTTTTTTCCAAAATATTTCATCTTAAATCTAATACAGAGTTATTTAGAAAGGAGCAATTCGTGTTACAACGATATTTAAACGGAACGGAAAGGCCGTGGGTTCAAGTCCCGCCAATGACATCAGTTTTTGTGATCTATTTATGATTTCTTTCTTAAAATTTTAAGAATAGTTTAAGCAAACTCATTGCTTTGAAATTCAAAAATATATGGATTTGGTAAGGATTCATCTAAAAATTCAGTGTTTAAATATCGTTGTAACACGATACACTGGTACCGTCAGTTCGGTAGAACTGCGGTAGGTGGATCCAACGCTAACCTTAATAGCGCGGATGCAGAAATTATGAATATGATATGAAGCAAAAATTCGATGTCGTCGGTAGTGGTCATCGTAGCTCAGTTGGTCAGAGCAGTCCCCCTGTTAGGGAAAGGCCGTGGGTTCAAGTCCCGCCGATGACATCAGTTTTTGTGATCTATTTATGATTTCTTTCTTAAAATTTTAAGAATAGTTTAAGCAAACTCATTGCTTTGAATTTCAAAAATATTTAATTTTTTTATCTGTCCGTCTGTCTGTCTGTCTGTTTGTTTCTTTCCGCTAATCTCGGGAACTGCTGGTCCGATTGGAATATAACTTCCACTGGCGGATAGCTGATTTAATAAGGTATAATATAGGCTAATTTTTATCCCGGGAATGTGTTCCCGCGGGAATCGGGAACCATTTATAATTATTACGCGAGCGAAGCCGCGGGCGTCCGCTAGTGCCATATAAGATGTAACAGTCTACTTGCCTCTATTGCCAAATCGACTCCATCCCCCGCCGCCAAAAGGTGGCGACATTCCCCCGGTTGAGGACTACCAGACCACGCGTTCTGGTCCAGTCCTCCAGAAGCCTCCCCTTGTCCCTAGTTTCCCGGGAGCCCCACGCCACACTCCAGGCGTTGAAGTCTCCCAGGAGCAGGACAGGGCGAGGACGGCACGCAGCGAAGACGACGTCGAGCTCAGTGAGCCATATCTCGAACTGAGTCTCGTCCAGAGTCGGCGAGATGTAGGCGGACACGACCGCCAACCCTTCGTATTCCGCCGCAACACACCCCCTATTCGAATTTTCGCTCAAAATTTCACCAAAATTGTAGAAGCATTACAAGACCTCTCAGAAGATCAAGCCACTAATTCTAAGACAAGCTCTAAGACAAGCCCTAACCTTAGCTTACCAACTGCGCACTACTTTGACCACCACAAATTGTATTGTGGCATTGCTTTATTATTGCTACTTACTCGGCAAAGCTTGAGCCTGTCTGCAACCAGCTTCAACAAGTGGATTTAGACATTAATTCAGTGAATGACCACATTTGCAAACTCATTAAAATAATAGAGGGTCACAGACAAAACGCATCGCAGGAATTTACTGCTATATTTGGAGAAGCTAAACAAAGAATCAAAGAATCAAAGAATCAATTTCATTAATTCAGTTTAGGCACATAAAGAGCACATATGAGTGTCAAAATTTTACAATTTTGTCAAGTAAAATTATAAAAATACTAAATTAAGTAAGTACATAAATAACCATTAGAAAATGATTCTTTCGCTGGTTCGGTAAGTTGGTTTTCCTGAGAAGAGACCAGCAAGAAACTCAGGTAGATTATCCATTTTCTTTTTTAATATTGTTTTGTTTACATTGTTACAATTAGTTTATATTGTATTATACGAGTGGCCAACAACAGAAGATTAGGGTGACCATGCATTTTTATCATTAAGATATTCGTCTACATTATAGTAGCCTTTCATCAACAAACATTTTTTAACTACTATTTTAAACTTATTAAGAGGCATGTCAACCAAATCCTGAGGAATTTTATTATAAATGTTTATACATTTGCCTACAAACGAATTACCAACTTAATGAAGTCAAATTTTTGTCATTGCCAGTTTATTTTTATTTCTTGTATTAAAATTTTGGTTATAAGAATTTTTTTTAAGAGATCTATGTTCTTCCGTACATATAAGATGTTGTCGTAAACAGATTGAGAAGCAACAGTAGGGTATAATTGGGGATTCTGGAATCATTTTGTTCTCGCTTCGCTCGAACATGATTCCAGAATCCCCAATTATTTTTATCGATCGATGTTCTCGCATCGGGCGAACATGATTCCAGACTCCCCAATTGTTTTCATCGAGCGATGTTCTCACATCGTTCGAACATGATTCCAGGATCCCCAATTGTTTTTACCGAGCGATGACTAATGAGACTTCGAGGTATATGATTTGTAGCAGATTGTATTTCATTCAGCACCGACCTCATATCGAACATAATCACATAAATATTATAAACAACTAACTCAATTGTGCTATCAGTTTATAAAATGTCTGTTTCTATGCAGTTGCAAACTAAAAATGATATTATGCAGTTTAGATAATGTTGAACAGTCACTTCCGAAAGTGTGAGGAGACAATCTTAACAGTATGCTGAGTTAATCCAGATACATTTGCATGTTAATTTTAAGTCTCAATTCAGGTGTTTTTGTGTGACTGACTTAACCAATTGATATTTTATTTACGTACCAGTTAACATAAAAATACGTTAAAAGAATAGTGCGAGTGGCAGCCATGATAGCAATCTAAACGTTATAAGTATTTTTGTTACCTATGTATATTCATATTCAAATACATAGGTAATAAATACATAAGTAATATCTACAAAATGTATATTCATATACATAGGTAACACAAAATATTACAACTCGAAATGGAACATATTTATTTGCAATCACAAACGAAATTCTAACATAAAACATAGCATCACGCCTTTTTCCCGAAGGGGTAGGCAGAGGTGTGCAAACACACCCACATCTCGCCAGCTATGTTAGGTCCCATGTAATAAGCGCGAGCGAAATTCTAAATACTAAAATATATCAACTTGCCTGAACTTACAATACCTACACATCCGCAGACTCTAAACTAATATTTGGAGTTAAGGTTAGACAGCTCAATGGTTAAGGAATTGGCTAGCGGGGCGTCAAGGATTGTGGGTTCGATTCCCGTTCAGAACATATATCTTTATGTATTTCATAAAGATTTATTTCTTGTCTGGGTTTAGTGTTTGCGTGAAATGTATGGCCTGTAAATTGGATCCGCACGATACAAGAATAACCTTAGTTGTAGAGCATAATTTTTAACAATAAGAAGTAACAAAAACTAGTTTTTTGTTAAAATCCGCGATCCAGATATAAAGTTCAAATTATATTGGTTTTTGCTTTGAGAAAATGTAATAACTATTTAGATGTGACACTCTTAAACATTAGCATTAAAATAGTAAAGTACATACGATTTCCTTTTTAGAATTTCATCTCAAGTATCCGCGTCATCTCGACGCCACTACCAAAATAGGGAATCAAAGACTGTGGACATAGTGAGCATACATGATTAATTAATTATCGACTGTATTGGACTAGTACATAGGATTGAAATATCAATATATGATTGATGCCGTATTCACATCTAGCGTTTGCAATATTGAATGTAATCGCTACCTTAATTAATGCATTATAAAAAGCGATCACTCAAGAGTTTGCTATCAGAAATTTGTGATAAGTGCATGCATTTAGTGAGTCTAACGTGATTATTTTTGTGTTGAGTGACAAGATCGACGGCAGTAAGTATGTATGTATTTAATTATTATGTTTTATTTTTTTGTTAGTTTTTAATATACCGAATTCTCATAAATAAAAAAATTATAATACTTTAAAGCAGGTAAATTATTTGCAAATACAATAATAAATTTATATTCTACTAGTGGTCGCCCGCAACTTCGTCCGCGTGGTAATTTGGATTTAAGTAATATAAATACGTATATAAAGTAATTCACACAATATCTTTATAAATTGTAGCCTATGTGTTATTCTGATGTATAAGCTATATTATTGTAAAGTTTCATTAAAATCCATTCAGTAGTTTTTACGTGAAAGAGTAACAAACATCCATACATACTCACAAACTTTCGCGTTTATAATATTAGTAGGATTTTATACGACTAGCGACCTCGCTCCGGACGTGCCTAGGTTGAACAATATTTGTTTTGTTTTTTATAATATTGAGAAGACATAGCTATAGCTTATTTAAAAATATATCTAAAAGTACACCGCATTTCTTTCAGTTTTAAAATAGACAGATTCTACGCATTTCCCTTTATCCTCTTCTCATCCACATATATTTCAACAGCTCTGGCACAGTGGCTAAGCGATTGGCTTGCTGCACTGAGCGCTGCGGGTTCGATTCCCGCGCGGGACAAATATTTGTAATACCACATGTGTTTGTTCTATATCTGAATGTATGCACGTGGAATTGGTGTTTATAAACTGATTTTTGTAAGCTATATTCTAATCAATCATAATTACATATTTAGGTCATCTCGAAATCCTTTTGACTCTGACCCGGAGATCACTTTGCAAGCAAGCACTAGTGGTGAAAAGGGAAAAAAAATCAAAGAAAAGGAAATTCAGCAGCAGCAGCAGCAAACCTAAACAGACTAAGAAAGCCACGCCTCGATGTGATTTATCTGATGACTCCGAAACCGAATCAGCAACTGCTCGAAAACACCGCTCATTATTTTCAGATTCTGAGGTAAAGCATAATCATCTAATACTTTTTACGGCGCCACAATCGCTTAGTATTTTTACCTAATATTAAAAGAGTCTGTTTCTATCATGATGATAAAATATGTTTAAATTAAATATCTTTCTCGAACATGAAGTATCCACTAAATTGTATATATAGGTAAACTTAAATGCGTAAATATAAGTATTTCTCTTTAGAATCAGTAAAAATACTGTAAATTTATAAACTGAGTCTAGTACATAAACGACAACTTTTACTTTAAAAAAATGATTTAATGTTACATAAAAATTCGTTAAATTGATAATGTTCTTATCATTTTTCAGGACGATGGAGCAGAGCCTGTTAGAGCTGCTGCTCTAAGAAGTTATCTGGCACGACGAGTGGGTTCCGGGTACACCCTGCAGCGTGATCCGACGCGAAGTGGTCAATTTTATATAGAGCTGCGGGTCTACAACAGCCAGGAAGCAGAGTCACTTGGCGCTAACCGTTGGAAGCGAGCGCTTTTCACACTTCGCTCTTCACATGATGACCGCGGTCCAGTATGGAAAGCTCTTACTGGCTTAGTTAGCGCTGCTAAGCAAGAGTATGTAAATATAAAACCTATATTATATCCTTCAAATGTTTTTTAAACTGTAATAACTATTTTTATTTTATTAATATGATTTAATATTTGTTTACCCTCGGTGGCACAATGGTACTATGTACGGACTGCCACACTCGAGGTCTCGGGTTCGATTCCCGGGTCTGGTGGATAATGTATAATTCTCTTTCATTTTATCTAGAGAATTTTCCCAGAGTCTGGAACTTGTGCCCGGTAGATGGCAATAGGCTCGCCCCCTATTACATGGGACCTAACATAGCTGGCGAGATGTGGGTGTGTTTGCACACCTCTGCCTACCCCTTCGGGGAAAAAGGCGTGATGCTATGTTATGTTATGTTATGTTATGGCAGAATTTGCAAGGGTTGCCTACAATGTGTGCGAAAGATGTTTACAGTAAGGTAAGCAATATCCTAGGTGGGTACTGTTTGCTGTAGATTTTTTGTAAGTTTGTTTTAATAAGGTTATTTCATTTTGTAAATTTTTTGTACTGTACCTGCTGAATATTAGTAGGTTTAAGTATTTTTATTTTTATTAGTAGGTTTCATATTATAGTAGTTAATATATAATTATTAAGAATTTATTTCTCTAAGCACGTTTTCCATATAGCATTAAATTGGCAAATGCTGTAAAAATGTTATAGTTGATTAAGTGAATAAGTAAATAAATAAATAAATAAATATGAATGCAAGATGAGGCGCTATAGCGGGCACTATTGATTTTATTATATTAGTTGAAATGCCCCAAAGATCCTCGGTATTTTTTAAATTTAGTTGTTTAAAAGTTTTAAGTATAGTGACAGAGTCAATATACTGAAAATCAAAGTTAATTCTACATTTATCAACACTAGATTTAAGAAGAGAATTGGCTACGTTTTTTGACGAATTTAACCTCTTTGTAGTGGTGATTGGAACATTTGTGAAAAAAGATTCAAATGCATTGGCCACTTCAGAATCAGTTTTAATATGTTTATCATGCATTTTTAACTCGAAGGATCGATCACGTGACTTTGCTTTACAAGTTTCTTTGTTAATAACATTCCATATTGCCTTCGTTTTATTATCAGATTTTTAATTTTAGCCCGTATATAATCAGATTAGCTGTTGAACATACTTTTTTGAATAGTTTGGAGTACTTTTTAATCTGTTCAATTACTTGTGGCTCATTAGTAGATGCCTTTGTCTCGTATAATTCATATAATTTCCTTCTACTTTTATAGATTCCAGGCGTAGCCTAATCACTACATTTAATTTTGAATTGATTTACATTTAATATTTTTTTAGTGAAAATGTTATCACATTCGTATTTGATTACTCCGAACAAATCTCCGTAATGATCATTCGGGTTTTTATCATTATTCAACTCCAAAAGAGGTACTTTATTCTTAATGTTTTCTTTAAATTTTTCTAATCTATAAGTTGTGATTGGTCTACAAACAATATTTTTTGATAATGGAACATGTTGGTACTTTAATCTAGCTAACTGACCTGCATGATCTGAATTTATAAAATGTATTATAGATTTCTCATCTAATATTATCCAAGGAGGTAGCTTACCTGCTAACAAAGTTACGAAGACCTTAATATTGAGATTAAATGTGAAAGAGGTACGAAACGACAGGCTCATCGATCCAACCACCCATCCAAAAACGTTGAAAAATGTTACAGAAGAGCTTTATACATACCTTACCTTGATTCAATCATTTCTTCTTTAAAAGACAGATTTTCTGAAACACATAAAAAATCATTTTCTCTGTTACAACTACACCCAAAAATAATAAAAGGCCTCAGTAAAGAAGAACTTCTTAGAGCTGTAAAAGACATTGAAAATTTGTATGGCGATCTTTTACCTAATTTTATTTCAGAAATCACAACTTGGTTTGAAATGTGGAAATATCCACAGCCAGCGGTAAATAATATCAGTGGAGTATCGATATGAAAAACATCTTATAGACTACATCGACAAGGCAAAAGATTTCTTTCCTTCGGTAGCAGAAGCGATCAAGATTGGCCTTAGTCTACCCGTCACAACGTGGCCAGTAGACAAGATCTTTTAGCACACTGAGAAGAGTTAAAACTTGGATTAGGTCCACAACAGGTGACGAGTGACTGTCTGTATTATGCTTGTTAAATGTGCACCGGCTACTCGCGCGGCCGAGATTTTCGCGGCCGCGCGACGAATTACCGTTTTCCAGTTGTCATTAAATAAATAATACAATTTTACAAGTACATATTTATAACCTTTATGGATACAGATTACACAGTAGCTGTCACTTTTGTACAGAGTGTCGAAAACAAAACTAGAAATGACTTACTAAAATAATAATATACTCCCGACATGCCGAAAGTCGTTTATTTAACAATACTTGAATTGCCATGTAATCATACCATCTTTAGAACAAAGATATTCAGCGAACTCTTCTCTCACTAGTTCAGCTGGAGTTGGTAAGCTGTAGAATTGTACAGATGACTGAATTTCTGGCGGCAGTATTATTTCGGAATCTGCACTCTGATTTATGTTATTTAAATAGCGCAATTCTAAAGACCTGTAACTCTCACAATTTCTTCTTAAATAGTTGTGAAGATAAGTCGTAGCTAACACTATATTTTCCACATTTTTCGGCTGAAGATGAAAAGGCCTTCGAAGACAGCGAAATACTGCACCACTACCACTCGCGGCTACGCGTAACCCGCATAACTTATCGCATCAGTTCATACAATATATTTTTTAATTATACCTATTTAAAATATTTGTATATAATTTTGTTTCAGATAAATTCGCAAGCATCTGAGTTGGGGATGGACAGTTCCGTTGATAGTGAAGGTAGTCGTAAAAGGCGTCTCAAACCAAATGATGCCGCAATAGAAAAAACGTTGAAGATGGTTGATTCTTTGATTCGCAATAGAAAAGATGTTGATGAGTATACATTGTTTGGAGAACAAATAGCATTTAAATTGAGGACACTAAAAACGGACTACGCGCGTATTACCGTACAGTATCATATAAATAACCTAATTTACGAAGCTCAACTTGGTAAATATGACTATCTAGAAACTCAAAATCAAGGATACTACACCACGGTGTATTCTACAAATGCATAATCTTCAAATCAATCCAACCTTCCATCCACTTCTCAATACGCAAGAGATTCAACTGGATATAGCTTGTCGCTGGATAATATCAAACTTCCATCCACAAGTGGAAATAATACAACAGTAGAGTCATTGGATAATTTCGAAGATGTCTCATCTGACTTGCAAGAAAATTAAACAATATGTTTACATGGTTACTGTTTCTCTGAAAAAATTATAATAAAACTGAAATACTATGTATATTTTATATTTTTAATTTCTTCTAGCTTATATCAGAGATACATGATCATGAGATACCTTACAACTTTACTTCCTTATATATAACCTAACGTACGATTACAAGTCCAAGAATACTTACTTGTATGTAATCCCTGAGAGAACATATAAGCGCATTGCACACTTCTGGAATTATACAAGAAATACTTTGTTGTGAAATTTTAAACGTTAGCACTAGACTTTGATATGAATTACCACTGGCTAGAAATCTGAGTGTTATAAGTAACCGATTTTTAGGTGAAATTGATTGTCTGTAATTGGTATCCAATTTTGCAATTAAAGGAGCCACCATATTTAAGAGATTTTCAATATCACTGTTACTCATTCGAAAAGCATCCAAAAACCGCTATTTAAAATGTCATTTGGATAAGATAAGCGATCTTTGGCTTTAAAAAATGATCTCATCCAGAGTCTTCTGCGTTTGCGTCTCCGTAATATTGTACTGGCCAAGCCGTACGAGCAACATTGTACTGGCCAACAACAACGCGTCCTCTTGTGAATACATTTTGAAAGAAACTGATGGAATATAGCCGGAGTTAATCGATCAACGTCGACCGGTGCCAGTAGTCGAACAGTATCCGTCAATCAATAAGTTACCAGATCAACATCGATCGACGTTGATCGATGCCATCGACCGGCAATGGATCGATTGGTTAGTCGAACAGTATCTGCCGATCAATTAAAGTTACTAGACCAGTCGATCAACTTCGATCGATGCCGTCGATCGGCAATCGATCGATTGTTCTGGTAACACACAGTTATGGCCAAATCTGATTTTCTAGGAAGTGCTAAGGTTGAAAAAATGATTATTAACAGAAAATGTGGTCTTAATAAAGAATGTATTAATTGGCTACAAACTCGGGAAATATCTATTAAAATAGAGTCGCTAAACTCAATTTATTTCAAAACGGAAATTTTTCCTTGGGAGTTCTGTTGAAGTAAATATAGGGAGAGCACCTGTACGCGGCAGACCAGCTGTAATTCTGAAGAACCATTTAGTTCCATTATGGCCGTCAGGAAAGCCAGTATTACCAGCAAAACTAGCCGATATTCAATCGATATTACATCTCATTCCTCATGATGCACAGAGTTTTTATAATGGTCTCATTTCTGATGAGACAATAGAAGACGACATAGATGGACTAGACACGGTGGATTTCGAAATCCAATTTTTTGATGATAACGTCGTTTTATCTTTTGTTTCAATATTTTTATGATAATAAAGCTTTATTAATGCAATATAAATACATAGTTTCATTTATTTCAGTAAACAGCAGGGTTATGGTTCTTTTTTACATTTGAGAAAACCTATCACTTAGTCAATGTTAAATGGAACCACATGCACTTTTTTTAAATATCTAGTAAGTTTAAAATTAAAATAATTTAAATAATAAATTTTCCATCGTCTAACACAGCTTCACATGTTTTTGTAAGCCCTTCGATATCTCACAATTGCATTTTAGCTGAGTGGTTTCTTTTTGCATAAAGACGAAAATTACGCTCTCCTGAAAACCTCGTTTTTTGACATGTCTTTATGTACGTAGGGACCGTCGATATCTAAGTTCTAACACGTAGTTGGCCTCTCCTGTTAACCTACCTTACGTAATATTACGTAGTCGGCACTCAATGGGTTAAAATATATCAAAATAATCTTATTTAGATTACTACCAGTGCCATATTTATAAGTATTCCATGATGTTCTTAGAATGTTCTATCTAAAATAAATGAGTTGTGTTGTAACCACTATTGTGGTCTTATTAACCTTTAACTAGTGACGTGTAGTCTCACAGTCGCGTGATTTGCAAATTCTCAGAATAGACCACTTCCTCCCGCTTGCCGCGACCCCGCGTCTCAGTAGCTTTTGTTTTAGTGCTCAAACGACCGCGGAAGGAAGCAGATGTGTCGTCCGTTGTTTAATAGCTAAGTAATACTAGTTAGAAAATCGGTCGTAGCCTGTGAGGCTACATGTCCCTAGTTGTCATACAAATATTTTTTCCAAATATTTTATTAATTTTAGTGCAAAATGGCTTAAAACGTTAAGAAACGTCAATTCCAACCCACGAGTTCTTCAAAGAGAAAAATATTACGAGTGGACAGTCCATCATTTGAAGAGGAATTCAAAGCCCTTTTGATGGCTTCAGACCAATCTGCCAGTGAATATGATATTGACGAGTTGTTGGTTTCCGATCGTGAACTATTACAGTTTCGTGACCAAGATTATGATTTAGAGGAGAATATTCCAGAAGTGGATAGCAGCAATGAGAGGAGCAGTGATAGTTCTGATGAAGGTAGCACCGATAGTTCTGATGATGCCAGGCCTCTTTCGGAATTACGAAGGTCGAACTTTTATTACGGGAAAAATCGTTATAAATGGTCAAAGACTCCTCCTAATGCTAGGGTTCGCACACTTCAACATAATATCATAGCTTATGCTTGTGCCTCGAAATTGACAGACGCGGATGCTAAAGCATTTGGCATAAATTATTTGACGAAGAAGTCAACAAATATTGATTTGGACAAACAAAAAAATCTTCAGTTATAGATCAAAGTTTGCTCGTCAGAATAAACCTGAACTGAAAGACATAGACATGACTGAGCTGAAGGCTTATGTCGGTCTTTTACTATATTCAGCTGTTTTAAAATCTAACCACGAACGCACAAGTTACTTATTTGCTAGGGATGGCATAGGGTGTGAAATATTTACATGCGGCATGTCAGAAAATAGATTTGTCATTTTGTTACTGTGTTTGCGTTTTGATAATCCAGATGATCGCGCTAAAAGGCAAAAAAACCATAAGTTGGCAGCTATTTCTTTTATTTTCAATAAGTTTGTCAACAATTTGAAGTTAATGCATCACCATAGATGAGATGTTAGTGAAGTTTCGAGGAAGAAGTCACTTGATTTCTTATATACTGAAAAACCCAGGTAAATCTGGACTGGTCATACGAGCCTTATGTGATGCAAAAAATACTTATTTTTATAATGGATATATTTATAGCGGCAAAGGCTCTGATGGTATTGGTTTGACCACACAAAATCAAAAACTTCTCGTGCCTACTCAGTGTGTCCTACGGTTGATACAACCAATTGAAGGAAGCAATCGGAATGTGACTGCTGATAACTGGTTTTCTTCTATAGAACTGATTGATGAGCTGGCAAAACGTAAGCTTACTTATGTGGGCACTATGAAAAAAAATAAACGCGAAATACCAAGCGAATTTCAGCCGCAAAAAAATAGAGATGTCCAGTCAACTTTCTTTGGTTTTACAAACCAAATAAACTATTTGCTCATATGTGCCTAAGAAGAACAGAGCTGTGATACTTGTGTCCTCAATGTATCATGATAAAGTAGTTGATGAGGATACTAAGAAGCCAGAAATTATTCTGTATTATAACACAACAAAAGGAGGCGATGATGCAGATAAAAATGCTCCATTTATTCCAGCAACCGCCGAACGAGAAGGTGGCCGATGGTGGTGTTCTACCGCATTGTGGACTTGAGCGGCATAAATGCCCATATATTATACAATAATATGCATCAGCCTAATATTACAGACAGAGGAGATGTTTTAAAGCCCAAATGCAAAGACGTCGTGTGCAGTCAATTACCAAGAGAGCTACGGCTAGTGATAAAGCGAGTACTGGGTGAAGGTATGGTTGAAGAAGATATCCAAAGACCTGAAACTATAGCCCGACATATTCGTTGGTGACACTCCCATGGTCTGCGGGCGCGGGGGACGAAAGGCAGCGGGGGTAGTAAGAGACGAGCGCGGGGTGGCTCTTGGAGCCGTCATTCAGTCGCGCACCGTCGCTGTTGACGCACACGATATTAACATATGGAGATGAGTCCGTCGATAGGCAAAGTTATCGGACGTCAAGCTAAACAAATTACTTACAATGTATATAACTATTTTAAAAATCGCAAAGATGATCCAGGTTCGTTTGAAAATCAATTTTTTTTGTTTAGTCGCACAACATCTCCGAACGTTGGCTAACCGAGAACGGGAATCAAGCGTTGAACGTGATCAACGTATGGCCTCGCAAAATTCTCGAACTGTGGCAGCCCGAGAACGACAATCAAGTGCTGAACGTTCTCAGCGTTTAGCCGTACAACATTCCCGAACGTTGGCTAACCGAGAACGGGAATCTAACATTGAACGTTCCCGACGACTAGCTCAACAAAATGCACGATAAATAGAACTCGCAGGCCATTCAATCTATTGAATTTAGCGTTTACTTATGACTGTGCTCTTGACTATTCTCTGTTAAATGATGTTGATATAGGTAGAATGGATCAAATATGTAACAAGTGACAATCAAAGAAATGGAAGGCTGAAGCTCCTGGGCTATGTTGTATTGCTGGCAAAGTAGATATACCTAAAATTTTTGAACCAACATCAGTTTTAAAAGATCTAATATCAGGCTCACATCCATATTCCAAACATTTCTTAAACCATTCAAGACAATATAACTCACTTTTCCAAATGACATCATTTGGAGCAAAGGAAATTCGTGAGGGATATTTCATGCCCACTTTTAAAGTGCAGGGGCAAGTTTACCATTTAATCGGAAATTTACTTCCTACTGAAGGTGCACAACCCGAGTTTTTACAAATATATTTTGTCTCCCAGGCAGATCAGGTGTCTTTGCGCTCAAATCTAAACCCTATCTTGAAAATTTATCTTATCGAAACTCTTCAAAAGTATCTTCATGATTACAATACGTATATACAAAGTTTTACTTATAATCTGGAAAATAGACCAATAAGTGACTTAAAACTTATTTTCCACGCCGATATAAAATCGTCCAATGATCATCCAGGTCGGTATAACATGCCAACAGTAGACGAAGTAGTCGTACTTTTGATAGATGAGGACTAAGGTCCCCGAGATATCGTGTTGAATGCTAGAGGTGGTCATCTTCAACGAGTTTCCGAGCTTCACAGATCTTATGACCCACTTCAGTAACCTTTGCTGTTCCCGTATGGCAATGACGGATACTGCATAAATATCCACAACAGAATGGTCCTGCAAGATCTAAAACTGTATCGTGTATGCAATTTTATGCTTTTACACTCATGGTAGGAATAGATGATTTTAACAGCTTACATTACTTCAAAGGTTTATTCGATCAGTATTGTGTTGATATGACTGCTAAAATGATATCTGAGAGGCTTGATTTCATCAAAAGAAATCAAAAAAAATTAAGAGCAGAAGAATACATTCATTTAAGAGATGCCGTAACTAATGATGGCAATATAGATGCTGCTAATATTGGCCAACGTGTTATATTGCCATCGTCATTTACAGGATCTCCAAGATATATGAACGAGAAAAGTCAAGATGCGATGACATATGTCAGAAAGTTTGGAAGACCAGATCTCTTCATTACTTTTACATGTAACCCCGAATGGGCAGAAATAAAAATTGAGTTATTACCTGATCAAAGATCTTACGATAGACACGATTTAGTTTCCAGGGTCTTTCATTTAAAACTAAAAAAATTATTAGACCTATTGACGAAAAAAAAAATCTTTGTTCATTGCCATTCATCTGCCATTCTACACTGTAGAATGGCAGATGAATGGCAATGAAAAGAGGTTTGCCCACATTTTATTATGGCTGGGAAACAAAATACAACCGGATTCTATAGATGACATAATATCGGCTGAAATACCTGACAAAGAGTTAGATCCCAATCTTTATAATATCGTCATGAAACACATGATTCATGGTCCTTGCGGGTTTCATAATTCTGCATCACCATGTATGAAAGAGAAAATTTGTTCTAAAAGATACCCTAGGTCGCTTATTCAAGAAAGACAAACCGGAGATGACGGTTACCCAACCTATAGGCGCAGATCCCCAGAAGATGGTGGAAATACAGGAATAGTTCGTGTCAGAGGAACGGAAGTCAGCGTAGACAACAGATGGGTGGTTCCATATATTCCGATCCTATTACGAAGTTTTAATGCGCACATAAATGTTGAGTTTTGTCAATCAGTCAAAGCAATTAATTATATATGTAAGTACATTCATAAAGGTTCGGATCAAACGACATTTACTTTAGTTAACGATGAAGTAGAGAAATACCTAAATGGACGTTATATTAGTTCTTCAGAAGCGCTTTGGAGAATTTTCCAATTTCCCATTCATGAACGTTTTCCAGCTGTACTTCATTTAGCAGTGCATTTGGAAAACGGACAAAGGGTCTATTTCAATGATGAAAATCTCCAAGTTCGTATTAACAATCCTCCTTTGACAACACTTCAGCGTTTTTTGACCTTTGCAAAAGAGATGAATTTGCAAAAACTCTTTTATATCATGAAGTACCTCAATATTATATATGGGAAAGAAATACATTTTCCAGACGAAAGCGTGGGCAAGACGTTGATGGATTCTCTGGTGTTAAAAAAGATACAGCTTTAGGCCGTGTCTACAATATCCATCCAAGTCAAGCTGAATGCTTTTATTTGAGAGTATTACTGCAACATGTGCGCGGCCCAACGTCATTTAAAGATATTAAGACTATTAATGGTAAAACAATGGTAAGAAAAAATTTTTTTAAGAAAAAACTTTTTTGCATCAATCAAGACTGTCTCAGAGAGAACAGCCTGTAAACAAATTTTTTCTTACCATTGTTTTGTCATGGATTTTCGCCAAGTAACGCCTGTTTCTATCCAATATTTGACTATTAATGGTATTATTTCACAGACATTTCAAGGTGCATGCAAGAAATTAGGTTTACTAGAAGGAGATCAGCACTGGGAAAATACTCTATCAGATGCTGTTATATCACAGCCAGCCATAAAATTAAGAGAATTATTTACCATCATCCTCATATTTTGTCAGTCATCTGATCCTTTCGAGCTATGGAATAAATTTCGCAATGATTTATGTGAAGATGTGTTAAACAAAATTCAAAATGATAATCAGGATGTAACTTTAGAATATAATGATAACATATACAATGAAGGGCTTATAATGATTGAATATAAGATTCATGAGATGTGTGAGATAAGATAAGATAAGATAATATTTATTTGCAAAAACATGTGTACATATAATATACATAGTCAAGTGCTTATTATATAGGTCTTAAACTTCGATTGGACACAACATGTTTTACCATTGAGTGGTGTACAAATTATTATTTAACTTCAAGTCATCACATCTATATTATACATCAGTCATCCAGTTACAAACAAAAGTCAATCCTACAGGGTCATATCCTCGAGAAAATCCTTAATACTATAGTAGCACTTCTCAGTCAACAATCTTTTGAGCGCCCACTTAAAACGATTGTTGTTCAAATTTTTTATATTTTTGGGAATTTTGTTGTAGATTAATGGAGCCATGCATATTACACTTTTATGTAATAGGGCAGTCTTAGCAGGATGGACACATAGCCTGTTATTATCGCGACGATTACGCACGACTTTGTCCATTAATCTTGGAAACAGGTGTGGGTTATACCTGGTAAACAGTGCTACCTCTAGTATGTATATGCCGTGGAGTGTCAGAATATTGTGCTCTTTAAAAAATGGCACACAACTGTCAGTGCTCTCAATACCAAACATGGCACGGATGCAACGCTTTTGCATTTTAAAGACCATGTCATTGTTAGTTGCATTACCCCAAAAAATTACACCATATCGAAGTACTGACTCCACTAAACCATGGTATGCTGACAGTAAAGCTACTTTGTTAATAATAGGTGCAAGTTTATAGAGAGCGTAAGATAAGCTACTATTTTTTTTACAAAGTATGTCAATGTGTTCCTTAAATTTCAACTTACTATCTAATGTCAACCCCAGAAACCGCGCAGTCATAGACTCTTCTATTTGCACCTGGTCATGCATCAGGTTCACATTTAATCGGTTCTGGTGCCTTTGTCCAAAATGCATTATATTTGTCTTTAATAGATTAATTTTTAAATTGTTATTATTCAACCATGAAACTATCGATGTCAGTGATTCGTTAATGTCAGAGTTATAATCATCAATGTCTTTACAATGTATGGTTATGGTACTATCGTCAGCGAATAATGTCATTTTGTGTATAGTGCATTTTGGTAAGTCATTGATATATATAATAAACAAAAGTGGCCCAAGGACGCTACCCTGAGGGACACCATATGATACATACTGGGCCTTGGAAGTATGCATTTCTTCTAACTGAGTATTATTATTCACTCTTGTAATAGCCGTCATTTGTTGACGGTTCTCTAGATAAGACTGAATCAAATTCTGAACATTTCCTCTTATTCCGTAAATATCCAGTTTCTTTAAAAGTATTTTGTGGTCCACATAATCAAAAGCACTGGACATATCGCAGTATATAGCACAAACAGGTGTTTTTTTGTCGACATAGGTAATAACATTTTTATAAAAGTCATAGATTGCCATGTTTATAGTTTTATTCTGACGAAACCCTTTCTGTTCATTACATAATAAGTTTTCTTTTTCAAAAAAAGTATTTATTGCATTATATAAAAAAAATTCAAATATCTTTGAGAATATTGGTAGCAAAGCAATAGGTCTATAATTATCCATTAACTGTGAGTCTCCCTTTTTATAGAGAGGCTTTATGATACTTATTTTGAGTGCTGCTGGAAACATACCCGTACTTATACATAAATTGATAATGTGGCTGAGGTGATAACATATATGTTCATTTACTGCTTTGATTATTTTAGTACAAATACCATCGTATCCTACGCTGTGAGTGTTTTTTAAGTTTCTTATTATTAGGATAATTGTTTGCGGTGTACTGGGTGCAAGAAACATTGACTTTAGAGAAGATTGTATGAGAGATGTTACTTTCTTTCCAGCACCTTCAATGGGGACACTTTGCCGATAAAGTAATCGTTGAAAGCATTAGCTATATGTCTGAGGGCTGCGTTAAGATACTGTCATTACTAACTTTTATATTATTTACGGACTCTCTTGGTAAGTTGAAGCGTTGAGTGTTTATAATTCGCCATGCTCTTTTATTTTTATTAAGAGACGTTTGAATTCTGTAATTATTTTGGGCGCGTTTAGTTAATACAATTATTTTTCTTAGTTTTTTACTATAATTAATATATTTATTTTTATTTTCCCTTGACCGATTTGAATAAATCTCTTTTCTTTTTGCAGCACACTTTGATTCCCCGTGATATCCATCGCGGTTTGGTATGAGATCTTATAGTTATAATTTTTTCCGGAAAGCATAGCTTATAGAAAAGTTTAAATTCTTCCAAGAAAAGACTAAATGCTATGTTAGGATCTGCAGTCTGGTATATATTAGAGAAGGATATGTTTCTAATACATTCTTTGAACCTATTAATATTATTCAAGCTGTAGTCTCTTTTTGAGGTGCGCCAGTATTTTAGCAAGCCATTTTTAACCGGTAGTTTTATTATTTGAGCAGAATGGTCTGATAAGCCAAAATCCAAAATTTCAGTGCTGCAGCCTCTTTTGAAGTCATGTGCGAAGTTATCCAGACATGTACGACTGACTGGTCTGGTTGGTGCATAGAGCGCCAATTTTAAATTATAATTTAGTAACAAACATTCAAGGTCTAAAGTGTCTTGGTTTTTTTTAAGCACATTTACATTGAAGTCACCTGCCAAAATTATATTTTTAAATCTAATTTTTGTCAGGCAAATCAAAACCTTTTCCAGCCATTGAAAAAACATGTTAAGGTTATCCCTGTAAGGTGTCCTATATATACAAACAATGCCAGTTTTGGAGTCAAGAAGTTCAATACAACAACATTCAAACTTACGCTCCACAGACATTTGTTTTACTTCCGGACAGTCTCTAAACACATGACCCTTACCTACATATATGCATGCACCCCTGTAGGAAAAAACTGGCCTTAGGGAGGAAATGTAGCCTTCTCCTAATAGCCGTGCCCAGATGGAGTTGTAGTGGACTGTATTATGATGTAGATAGGGGCAGATCCAGTGAAACAACAGCGTACAACTTTCACACGTCTATATTGAACCACGTACACGAGAGAAGAGAGAACGGATACATATTTCTGCAGTGTTGCCACCACATACGTTCTTATGTACTAACACCGATATGGCTAAAGGTCAATTTGACCATACCGTTGGTAAATTACATGTTGGTTTCCCAACATACTGCCCAACTGAGAAGAATGCTATTCGAGTTATACAAAAAAAACAAATGTATTGATCAAAGCCGAACAAAATTCTTAACATAAAGCAATCGCTATACATAGAGAAATAGTGGGCATAGAATATACATATGAAAACAAATTGTTTTACATAATGTGGAATTTACAATAGAAAACAAAATAAGCCTAGTACCTTGAACATTAGCTTACTATAGTTATGTTAAGTATATTCTAGAGTAACATGAAACATATATTAACCAAACAATTTTTGATGTTGCTTAGATAAATTGAATGTTGTAAGTAGCAAAACGAACTTAAACTTAAAACAATACATAATATGGATGCATGTAAATTAAACCTGACTATCAGGGTCTACAGGCAATACACATATTTTTACAATTGAACGCTTATGGACGGAGCCATTAGCAGTTTTTACCTCAACTACTCTAACCTTGTTATCGGAGCCAGGGTACACCCGAACGACTCTGGACATGGGCCAGTACATAGGTGCAGTATTATCGTCCTTCAATATGACCAGCGAGCCTACTTTTACATTAGGTTGTGGATCTCTCCACTTTGGACGTGACTGTAACATATTCAAATAATTTTTACTCCATACCTTCCAAAATGAATTTTTTATATTAGTACATAATTTCCAAAATTTTAAATTGCTTGTATGTGCATCAGGAAAATTAGGTTCTGGGTAACTATTCAAAGCAGTGCCTATAATAAAATGGCCTGGTGTCAGACAAGAAAAATCATTTGCATCTGAGGACAAGGGCATCAATGGTCGGCTATTTAAAACAGACTCTATTTGACATATTACAGTATTTAGCTCTTCATAGGTTAACAAGGCTTTCTGAACTACCCTTTTCAAATGGAATTTCATACTTTTCACTCCAGCTTCTGCTAATCCAGCAAATGTAGGTGAATAACATGGCAAAAAGTGAAAATTAATATTATTCTGAGATGTAAAAGTATGAACCTCCTCTTGGTGTTCCTTAGAACTTTGTAATTTATACAAATCATGTAATTGACTGCGTGCACACTTAAAGGTTGAGGCGTTATCACAATAAATGTCAGTGGGCAAGCCTCTGCGTGCTATAAATCTTTTTAGACAAGCTAAGAATGTGTCTGTTTTCAAGTCAGACGTTAATTCTAAATGTATTGCCTTGGTGACAAAACACACAAACACACAAACATATGCCTTCGTTTCCAAGGCCTTTCTAATTCTACTTTGCCTTATCAAAATTGGACCAGCAAAATCCATAGCAATTTTTTCATAAGGACGACATACATTTATTCTATCGTTGGGAAGAGAGCCCATTAGCTGTTTGTTTGCAGTGCCTTTCAACTTAAAACATGTTATACATTTATGCACTACCTTTTTAATCTCTCTCATGCCATGAACAATCCAAAATTTTTGATTTATCGTTGACAGAAGCAACCTAGGGCCTGCATGTAGGTTCTTTATATGCTCTCTTTCAATGATTAATCTAGTTAAATATGAATCTCGAGGCAGAATTACAGGATGTTTTTGAGAAAATGGTACAGATGAATTTTCCAACCGACCACCTACCCTAAGCAGCCCTCTGTCATCAACAAATGGGGACAATGGCTTTAAGTTACCTTTAACAATTTTATTCTTACATTTTAAATCATTAATGTCATTTTTGAAATGAACTTGTTGCTCATACTTAACAATTAGTAACAGAGCATCATTTAATTCCTGAGTTGTTAAATACCCATTTTGGATACTCTTGCTATTTGCATTCTGAATAAAACGTTTTATGTATGCTAAGATTCGCTGCATTTTTGTAATATTAGAATATTTTTTAAGAAAGTCTAAACAAATAATATTTTCCATAGAAACCGTACAGAGCATTGCACTTGACAATGCAGAGTCAACCTTAGCCTCCGGTAGGTTGCAAGGGATGGGAAGTTTAGGGGCATTACCTGGATTATATTCACAGGTGCTGATGACACCTGGACCTCGCCACCACAAAGGGTGATTGTGCAATTCCTCGGGCAAAATACCTCTGCTCAAGCAATCTGCAGGGTTTTCATTGGAACTTATATGCAACCATGTAAAAGTGTGTGTTAATTGTGAAATTACCTTCACTCGGTTCGCTACATATGTGTTAAGCTTAGCTATATTAGTTTGAATCCAAGCGAGAACAATTTGTGAATCGGAATATAAATATACATTATCAATCTTTAACTGGGTTTGCAAGACGTTGTGCATTCTCGTGACTAGCTTCGCAAGTAGTAGCGCTGAATTAAGTTCCAGCCTTGGTATTGTAAGACGCTGTTTTGACGGATTTACGCGAGAACGTGAACTGAGCAAAGAGATCTTCACATTACCTGAGTGATCGACGACTCTCAAATAAACACAACATCCATATGCGGCGCAGCTAGCAGCGTCTGCATAACCTATAAGTTGAATAGTACATGCCGTGCACAAGTTTATGTAGCGTGGTATGGCTATGGGATGCATACCGATTAAGCTGTTATAAAACTCGCTCCATGCGCACAGCAAATCGTCACTCGGTCTCTCATCCCAACCAATTTGCGCTAACCAAAGCCTTTGCATAAACACCTTGGCCCTTACAATGACAGGACCTGCTAATCCTAAAGGATCATAAAATTTGCCGATGAAGCTTAATATTTCACGCTTAGAAGCAGGCCTGGTAGCATTCGTGTTAGGAGATGAAAGCATGAATGAATCGTTTTTAGTATTGAAGTTAATACCTAAAGTTTTTAAAGAAGTATTATTTTTCTCTAATTCTATGTTATCAAAGTGTTGAAGGCATTTAGGGATCTCTTTTAATAGCTGGGGGCAATTTGTGTACCATTTATGTAACTGGAACCCACCAATCTCAAGAAGCTCACAAAGTTGTCTTTTTGTTTCTATTAACAGCTCTGAACTATTCTGTGACACAAGTGCGTCTACATACATAGAATTTTCTATAATAAAAGCGGCTAAAGGAAATTCCTGTTTATACCTATCTGCCAACTCTTTTAGGCAACGTGTTGCTAAATAAGATGAGCTTTTCAGACCGTATGTCACTGTATTTAACTGTATACATTGGATGTTATCCTTGGGGGTATCCCTCCAAAGGATATTTTGTAAAGACCTATACTTTGGATCCAATGAAACTTCTCTGAACATACCTTTTATATCTGTTATAAAAATGAATTTGTTGACTCTGAACAACAATAAAATATCTACTAATTCTTTCTGAACTACACTACCATTTAATTGCAAGCCATTTAAAGAAACCTTTAAATTAGTTTTCATGGACCCATCAAAGACCACCCGACACTTTGTTGTCTTTTTATCAAGTCGAATGACGGGATGGTGGGGTAGAAAATATACTGGTTCAGCATTTAAATTATATTGGCTGATATTGATGACTGTAGCATGGCCCTGTTGAATGTAGTCATGAATGAATTCACTATAAAGTTTATAAAGTAGTGAATCTTTTTGAAATCTAACCTCTAAATTATGAAATCTATTTAGAGCTAAATTATATGAATGACCAAGTGTTTGATTAATTGACTCCAAAGGCAACTTAAGAGGTAAGGCAACTTGAAACTTATTATTTTTAGTGTCTAAACTAACTGTGTTACAAAAAAAATCTTCACAAGCTTCATGTTCTGGCACCCTTTCCATAAAGAAATCAGGAATACTTTCAGTTTTCCAAAATTGAGTGAGAGTGTTGTTTAAAGAATCGTCACATTTGTTACAAAATAAAGAGGTTACCGGATATGCATGCAAGGCCATAGGCACAGATCCCGCTACCACATAACCAAATTGAGTGCGAAGTACTGGGGCAGCTGTGGTCGAAGCAGCACGCTGCGTCGAACCCTGCTCGTGATGTTGCTCAGAAGGCAGCAGCACCTGAAAGAATATGTCGGCACCCAGTAAGATATGGATAACACTTGGTATGTTAAAGTCCTTATCTGCAAGTGGGATATCTAATGGTAAATTTAGATTTTCCAAGTTAATTTTAATTTGCGGTAACTTAGAAGTAATTTTGTCTAACTTGTAACAAGTGACGTTAATCTGAAACTCATTTGTCAAAGAATGTAACTGAATATTGACACTTTCTCTTATATGTTTAGTTGTGTTACCAATACCTATCACCGGAGCTTGTATATGCTTGGTTTTTACTTTTAGTAGGTCCACAAGTTCACTAGTGATGAATGAAGTCTGTGACCCACTGTCAAGGAGAGCCTTGACGTGGTACACTGTGCCGTTGCTTGCCACAATCTTGACCCTGGCGGTGGGCAGAAGTACCTGCTCAGAGTTGGATTTCAAAAACAATGAAATTGGTGATTGGTTGTCATCCTGATGCAGCAAGGTGTTATGCCCTTGTTTGCAATGGTCACATTTGAAGAAAAATCTACATTTTTTGCTGTGACCGTTGAGGCATATCTGGCAAAGTTTATTGTCCGTGACATATTTGATTCGCTCACTAGCTGACTTAGCTTTAAATTGTGGACAGTTAAATAATTTGTGAGATGACTTACATAGGAAGCAGCCAGCAGGCGACCGAGTTGTCCTTATGTTGGCCATATTTGAAGCCTTAGCACATATTGAAGGCTGTTGTCGCTCCGCATTCTCAAGTGCAAGTGCTCTTTTATCTAAGAATTCCAACAGACAATTAATGGTTGGTTTTTGATCCCTAGATAACTGAAATTCCCTATTACATATCACATCAAGTTTCCTAGTCAGAATGCATACAACAAGTGGATCCCATGCACCTATATCGTGCCCTAAGTTTTTTAAAGCTGCCAGCTGCTGTTTGACAGTAGAAAGAAACTGACGAATATTGACAGCAGTTGACTTGTGTATGGGAGGCATATCCAACAAAATAGATACATGATCATTGGTGATTTTATAGGAGTTATTGTATCGTTCGTCAATGATAGTTTTTGCTTCTAAGTAGCTTTCAGACACCAAAGGTAAATTTTTAATAAGCTCTAAAGGTTCACACTGTAAAAAACTACGCAGATAAAATAACTTTTGAACACTTTCCAAGCCAGGGTTCTTGTCGATGAGAGCATCGAAAAGACTAATAAATGATTTATATTGAGAATACTGACCTTGGAAATTTGGAACAGAAATTTGTGGTAGTTTACACTGTTTCAAAGAGGTCTGGGACTTAGTTGGAGGGCATGACACTTCTTTGGAAAGCAATTTCTTTATGACAACAAGCGTGTCCATGACCTTGGCCTCGACTTCAATGTCGACGGCACTAGGATCGGACGCGCAAATTTCTAAATTAATGGCATCGAACTTTTCGAAAGTGGCCCTTAGGCGTTCTTCTTTAACTAACAAAGATTCGCGGCTAGTATCGACACTATTGCTATCAGCAAAGTAGTTAATATGTTTTGTAATTGTGCCCTTCAACGCAGACCGTTTCCTTAGCAAAGCCCTGTCGAGTTCAGTCCTGTTGACTGTATTAACCTCAGTCGTCATCTTGCCAGTTACACTTTACACAAATAATTATAGATAGTTTACAGAAATAAACAGGTATAAACACACTAAAGTCCCAAAGCGCAATTATTTTACGAATTTGTTCAAAGTTCAAACGCAAACCAAACGATTACGAAAGTAAGATGGAGTATCTTTCTTCACCGACATTCGCAGCAACTTGGGCGTCCAATCAGAGACGCTGGCATTGGCAGCAGCGCCACGGTTGATGCAGTAGTAGCTTGGGGAAACACTATCCGACCAATAGTGAGCAAGGGAACGCGTCTTTGACAGAAGCGTTGCTCCTAATTGGTTCTCCACTTGACACTTCTGTAGGCGCGCAAAATTTGAATTTGCGAATCAGGTTGCTTTGCTTGTCACGACGCCTTCGGCGCCGGAAACGGAAACTCAACTCGAACACGATAACACGTATAACACTTTTAGGTACTTGTATTTTGCAAAAACCACGAATACTATGACTTTTATTGACGATTAATTGACGATACACTTTTATGCACACACTATTCTTGATAGATGCGAACACGATTGCTCGACTTCTGTACGTAGGCACTTCCGGACGCGTGATGTCGAAGCTGTACACGGCGCACTCACTGTCGATGGACCATGTAGGAAAATTTTGACTTTAGGGAGGAAACATAGCCTTCTCCTAATAGTCGTGCCCAGATGGAGCAGTGGTGGACTGCACCATGTTGTACAATATATAGGGGCAGATCCAGTGAAACAACAGCGTACAACTTTCACACGTCTATATTGAACCACGTACACGAGAGAAGAGAGAACGGATACATATTTCTGCAGTGTTGCCACCACATACGTTCTTATGTACTAACACCGATATGGCTAAAGGTCAATTTGACCATACCGTTGGTAAATTACATGTTGGTTTCCCAACAACCACCTCTCTTTTGTGTGCTCCTACTGTAAGAGGAAGCCAGTACATAATTTTGCAAAAATAAACTAGACTCATGGCCTGACAACATAAAATGTTCTGTTATACATAGTACATCCAATACCTTATTTTTACGAGATTCCAGATTGGTTAATAACTCATCTGCTTTATTTTGCAGACCAGCTATATTATAATGTAGGACATTCAGATGAGTTTCCAAGAAATAACTGCCGGTTGCTCTTTTTGTCATCAACATAATGTATGGTGTTATTAGACATTTTATCAGAAATAGCTTGTACATTGATGTCCCCCTGAACGTTGATATCAGAAAAGTAGTTCCAGTCAATAATTATATTATACATGATTTGATTATATATATTCCTAATACCGGCATTATTAATTTTGCCAGTGTTGTACGAGAACATGTCAAGAGTTAGAGAACAGTTACTGTCAAAAAAACAAGCATAATCATTAGTCTGGAGATCGGAGCGTAAAAGGTCGTTAAACACTTCCACCTTATAATTATATATTGGGGCTCCCTGTACATATGTCGGCACACAGAGCACCTTGTTCGTGTTCGTGACTTTGCTAAGTGATTTCTGTAAGGCACTTATTAAGTTAGCACTAGCATTTATGTCATTAGGTCCTATGAAAATTAGGCAATAATCGTCCATTGAAAACCCTCTCAACTTGTCTTCGATGTTATGTAGTAATTCTCTGGTAGTACTGTGAGGAATTATGTACCGACAGAGGTCGAAGAATTCTCCAAAAATATCTTGTAACGCTGACAATGATCCTGGGATTTTTAAATTACTTAAAATACATAGTTTTCGCTTGCGTTCGGGTTTGATTTTAAGTTTGATGGGTTTGACTTCAGGTGGGCTATCGTTGATTTGATTTGTAGTACAGCTTGATGCCCTGGCATTATCATTATCCAGCTGGAAATGCATGTACTCGGTTTGAGTTTCCTTATGTTCTTGAGTTTGCCAAATTATACTCTTAGATTGAACATTTTGTTGAATGTCGGTATTCGTTGTATTGCTACACTTCTTATTTCGTTTGTGAGACAACTTACGGGCAGATGGTGGGGTTATGGGCTTATACGTTCAGGAGTAGAACATATCTTTTTGTATGTATCTCTAGAAGATGCCATATTCTTGAGTTCCAACTTAAGAGTACAGTTTTCCATGTTTAAGTTTTCGATCTCCTGATGGGCGCTGGTTAGTTGTATCGTCAATGTGTTTATTCGTTCATTCAAGTTAAATATTTTATGAGTACTATTGTCATGTAAGCTGTCTGGTATACTAAGCGTTGTTGTGTCAAATAATGATCCTTCATTGGTATGGTCAATATTTGAGAGATTATTTAAGGAAGTAGTTCTTCGTGGTTTGTGAAGCGTTATGTTGCTATCGTACTGCATGTTATTTTAGTTTGTCAGAAATGTTCAAATTAAATTTCATAAAGTATTGCGTGATCAGCGGTGATTTGAAACCCCGACCTTTCAATCTTCAAATTCAAGTCTTGTGCTATACCACTGTGCTACGAACACAGTCAAACGTCCAAGCGAATTTTTGCTTCTCTATAGAGATCTTACATTTTTCAAATCAAAAAGTTCTGTTATTATGACTCATTGATATGGTTTTTTTTGCAGCATTCCCGAGTCTTTGAACACTTTTTATATTTGTTTAACTACACAAATATCACTGTTTTGCACTATATTAACTGTTTTGCACTATATTAAGACTTGATACGAGAAACAACTGTTTATGTTTATTATTTTACTAAATATTATGGAGGATAGGGCTTATTGACACTTATTTGCACATCAGAGACGATCATTGTTGATTTTTATTTTTACACTAAGTGGATTCATTGGATAACAATGTTACTATAACTTTAGATAGTTTTAAAGATATTTATATAGTCAAACCACTCTTTAAAACTGTTTTTGTATTTTTAAATGGTAAAATAACACGGACTCGATGTTAATGTGTCAGCCAGCGCCATCTGTCCTCTGAATGTGTGATAAATCTTTAACTGATTTTGGGCTCCCCGCAGCGAGTAGAAATAGTTCAGATAGTAATATAGATTCGTTAGAAGAAGCTTTGCGAAAACCGTATGACATAAATAAATTAACTGAATATTTATCTGAAAATGAACCTAAATTAGTGGATGACCAGCTTACGGCTTACAATCGTGTAATTAATAGTGTTCGTTTTAACGACGGGAAAATATTTTTTTTTGGATGCCCCATGTGGAACTGGCAAAACTTTTCTTACTAATTTAATATTAACGAAAGTACGATCTCAGGGAAAAATAGCTTTAGCCGGTGCATCATCGGGGATCGCTGCAACTTTACTAGCAGGTGGAAGCACAGCTCATTCAACTTTTAAATTGCCTCTTACTGTTTCTCTGCAGAAAGATAGCGTGTGTTCTATTCGGAAAAATGGTCCTTCAGGAAAAGTGTTGCACGATGTCAGTATAATAACATGGGATGAATGCACAATGATTCATAGAGCTCATGTAGAGGCTTTGGATAGGACTCTAAGGGATATTAGAAGCTGTGACAAACTCATGGGTCAATGAGCTGTCATGTTTGCTGGTGATTTTCGACAAACGCTGCCGGTGATTGTTAGAGGAACAAGCTGATATTGTGAAGTCTTGCTTGAAAACTTCCCATTTATTTAAGTTCGTTTATACTCTTAAACTATCAGTCAATATGAGAGCACATTTAGGTGGAGGGAGTACACATTTTACTACAAAGTTGCTTTTAATAGGAGACGGGAAAGTACCTCATTTGGCAAACAAAATTGATATAGATCCGGATTTAGGTGAAAAAGTAACCACCATTGAAGAATTAATCTCGAAAGTCTACCCCGATGTTGTCCAAGTACTAAATAAAGATTACCAGTGGATGTGTCAAAGAGCAATATTAGCGGCTAGAAATAGTAGTGTTGACAATATCAATGATCTAATACTTACTAAACTTCCAGGAGACAGTGTTCATTATATTTCCATAGATAATGTAATGGATCAAGAAGACGCAGTACATTATCCACAAGAATTTTTACATTACTTAAATCCGAGTGGCCTCCCCCCCCCCCCCCCCATTGCATAAAATTAAAAACTGGTACTCCCATTATATTACTACGAAACCTTAAACCACCGAATTTATGTAACGGAACCAGACTCCAAGTTCAATTTGTTCGCGACAATGTGATCGGTGCTATAGTTTTGACTGGCCCAGCAGTTGGTCAAACGGTACTTATACCTAGAATACCAATGATACCTAATGATTTGCCTTTTAACTTCAAAAGGATACAATTTCCCGTTAAGTTATCTTTTGCTGTAACTATAAATAAAGCCCAGGGGCAAACATTTAAGCATGTTGGTATAGATTTACGTGAAGAATGCTTTTCACACGGACAGCTTTACGTTGCGTTATCTAGATCAGGTTGCAGAGAAAACCAATATATTCTTTAACCGCCAGAAAAGCAAGCTAAAAATATTGTGTATGCAGAAGTACTTTGAATTTCTTCTTTACACCCTGCAACAATCCCATTTATTTATTTATTTATTTTATTTTTAGGAAAGCTTACAGCTATTGAGTTTACAATCACTAATCAAGAGTGGTCAGTGACACTTGCCAAAAACAAGCTTCCACATATAGTGATGACACTATAGTCGCCGGTTTGAAAATAAACATAATGAAAACAACGAAAAAAAAGAACAAAAAACAAAAAAAAAATCCAAACATTGTACACATCAACATACCGTCACCAAAATAACAAAATAAAACAGTTCATAAAAAACTAGATTGGGTCCAGATGCCTGTTCAAGGTCATCTGTCCTCTGCCGTCGCCGTCGTCGTCCCAAAGTACTCCCTATTAATTAGTTTTCTTACACTGTGTGCACTAGTACAAAAGAGGTCGATTTCAAATTGCGCTTAAATGCCCTCACACTACGTATACTGAAGCTATTGCGTCTATAATTTGTTGATGCAAACGGTGCATGCAGGAGCGGTCGCCTACGGAGGCCATTCTGGTTGGTCTGCAGGCACAGGTTATAGAGCAGATCCGGACAATCCACAGATCCGTTAGCAATGTTTATCAGAAAGCAGATGTCACTAGTGTTGCGTCTCATTTCCAACGGCAGGAAGTGATACCGCTTACAACGGTGATCGTAGTCAGTTGATGACTGTTTCCCCTTGTAGTCCAGGTAACGAAGGAATTTTTTCTGTATTGATTCGATACGGTTCCTGTAAATGTCGTATTGCGGGTTCCAAACTTGTGAGTTGAACTCGAGGTGGCTGCGCACGTAGGAGCAATACAGGATTTTAATACATTTTAGGGACTGGAATTCCGAGCAGGTTCTGATGATGAACCCCAAGGCCTTACATGCTTTGCTGACGATAGCCTCAAAATGGCCATCAAAGATCAGTTTGTCGTCATGCAGCACACCCAGGTCTCTAATATTGTTCACCCTACTTATGTTTTTGCCATCTAGGGTGTATCCTGGACCGATTACAGACAACTTACGTGTAAACGTCATGAAATAACATTTAGAGATGTTAAGTTCTAACTTATTTATGTTGCAGTAAGCTGTAAATCACTCAAGGTCCGACTGAAGTTCTTGAGTGTCAGATAGGTTGCGAATTGGCTTTAGGATTTTCATATCATCTGTGTACAGTAATATTCGGGAATAAATGAAACAATTCTTTATATCTATAATAAATAGGGTAAACAACAGAGGTCCTAGAATTGAGCCCTGGGGTACACCAGAAGGAACAGAAATCCAGCCGGAAGTATACCCTCGAAGTACAACTGCCTGCGTGCGATTACCTATGTAAGAGGAGAACCATCTAAATAAGTCGCCGTGGATTCCTGCAGCTAGTAATTTCCTGAGTAGCACACCATGATCAATCCGGTCAAAACATTTAGCGTAATCTGTGTAAACGACATCCAGTTGGCCTCCCCCCTCCATTGCTGATGTTCTTATATCGTTAGAGAGAATTAAGTTCGAGGCTGTGGACCGGTTTCTAAGGAAATCATGTTGTTCCTCCCCAAACTGATGCCTCATCGAATCGTAAACATCAGAGTGGACTACGCACTCCAGAACCTTTGATAATAAACACAGCTTGGAAATAGGGCGATAGTTTTCTACCTGCGATTTATTACCTTTTTTGAAGATAGGGGTAACAAAAGCTGACTTCCACAACCGCGGTACAATGGGTCTTTAATGACCGTTCAAACAAAAGACAGACGGGTGTAACGAGACTTTTAGCACAATTAATTATAAAAATTGGGGGTATCATGTCTGGTCCCCCGACTTACAAGGGTCAAGATCAGTCAGCAACTTGGAGATACGATCCGGGGATATCTCTACGAAGTTCCAGTTTACAGAATTATCCGAGTGCGCGTGATCATGGACATCGCTGTCGACAGACACAAGATCAGTTGCTTGGTATGTGGAACGGAAGTAAGCAGAAAACAGCTCCGTAATACCCTCACCTGTATCCGCAGTTCTATCCAAATATTGCATAACGTTGGGCAAGGCACCACTACTTTTTCTGTTCTTAACAAAAGACCAAAAGACCCTGGGGTTTTCGATAATCGATGACTCAATTCTTTGTAAATACGATCGATAACAGTCGTTTTCGTAACGCTTTGCTCGGTTACGTAGCAGAGAAAAGGACTGGTAATCACATAAATTGCCGTATTTTTTGTATTTTTTATGATATTTTAACTTTTCATTTAATATCTTTATTAACGCACTGGTGAACCACGGCGGGTATAATGATTTTTTATGCGGTTTAGTGGGGATATGAATGTCTCTTAGTTCATAAAGTTTACTATAAAAAAGATCCAATGCGCGATCCAGAGAGTGATCCGATAGTAGTGTTACCCAATCCACACAATCCAGTCCAAAGTTAATAGATGCGTAATCGCCCTTATGAAACAGGTACTTAGTATCGAATCGCTCTGTAAAGTCGCGGTTTACTACCAAATCGGCCTGGATCACTAAGGGTTTGTGCTGTGGGACAATGGGTGATATTAATATTACTGATATTATTATTATTGTATCATTTTTATTGAAATATCAAAACAAAAGTTGGAAAATAAATTTCTCCATACTTAGGTACCTACTCCATGAAACTGTATAAAACTTTCAAATTTTATGTTTCTTCTAAAGTAAAAGTTAAGTAAAAAACTCTTTATTGTACACCGGGAAAATATTTGAACTTCTATTTGTACATCCTAATTTACTTTTCTATCGACAATATTATTAAAAATTCTACCAAAAGTCACTTTTCCACGCAGACGAAGTTGCGGGCACAGCTAGTAATTGATAAATTTACAGGTGTTATTCGGAGGAAAATAACAGAATATTACACCGTTAAGAAAGAAGTCCCTACCTTAAGAAAAATAAACGCTGACTTGAAGGAAGATGGTATATTAGACTGTTCTCGGGAGTATTTAAGGAATACTTTGCGCAGGCTGGGTTTTGCATATAAAAAAATGCCAGTCCAAACGATAACTGCTCATCGAGCGCTCTGACATTACCTCTTTCAGGTGGCACTAGTAGTGTTCCGGAGGCCTATAGGCTTTTAAGCTTTTTTTGAAGGCTAGCCTATGAAAGGGGCTACAGTGGGATAAAAGCCTAAAAAGGTTTTTAGGCCTTTAGGCTAGGCTTTTTTCATAGCCTATTTTCTACCCGAGGACTATAGGCCTATAGCCTTTTTGTAGGCCAGGCGCATATTTAAAAGGCTTGAAAGGCTAAAAGCCTACAAAGATTTTGAGTCCTTTAGGCTAGGTCTATTTTATTTATTGTTCGAGTATAATAATCGTGAACTATATTATACGATTTTAAATATTGTTTCAAATTGCATGACTATTTAACTAACTTTTGGGGAGCTGGGAGACGCCTCTGGCTATAATCGTCTACTGTACTCATAGTACAGAGAATACCCTTGTTTGAGAATATTTTTACAGCACATCTGACCTAACACTTTGGTCTTTATACCACCCTTATGTCTGTGGCATAAGCATAAGCGTTAACTTTAAGTGTCTAGTGTTAACCATACATCGGATGAGTCAAGCAAGCGCGTTTATCATATCCGATCGAAACAGAGGATACAGATGTTATATCATTGTGCAAAATTCAAGGAAGAAATTTACCACATTTATAATCAATGGCGTTTGATATTTTATCAATACCTACCACAAGTGTCCCCAGCGAACAATCATTCTCTAAGGCCGGAAATTTAATTAATAAAAATAATAGTTTAAAAAACTAAAAAAACACGCTTTTATAGAGAATCCAACTAAAAAGTAGACAATAAATTTTAATAAGTTTTAATTAAGAATAGTGTAAATAAGAAATAAATGTATGTTATTGTAAAAAAAGCGTGAGGTGCATAGTGATTTTAATAAGTAAAATTTATTTTCTACTTTTTAGTTGGATTCTCTATAAAAGCGTGTTTTTTTAAACTATTATTTATTTTTCATTTTTTAGTTTTTATTTTCATTTTTTTTTAATTTTCAATCGAATTATTGCACTTTTATCGGTCTTTGACAGGTGTGCAAAGTTTGAATTAAATCTGATCTTCAAAGTAGGCAAAATCGAACCCAAAAGTCGGTTACAAACATACATACAAGTGAAGCTAATACAAGCGTTTTAAAAATCGTCTGGGTGATAAACATATAAGATCTTCAATTCAATGTGCTTGTCATCATGGCTAATTTTTTTTGGAAATAATATATAACAAGTATTTCCAATTTCAAATACGTATTCGTTTTCATTAAATTTGAAAATAAATAAAAATTAACACAATACAAAAATTAATCTTGTTTAACATACTAAGTTATGATCTGAATAATGGCTATAGCTATCTATAGCCTCATAATAAGCCTACTACTTGAAAAAGACTTTAGTCGCTTTAGGCTATAGGCTTTTTTTAAACCTATAGGCTTTTTTAAACCTATAGGCTTTTTTTAAACCTATAGGCTTTTTAAAGTGAGTAGCCTTTTAAAAGCCTACCTTTCTATCATGGCCATCAAAAATAACTAATAGGCTTAATTTTAAGCCTATAGGCCCCGGGAACACTAGGCACTACCTTTTACCTATCAAAAAATATCGAAATGAAGGTAGAGCAATATTTTATCTCGACGAGACATATGTCAATCAATCGCATACTGTGTCTAACTGCTGGCAATCCAATAATGAACGTGGAATATTGACAAATATTGGCAAAGGACTTAGGCTAATTATTGTACATGCTGGTGGGTGAACTGGATTCGTTAAAAATGGCTTGTTGATATTTAAATCGCATTCCAAAAGCGGCGACTATCACGGAGATATGAACACCGAAAATTTCGAAAAATGGTTAAAAGAACAACTGCTGCCTAATATTCCAAGTAATTCTGTGATAGTCATGGATAACGCAGCGTACCACTGTAAACAAATTGAAAAAAAACCAACATTGAGTTGTACAGAAAAGGTAATGCAAGATTGGCTAACAAAACATAATGTTCCATTTGCCGAAACGTTGCGTAAAGGTCACACAGTACTTCGTTTACTTCCATACCATCCCGACCTCAATCCAATCGAGATGGTATGGGTTGGTATAAAAGGAGACTTGGCAAGGAATTATGTCAATTCTACTTTAGATCAGAAGAAAGACGCACTTGCAACCTTGTTTGCTAATTACACTACTGAAAAATGGAAAAAATGCGATGATCACATAGTTAACAAGTTAAAAATATGGCAAAAGTTTGCCATATATTTTAGAGTTTTCGAAAGTTTTTCATAAAATCCAAAAAAAAAAAAGTTCAACAACATCACTTTAGAGGTCTTTGACCATACTGAGTTGATTGCAGCTGGTCTTGAGTCTAACTATTACCGTTCTCGATTTGACCTCGTTTTGACCTTGACCTTGAGATCAGAGGTCAATGGTCAAGTTCATTTTAGAGGTCTTTGACAATGCTGAGTTGATTGCAGCTGGTCTTAAGTCTCTAGCTCTTACCGTTCTCGAGTTGAAAGTAGTTGACGGACGGACGGACGGACGGACGGACATTCGGACATTACTGTTGTATAAGAGATTTTCGTTTCGAAAACTCTAAAAATGAGGATAATTACTACAACGACAATCGAATATGTGACGATGAGGTTGACAGGTTTATTATATCATTAAACGATGATTCTGATAGCTCGGATTACGACAGCGAAGATAGTTCGGAACATGGTAACGACATGGAATGTGATGACAGTGATTAAATGATGTATGTTTATTCTGTTTTTTTTAAAGATCGGTATTAAAAATTAAAACAAACCATAAAATGTTTAATTTCTCAGATTTCTTCAACTCCTTACAAGTACAGTGCTCCTATTATATTTTTCCAAGTATTAGTAGTTTTTTACAAGCTTCATGCGAGCGAAGTCGCGGGTCAAAGCAAGTTATATAAAAAAACAACATCTATGAATTTAGCCAATGTAGGATATTTCATAGGGATATCTTCAGACATATTCGTAAAGTATAACTTTACGAATTTGTCTGAAGACACCGTGTGTAACGGTCATCGATAATTACGTCCCCCACCACCCCCGCGGACCATGGGACTGTCACCAACGAATATAACTATATTATATATATAGAGCTGCAAGAGACTAAGTTGTTTAAGTCCTTTAAAATATGACTTATAAAACTTGTTCAGACTAAAAGACTATCTTTAGACTAATAAGACTAGCTTGAAGACTTAAAACGCTTATAAGACTGATACAACTAAAACGACTCAGTCCTTTAAGAAAATGCTTACGCCTTAGTCGGTTACTAGTATACAGCTTGACTTTTGTCGCTACGTGTTTGTATTAGTGAAGAACTAAACTGAATTAGGGTGTTATATTACCAAATATTGAGGTATGTAAAATGTTTTGTTTTAATAAAATAAGGGCTTCTTTTGAATTATGTCCATATATTAGCTAAAATCGAAACATCGCTGACCTATTGAGGTTTAAGTCCATCCTTGAATGAATAATAGATACAATTCAAAGACGTTATCTACTTTTGGTCTATAAAATTATGAAAATATTTGTACATTGCAGGACTCTTTAATTTTTACACCTTTCTTATAATAAAATGTTCAAATATTTAGATGGTACTATTGAGCCAAGAGTCTATCTGTTATTGTAAAAAATATTTTTTCGCTATAACGGTGTCTATTTTAACGATTTATTATTTTTATATTTCAGTTTGTATACGTACTTTATAAACGTTTATAAGATAAGATGAAGAGAAGAATAGATTATATAATAGAAAAAGTAAATTTTCACAATAATAAACAGGTAGGTAAATTCACATTTACAATAATTATTATTAATATTACTCTTTGATCTTCAAAATGGTTTACAAAATGAAATTTTTGTTCCTGTATAGATGGAAACTAATGCTAATAGGATGGAAACATCACCAAATATTCATAATAACTGCGTTCTTACGGTGAGTTATTACTTTTATTATTTACTATTCTCTTTATTAACACTTAACACATATTTATTACATTTTTAAATAGATTTATAAAAAAATACATTTAAAAATATAAAAAACAGTAACCCACCGGCATCGGGTACAGGGACCAAGCTACCGGTGGTTAGGGCTCCAAAGACAGGAACTTCCGCACAATACGGGCTGTATTCAACAGAACCGCCTTCTGCATCAAGCCCTTGATCCAGCTGCCTAACGCGAGCCTCTGTAGGTGGAGGTCGAGGCTCTTGGCTATTAGATCATGCGCAGATACGACTATCGGAACAATAAGCGCCGAATCCACATCCCACATGTCGACAATCTCGTGAGCTAGGTCTAAATATTTAATTTGTTTATCTTTTTCTGCTTTCACGAGATTCACGTCATGTGGCACAGTGATATCGACAATTACTGCAAGGCCCTTTAATCGATCCATTATCACTATATCAGGTCTGTTAGCTATAACAGTCCTATCAGTGATAATAGATCGATCCCAATACAATGTGACATGACCGTTCTCAAGAACTGGGTCGGGCACATACTTGTAATAAGGTACCTCCACGTCGACAAGATTATACTTTATAGCAAGTTGCTGGTGGATTATCCTGGCTACTTGGTTGTGTCTGTGCAAATACTCACCGTTCGCAAGACGGGAACAACCAGAGATAATATGTCTTAAAGATTCTCCGGGACGATGACATGCCCGACAGATGTCTAGCGTCCCATCTTTGACAATAAATCTCCGATAGTTATTCGTCATCACGACTTCGTCAGTGATTGCACAGATAAAACCCTCAGTTTCTCCGAAGAGATCACCAAATCGTAACCAGGATACCGATGCTATTGAATCAACATCGGGCCCATTTAGAGCCCGATAAAATCGACCATGCAGTTCCTTGCTCTTCCATATTTCCTTCCGATCAGATACACTTAATATTACAGGTTTTCGCCAGTTCTCTTTCGCAAGGGACAGCGGGGTCAGTCCGTTGTCTATTGCCACAACATCTCGATGCACATCCACGTCCACCTGCAGGAAATACTCTCTAAGGTTGCATATCTCACGGTTATGGAGAGTCTTGGTATTTAAAAATCCCCGACCCCCGCATTTCCGTGGTATATACAACCTCATTACTGACGAACGTGGGTGGTGCATTCGATATGAAGTCAATAGACAACGCACCTTCCTATCCAGAGCTTCTAACTCCGTCTGAGTCCATCTAAGTATGCCAAAAGAGTATACTAAGACTGGCATGGCCCAGCCGTTGACAGCACGCACCTTGTTACCGCCTGATAAAAGACTTTTCAGTATTTTTTTCAGGCGGCCAAAGAAACGATCCTGCAACTTCTGTTTCATGTCAGTCTCAGCAATACACAGAGCTTGAGACATACCTAGATATTTGTAGGTTTCGGTTGCGGAGAGCGACCCAAATCGTGTGAAATCTGAAAGATTGACTCCTTCAAATTCCACAATCCCGCCCCTTTTTACATGCATGACCGCACACTTATCTACCCCAAACTCCATACTGATGGCCTTACTAAAAGTTTCAGTAATTTTAGCAAAGCCATCAAATCGGGGCCATTAGGGGCAAATAACTTTAGGTCATCCATGTAAAAAAGGTGGGACAAAATTTGACCCCCTCTACGCATCCGATAGCCTAATCCTGAACCCTCTAGTAACGTACTGAGAGGATTCAGTGCTAGACAAAACCACAACGGACTCAAACTATCACCCTGGAAAATACCTCTCTCAATCCCTATTGGTACACCACCTCCTAGAACCTGACGACACCCTGGATAAACAAGAACCGTACTCCATTGTCTCATACATGACCCCAAAAAGGTGCATAGAGTTGCATCAACTTTATACAGCTCTAGCACCCTCCGAAGCCATGTATGAGGCACAGAATCGTACGCTTTCTTATAGTCAATCCAGCATGTCGCAAGGTTCTTTCGGTTGCGGCGTACCTGCTGGCAAACAGCCATGTCAATAATAAGGAGCTCTTTCGTACCACGTGCCCCACTTTTACATCCATTCTGAGAGATTGACAAGATGTTATTGTTTTGTACATGTAAATATATTTTTACTCTCAGGATGGATGTAAAAAGTTTGTATATGGTAGGTAGACAAGTTATAGGTCTATAATTTTTGGGGTCTGTGGTACTACCAGACTTGTATAGGAGGTGGGTTACTCCGGTAGTCATAAAAGCTGGAAGCGACGATGACTCAAGGGATGACTGGAAGCAAGATGCCAAGCAAGCGTGTGAGCTACGGAACCATTTTAACCAAAAGTTGTGCAGTCCGTCCGGTCCAGCAGATTTCCAATTTGGCAACGAACGAACTGCACAACCAATATCTTCTTCAGATATGGTTATAGGTTCCATAGCTGGAATTGGTTCACACGCCCGCTCAACATCCCTAATCCACGCATCCTGTGTATGACTGACGGGCGTCGACCAGATGCTTTTCCAGAAGTTAACTGTAGAAACAGCATCAGGTAGACTCCCATCAGTCACATCCGAGTTAGGTCGCTCCCACCCTCTATATACCCACCTCTCATTTTTTTGGAACAAGCGATTCTGAGTGTATCTGTTCACTCTTTTTTTGTACCGCCTTATGCGGTTCGCCCACGCATAAACTTTCTGCTTCAGGTAATCGATGCGCTCTGTGACCCGAACAGAGTATTCACAGGGCCTAATATTAGTTCCCACGAATGCACGGGTCACAAAGCGCATGACTCTCGGGCGTGTATTGCCCGTCCTGAAGCAGTGTAGCTTGCCAATGAGCACCCTAGCCTCGTTGATGCGCCGTTCAATTCTGCACTGCCAAGCTGGTACAGCAGGCTTTGGTCGAATAGCTGTTTTTTGTTTAAAAAATTTAACACCAGCTATTCGACATACTGCAACAGATGCACAGTACAGAATGGAATGGGCATCAGTAATGTTTCTGCAGTTGTTAAAAAACGATGTTAACATCGAGTCTAGGGCACACACTAGCGCCACGTTTTTTTTATGTGTGGGCAAACGCGGAAGCCGCGGTCTACACTCAATAGGGACAGATTGAAACTCACCAATCGCTCGCTCCAAAGCGCTCCTTAATTCCTCATTGTATTGAGTACTTACAGGTATAGCAGCATCACTCACTTCTTCACACCAACATGTGAGATGATGTTTTCTTGCGTTATTTCATTACGGTTACTTTGTAATGGCACAGGTAATGGTTGCAATGAAGAAGGCGTGATACCACTACACACTTCTAAGCGTAGCCCCTCAAGTGTAGCGTCATCCAACAGGTGACAGCGTTTTATGGCGCGCACCTGATCCGATAGGCGTTGTGCCGATACGTTGACATCTGGTTCAAGTACCTGAAACAGAGGTAGCATGCGAACACGGTACGCAGTGAGGTTAGTTCCCCCCTCTGTAGCCACAAAATATGCCCGCATCACGTTTTCATTCATACCGAAGTTCCATCGAATGCGGTGCACATTACCACCGGTAGCGGGGTCCGTAATCGAAGCCGGAGGGCCTCGGGGTCCCAAGCCAGTCGGTGGCCAGCCTCTCCCCTGGCGACGTACAGGTAGAGGCGACGTCGGCGGAGAGAAAAACTCGTCGCTGCTTGAGCTCGACGCCTCACCAGTAGTCACAGTTGTCGACGACTGTAAGGCGGAGCTGTGCGACAAGTCCGGGGTTGGTAATTGTGCTTTTTTGGCGCCAACTCTGGTCAACATTATATTTTTTCTTGATTTTCATCTTATTTTCATATTATCATTTTCAGTTTGTTACACTGACATAATGTGTCAAAGTGTACTATAATTTATAAAATATTTGTTTGTGTTTTTTCCGGATTTTCTTCATGCTGATTTTTTTGTAATATATTTGTACTTTTATTATGTTTTGAATGATATTTTTGTATTATTGTAGATTAAAGGTAAAATATTTTAGTAAATGCTCCTCAAGAAAAAAAAAATGTGACTGTTTTTATTTACTATTATTATTACTCAGGGTGCATACTCTGCCATACTACTGTCGCTCCGCAATCGTTATATCCGTGATTTATTGTAGGTACCTAATTATTGGCGGATATCTAACAATGTAACATTATATTTCAGACTGACTCTGATAAAGAAAATTCTGAGCTCTTTAGTAACTCTCTAAGTGAGGAATGTTTTGATGGACTGTCTACCAAAAATAATATAATGAAGGTATTATAAAGTACTATGTACTTCCGCCGGGCACCACTGGACATACCCTCTGCTAGTAACCAGAGACGCCCGGCAACGGACGTTAGAGCGGCCGCGGCCTTGGGCCGCGGAATTAAAAAAAAATGATTAAATATTTAATTAAAAACTGCAATGAAAAATTTTTATATCATCTGAAAAATAAAAATTACTTCCAGGCAGTCCTTCCATAATGGAAAACTCTCCAGATCGATCAATTCCACACATTGATCATAACCTGCTGTCCACGGCTACTGACCAAGTGGGTTTTTAATTTTTTTTTTTAATTATAAATAATGATTAATATATTTTTATCTCATCTTCTATATAAATACAATTTACTTTTATTCAAATTATTCTCTTAACATAATTTTTTTTACAATATTTATATAAAAAATTACATATAATATTATAAAAAATCCATGTCAGACCACCACCAGTAGCGGAGCAGGGCCCAAACTACCAGCGGTAGAGGTCACAGACTGAGAAACCTCCTAACGATACGTGCCGTGTCGAGGACGACAGCCTTCTGTATCTGACCCTTGATCCAACAGTCTAGCGAGAGTCTCTTGAGATGTTGATCGAGACTCTTCGCTATTAGTCCATTTGCCGAAACGACTATCGGGACAATGATCGTCGAGTCTACGTCCCACATGGCGGTTATCTCGAAGGTCAGATCAAGGTACTTAGAAAGTTTGTCCTTCTCTGTTACAGGAACACATTATTACGAAAGTCGAGGAAGTTTCCATAATTTTAGAACCTCTCGATGCCGAATACCCACAATCTAATATAACATCACGTCGCACGTCCTCTAACAGTACTTCTTCTTCAAGTAGATCTTCATCGTCATCTTCTGGTAGCAGTAGTAGAACTGAGAGTAGAGGTCGAATTATCACCCAAAATAAAAAAAAATACTATCAATCGCCAATTCATACGGACGAAAGTGACGTAGATATAAGTGACTCAGATCCAACTTTCACTATCGGGAGACCTGAATCTAGAAGAGGTATTCATTTATCAAGATCCAGCAGCAGTTCTTCATCTTCTCCAAATGCTACTGATAATACTTCGAAAAATTTAACTTTGAAACGAATTCGAAACCCAACCAACTGGAAGCAAAATATTGCTAAAGCCTTAAGAAATACTGGAAAGGCGTATGTATCTATGACCACTAAAAAAGAAATACCTGCCCGTATCATGAAAGATCCTTGCAAATGTAGATTAAAATGTGTAGATAATGTTGTCGACGGAGATAGAAAACTATTGTTTGAAAAATATTGGTCTCTAGGCAATATTGAAATACAAAGATCATACATACGGTCTTGTATGATCGAAATAAAACCGAGGTACAAATTTAGTAATGCTGCTAAACCTAGGTTGCCAAATAATGCCTTTTACTTCACTATAAACAATAATAAGGTTCGTGTCTGCAAGAATTTTTTTATTAATACGTTAGGAATATGCGATCGTCAAATCAGAACTGTTAAGAAAAAGTCTGACGAGCATGGGTTTTTAAACACCGATATGAGAGGCAAGCAAGTGTCAAAGAAGCCTATAGATCCAGTACTTATTGAGGATATTAAAACACACATAAACTCTATACCAAAAATAGAATCTCATTACTTGAGAGCAAATACCTCGAGAGAATACATTAGTGGAGAAAAGACGATTATGAACATCTGGAAAGATTTTAATAAGAGTCAAGAAGAAAAAACTAAATCTACATGTCAGTATTGGGTGTACTATGACGTTTTTACTAAACAGTTTAATATAAGTTTTTTTCAACCAAAGAAGGACCGATGTGACTTGTGCCTAGATTATGAACTTGCGATGCAAACTAGAAATTAAAGATAAATATGAACAACACATTGAAGAAAAAGATTTGTGTCGCAAAGAAAAACGCAAAGATCGAAAAAATATCAATGATAGTAATATTTGCGCAGTTTATGATTTACAAGCCGTTATGCAGTGTCCTACGGGAGAAACATCATCGTTTTTTTACAAATCTAAACTAAACTGCCTGAATTTCACTATGGTCGAAATGATGAAAAAAACTGAAGAAAATAAAAAACGTAAAAGATATGAAAGCGATGAAATAGGGGCCTATAGCAATGTATACAGTTATTTTTGGGATGAAACGCAAGGGCACAGAGGAGCAAATGAAATTGGATCATGTATTTTTGAGTACTTACAAAGTTTAAATGAAAAAAATGCAGGTAATAAAGAAAAACTCCATATAACATTCTACTCCGACAACTGTTGTGGCCAAAACAAGAATAAATTTATTGTATCGCTATATTCGTATGCACATAAGCATTACACATAAGTTTTAATTAAGGGGCATACCCAAAATGAAGGGGACAATGTGCACAGCTTAATAGAAAAATAAATTAAGAGAAATAAAAAGGCGGGACCAATATATACACCACAGCAATATGTGACTTTGATAAAAAGCGCAAAAAGAAATGGGAAGCCATTTAATGTTAAGGAATTAACCTATGATTTCTTTATTGATATAAAGGATCTACAAGAAAAGTGGGGCTACAACTTTAATGAGGACGAAGACAAGAATACAATATGTTCCAATGACATCAAAATACTGAATTTTCGTAAGAGCCAACCATTTTTCTTCTATTTTAAAACTTCATATCGACAAAGTGAGTACCAAAAGGTGAATATGAGAAATAAACGTAAGAAAATGATTGACCCTGCTGAAGTAACTACAACTAAATTATTTACACAAAAACTTAACTCTAGGTTAAGCTATGTTCAATAAGTTATGTTCAATAAGAAAAAATACTTACGCGATCTCATTAACAAAAACTTAATTCCTAATTATTATTTACATTATTATAACACTATACTATAAGTGTTTTAAGAAATATTATTTTTCTTAAATGTTTCATTTTATCTTTTCATATTATTAACCTACAAGTTCCTTGATAGTACATGATTAGTTATTAGGAAATGTTACCTTTTGTTAAATGTTTAATTTTATGTTCATATTTTATTTTAATAAAAGTGATGATTATTAGTACAAATCAGTATACATCGTATAGGTTCCTACTTACTTTATTTTATAATAGATACCAAAAATGTTTAAAGACTGAAGAGCTTTTTAAATTAAAATGCTTACATAATGTGAACTTACTGTTAATTTAGAAGTAGGTACCACTTTTGTGATTTGATAAAACGTTTAACTTTGATTTAAGTTTTAAGTTACATACTTCGCATATTTAATTTTCTAATAAATATTTTTCACATTTAATTAGAGTTTTCTTTTATGTTGTATTAAATTCTATTAATTTTATTATTAGACAGTCGTTTTAGGGATTAGAATACAATTTTTAAACAAATCTTAGAAAAATACAGACCTAAAAACTAAACGGTCTTTTAAAAAAGCATAACTTCAGTCATACAATGACCTAAATACTCACCATAATTTAATAATAATTTTTTTTTCATACAAGTTTACATTATTCATTCTTTTATATTTAATTATTGTCTGAGTAAATAATTGAAGTTTAATATAAAACAATTAAAATACGCATATTTCTTAAAAATAGCCGATAATTTTATATTTTCTTCATAATGTACAGACCTAAGAATCTTTTTTCGCCATTTATCTAAAATTTGGTTTTTTGCATTAAGTCACTACATTTCTAAGTGTGCGAGATGACAACCGACGGCAATCAAGGCGAGTCAGAAAATATACAGTCAGAGAATACCCGAAAGAACATTTTTTCTTCAATTTACAAGCACACTTTCAGTGTCCAAAATGAAAGAGAAAAATATTTTTCATTACCACTTGAGACAGAAGACACAGATGTTTTGTCTTGGTGGTCAAATCAAAAGTATCACTTGCCTCGTCTGACACAAATGGCATATGATGTATTTTGTGTGCCAGCATCAAGTGTTCCAAGCGAACAAGCTTGTTCCAAATCTGGTAATTTAATTACAAAAAAACGAAATCGCTTAGGAACGCAAAGCATTAGAGCGTCAATGTGTCTGTCATCATGGCTGAAAATCCTTTAACTTTCTACGTTCAATTTAACACCTCAAATTATTGTACAAATAAATAAATTATTATTTACAGCTTATAATATTGCTATTTTTATTTACTTCTGATTAGACTTCTAAATTAATAGAATGATACAAAAGATTTTAGCTGAGAGTGTTTAGCTAGTGCACAGTTTAGTAGTTACTGCAATGGGGATTAGTCTTTTTGATAATTCTTAAAAGATGGAGTAATTTTAAGTCTTTTTTATAACTTATCACTTATACATGACTCCGTAGACGAGTCTTTTTATCTCAAACTTAAAAGCCTTAAAAGACTTAAAAGCCTTATAAGACTAACAAGCCTTATAAGCCTCAAAGCACTAGACACTATGCTTAATCTACGCAAGCCTTAGTCGAGAACTAAAAAGACTTACGAGACTAAAAACTAAGGGTTTAAAGGACTAAGTCAGTCTTTAGCTGTCAAATGTAGTCTAGTCGCTTCTTACAAGACTAAAATCACTGAGTCTCTTTCATCGCTAAATATAGTCGGTCAGTAACGGCTATAGTCAGGGCAAGCGAAGGGCCTGCAGTATTTGTCCGCCTAAACTGCACAGAATGACAGTGTACACATGTGTCGGGTGTTGCAATCCCATATGTCTGCAAGGTTCTCGCCCTTTGTGCAAAAATTGTCAATGATTTATGCCAAATTGAGTGTCGGAATTTTTATTTTTTGATTTCAGAGGTAGCTTTTGTTTTTTCTTGATTAGATTTTAAGTAAAAAATGTTAAATTTGTCATATCGATGCCTAACAGCCAAAAAGGAATAAACGACATATTTTGGGATTTTGAGTTATATACATAGTTACAATCGTCATTTTTTTCTGCGTCGTTTGATCTGGGTTACGTGTTTCTAAGCGAATCTTTATGTCGCTTATGCGGTAGTAAAATTATAGATATGAGCCTTTTTTTTTCGATATAATCGACCAAAATTTTGATGAGATATTTTTTTTGGTGGTTGATCTACAAAATATCTGAGAATAACGAACTTATGCTCTTTCGACTTTCTGTAGTATTGTAATGATCTACCGTTAACCTATTTCGCCTAGAAATAAAAATTGAGAAATATGGTATTATAATAATTTGCCTCTACATAATTATTTATCGAAATACGTTTAATACTTTCTGGCAGTTTTTTTTTAAACATTAGTTGTTTATTGTAATTTGGTCACATTTTTAAGAATCTGTTTGGTCCTTACTCTTTTTTCCCTGTTAAAAATAAATGATAAAAAAGCGGTTAGTACATTTTGTCCCTGCAAGTACTTAATAATATTTTGTCGCTTATCCTTTTTTACCCTCCTGATATTTAAACAATTTTGGCGATTAGATAAAAAGGTACACCTACATTTTAACGTTATTCCAATCTGTACTCGGCGTATTGTGTCGTTTAGTCAATCTAGAATAATTGAAATTGGCGGTTGTCGGTATCATTCTCTCGAAACAAATGACCCAAGCAGCAACGTGACGTACTTTAGTCGTCGGGCGACAGCTGGGCAAGCGCCACGTGCGCATGTGAGCCATTTTGGCGCGATATATTTTCACGTTTTGTGTTTATTAGGTAAGTCAAATTTCATATTTAATAAAGTAGAATGATACTTATTTCTTGTTTAAATGATGTGTAAAGATTTATATTATTTGTAAAATGTAAAGTTACCTACATTAAACACTCAAAAATATTATTGATTTATTGTGTCGATTATTTAAGGTTATCAACATGTCGTCGAGAAAACGTACAATGGACATCATTGGCAAAGCCCTACACAGTTCCCACATACAATTTCCGCCGCCAAAAGCAAAAGAACATTAACTTTTGATATGTTAGAACCGGTTCAGGTAAGAATAGGTTGTAAGAATTTAGTAGTTGTAATAGGGTTTTAAACATGATAGCTACCTAAGTACCTACCTACACAAAATTATACGCATTTATACCTGACTACCTGCCTCGGTGGTCGAATGGTCTCAGTAGTATCTATGTCAGTAATGGGACTGCTGAATACGAGCTTGTGGGTTCGATTCCCAAATGGGACAAAGCTATGTGTGACCCAAAAAAGTTTGGTTAGGTCTAAATGTAATTTCTATATAGGTACTGTAGGTATGCATTTACAAATAAGAAGTAGATACATAAATAAGTATGTGTACCCGTTGTCTAGTACCTTCCATAGTACGTACCTAGACTGCCTCGGTAGTGCAGTAGTCTTAGTATGGGACTGCTTAACACGAGGTCTTGAGTTCGATTCCCACATAAATCAACTATTTGTGCGATCAATTAATTGTTCTAAGACTAGGTATTATTTGTGTCCGTTTCTTCTATATTTATAAAGTACCCCGCGACACAGCGCATGTTACCTATTGCGGAAGATATCTTTAAAGAAAAATTATAGGTAATGTAATGTAATTTTGAAAAGCACTTACTATGATAACTATTCAATTCGGAATGAAGCTGAAAAAGTGAATCCTCAGACGGGACTAGAACCCGTGAACTTTCCCTTACAGGGGGAAGGCTCTGACCACTAAGTCACTTTTCGACGGGGTTGCTTTAATGACGTTTTTTTTTATTTATAGGTAAACGTAGGTCATGATGAAATTGAAAATGATGAGCCAGCATGTCAATCGTTTATAGACACTGAAGCCTTAGACAACCAAATAGTAGCCGAATCGTTACCTGAACTGAGTACTGATATTGAAATGACATTATCTACAATCCCAACATCTTGTGCGACGGCAGATCACTTACCATCTACCAGTTTTGCGCCGGAACCTAAAGTAAATAACAAAGACAAATTGAATCCTAAAAAAAAACGTAAAGCTAAACTAAATTAACAATATTTTGATTACCTACTATTTATCAGATGAAGAGGATTTTACTACTATTTTTGGAGAAGACATTGATTCGGATACGTATATACCTACTTCAGATTCATCAGATTCGGATAATTCGGGTAAAAATTCTAAACCAAAAAAAAATAAAAGGCTGATAAAGATTCTGGGAACATAATATCATCAATAGCTCCGACAGGCCCTAACGTAGTAGGAGAGAATGCAACAAAACAAAAACGCATGAATAATAAGAAAGAGAGACAAAAATTGAAGCAATCTGGACAAGCATATACGAAGCGTGATTTTTTTTTTTTTTTTTAAATCCGCGGCCCGATGTCGTGGCCGCACCTACGACCATTGTCGAGCGCCTCCGGTAGAGACTGAGAGAATACGAAGCGTGATGGAACTGAGATTGCGTCTAAAGAAGTTAAACCAAACCCATGTATAGGAAAAAAGTGTGGTAATGATTGTGGTTCGGTAACAGATGAGAAGCGAAATAGTATACCTACACAGTTTTTTTTGGAATCTACCAGTGCAACGCCGTAAAGATTGGCTTGTATCTATGACGCAGAAACTGGCTGTGAAACGAAAAAGAAGTCAATACTCTGATAAACGAACTTTTACTTATAAATACACAATAACTGAAGGTGAAGGACAGCGGCCAGTTTGTCTCCAATTTTTAGCAGCTACTTTGGATGTTGGTCATAAATTAATTCAATACACCGTACAACAATCTGCACTCGGACTAGCTAAAGAAGACAGTCGTGGTAGGTGTGAACCATATAATAAAACAAAAGATTCGACAATTCTGTCGCTAATCAACTTTATTAAAAGCTTACCAGCTGTGCCTTCACATTACTGTCGCAAACACAGTAGCCGTGTTTACCTTCCATCTAAAATGAAAAACTTAGCAAATCTATACAATATTTACAAGACCTATATAGAGAAAGGAATCGACATTGTAAGCGAAAGAGTGTTTCGATCTATATTCAACGACAAATTTAATATAGGTTTCCATGTCCCTAAAAAAGATAAATGTTTGAAATGTTTGAAATTTGAACGAAATATAGATAACCCTGAAATAGAAGAAGAAAAGAAACAGCATGAATTAGAAAAAACCGAAAGTTACAATAGATTTAAAGCTCATCAAAATATACATAAAAGTGATCCTAGTACTTTATGCACTAGTTTTGATCTCCAAAAGGTATTAAAAACTCCATATGGAGATAGTATGTTATTATTTTATACCCGTAAATTAGCTGTATACAATTTTTGTGTTTATGAGAATGGTACCCGCCGCCACCTATATTGTTACTATTGGGATGAATGTAATGGAAAAAGAGGTGCCAACGAAATCACTACAATACTCAGTAAATACAGTGGGTGGCCAAATTATTAGGGACAGTGCCAGCATTTATGTATTTTCTAGTTTAAATCGATTTTATTCAGTAAATAAAGTGGTCTATATTGTAGTTTTTATTGAATAGCATTTCTGGTATCCCTATTATTGTTTTTGATAAGTAGTAACACTGGTAGCCGGCGACATCTGTCAATTAATGCTATTAGCACTCATCGAAACGCCATTTTTATGAAAAGTGATTTGTTGAAATTTTTAAGTGTAGGCGTTTTATATAATAAATATCACCGTTTTTCCTGAGATTCGTATATCCTATATTGTTTATACGTAAGTATTGTTTATTATTAGAATACTTTAGCTAAATTTTATTAATAATATGGCGTGATAACCTAGAAATTGTCACTTTTAGAATGGGAAAAGCTTCTGATACCTCCCCGAGGAAATGTAGGGAAATACAAACATTACTACAGCACTCTTCACATTCCCAGAGAGAAATAGCACATATTGCAGGAGTTTCCAAGTCAGTAGTTAACCGTATAAAAATAAAACTCGGTCAAAATCAACCGCTTGAAGCAAGACGCGTGCGAAAATGTGGCAGAAAACGAATAACTACTCCTCGTACTGATCGGAAAATCAGAGATATCTGCCTAGAAAACCGTAAAAAGAGCGTTACTCGTCTTACTACAATTATGAAGGATGAGGGAATAGAAGTTTCCGAAAGGACAGTTCGGAGGAGGTAGGCTGAAGAAAACCTGATCGGTCGTCGGCCGATTAAGAAACCACGTCTCACTGAGGCAATGAGGAAAAAGCGACTGCAATGGGCCAGACAACATAGAAATCTGACTGTAGCAGACTGGAATCGAGTAAGTACAACCTTTCTATCCAAGTTGTAGTACTAATTAATGATTTTTCGTCTATTTTTTTTTTACATTTTACAGGTTTGCTTCTCTGACGAGTCAACATTCCAGATTTTGGTCGATAAAAGTTCATTTGTCCGACGACGCCCTCGGGAGCAGTACCATCCAGATTGCCTAATAGAGAGGATAAAACATCCTGTTAGCATTATGGTATGGTCAGTGATCTCAGTCAAGGGTATGGGGCGCCTATACATCGTAAATGGTACTATGAGACAAGACCAGTACAAGCAAGTACTAGAGACGCGACTATTGCCTCAGCTGGAAGAATGGTTCCCTGGTGGTGAAGAACATGTTTTTATGCACGATTCGGCACCGTGCCACAAAGCCAGGAGTGTCACTACATTCCTGGCGGGAAAAAATATTACTGTTTTGCCATGGCCTGGGAATTCACCAGACATGAATCCTATAGAGAACATGTGGGAACTCACTAAACGGGCCGTTGCCAAAGAAATGATAACAACCAAGCGCCAGTTGATCGAGGCCCTAATAAAGGAGTGGCATCATAACTCAGAATTAAAGAAAAATGCAAAAGTCTGCATAGAAAGCATGCCCCGACGCATACAAGCTGTAATTGCAGCAAAGGGAGGCATTACAAAATATTAAAATTTAACCCTAGATCACTAAACATTAGTCTCACAGGCGACACACCCCCCACGCATTCGTAGTTTTGGTATGTTCCCGGCACTATCCCGCCTCACCGCGCTCAGTACCTACCGTCCTAATTGATTGTTTTAGTAACCCGTGCGCATGCACTGCGTTCGCGCGTTGTTTATTACCGGAGTTTTGACAAGTTGTTAGTCTCACGGACTAATATTTAGTGACTACGCGTGTAAAGTAAGTCGAGGTGAGTTATGAATGTTATGGTTATTGTTATTGATATTTTGTTTATATAAACTATTTTTATTGCTTTCTGAGAATTTCTACTGCTTTGTAATGTGATAAATTCAAACATCGTTTATTTTATTAGTGTGCATAGGTAAGAATAACAAGTATGGATACGTAAAAGTTAACGCCTTCATTTTGGTTTAGATGGATTTCATACGAGATGAGAAAATTCAGCAGATTTTGAACGAATCTGACGACGAGAATGATGACCAAGATGTAAGTCTTCCTGGTGAACTTTCAGAGTCTGAACAAGAAGATAACTTAGAGGACGACTTCTGCGTAAACACCGACGCAAGTGATGAAGGATCTTTGGTCTCTTCTGACGACGAGATAAACATAGTCAGAGGTAACCGAAACAGAAATATTATTCACTCTGATGATAGCTCACCTGAGCGGTCACAGCTACATCAACCCTCGTCATTGCCTCAAAATCCGGTGATCAATCCAGGTAAATCATATCTACATGGGAAAAATAAACACAAATGGGCAACTGCTCCACGCATTTCAGGCACTCGTACATCAGCTTGTAACCTTGTTCAATTTATACCTGGACCTGTAAGTGAAGCAAGAGATATCGTAGAACCTATTATATTATTCAATTTGTTCATATCTAATGAAATGATTGACCAAATTGTAATCCACACAAATGCTGAAATTAATTCAAAAAAGGAAAAGTACAGACAGTTGTCCCAAACTAATTCTCTTACCTCAGCTGATGAAATGAAAGCTTTGTTCGGTCTTCTTCTGCACTCAGCTGCTATAAAAAGTAATCATTTGCCTACAAGAATGATATTTGACACCAAGCGAAGCGGCAGTGTTTTTCGGGCGTGTATGAGTGCTGAGAGATTTGACTTCCTACTAAGATGTTGTCGGTTCGACAATAGAGGTACTAGAGGTGAAAGAAGAGAAACAGATAGATTTGCGCCAATACGGGAGCTCTGGGAAAGGTATATATAGATGAGCAATTAGTTGGGTTTCGAGGTCGTTGCCCGTTTCGTATGTATATACCAAACAAACCCAATAAATATGGTATCAAGATTGTAATGTTAGCAGATTCGAACTCTAAATATGTTTACAATGCTACTCCATATTTGGGTAAAGGAACCAACTACAGCGAGAACACGCCACTGGCTACACATTTTGTAAAATAATTATGTGAACCAGTTTATGGGACAAACAGAAACATCACTATGGACAATTGGTTTACATCCGTGTCACTTGCTTCAGAATTACTGAAATCTCCTTATAAATTTACAATTGTTGGCACATTGCGCGGAAATAAACGAGAAATACCACAGGAAATGAAAAACATAAAAACAAGAAATGTCGGCACTTCAATATTCGCCTTCGATGCTGAGAAAACCTTGGTGTCCTATAAACCGAAGTCCAACAAAGTGGTCTTTCTTTTATCAACATTACACGAGCAGCCGAATATTAACTCCACTACTAAAAAGCCGGAAATAATTCATTTCTACAACAGTACAAAAGGCGCCGTTGATACTGTTGACCAGATTTGTTCGGGTATGAGTTGCAATCGCAAAACAAATAGATGGCCTCTATGCATATTTTATAATATGCTGAACTTATGCATGGTCAATGCGTATGTCATATATGCATCAAATATAGTACGGCTACAACAAAAACCATTGAAACGCAGAGCATTTGTTCAGAAATTGGCAGATGATCTTATTGAGCCATGGTTGCGAGAACGATACAAGACTGTAACTTTGAGGAAAGATATAAGGGCCAGTATCAAAGATATACTGCAAATTGAAAATGTTGTAGCTAGTACTTCTCAAGCACAACCAAACAAAAGGAAAATTTGCGCAGTTTGTCCATACCAGAAACACAGAATGACCAAAGTGTCATGCCACTCCTACAGAAAGGCCATTTGTGGCGAGCATACCGTTCCTGTTTGTTCAGATTGCCAAGAATAACATTTTAGTATGTGTTATAATTTTTAAGAAAGATTAATAAATGTCCTTTACATAATTACTAAATTAATCCTAAATAAAAGTATTTTTCATTTAAATATTATCGTTTCATTTTGTTAGTCTAAATGACTAATGTTTAGTGATTGAGTAACTCGAAAATATGTTTAGTGAGCTAGGGTTAATATCCTTAAATTTCTTTTAATGCACACATCACAAAAAATATACAAATAAATAGTTTTAATTAAGTAACCTGTAGTTTTTATTATCTTGTGTACATATGCTTTTAAATTAAAAGTTGCACAGACACCTACATTCAATTAATCGGTTGCACAAAATCAGTTTAAGTGGAAACTACTATAAACAATATACTGTCCCTAATAATTTGGCCACCTACTGTATATTCAAACTGTTGATGAACGTGGCACAATTAAAAATTTGTTGCTGTATGCCGATTGTTGTCCGGGTCAGAATAGGAATAAAATAATTTTGGCAATGTTACATACAACATTGCAAACGTGCATTAATATTCAAACTATACAGCTTAACTTTTTGCTAACTGGCCATACGTACATGCCTGTGGATTCTGTACATGCTGTTATAGAAAAAAACTTAAAAAATACCATTATTTATGCACCTTCACAATGGTATACAATATTTACAACAGCAAGACCAGATCCAGAACCGTAAAATGTCGAGCTTTTGCAGTTTAGAGACTTTAATAAATGGGATTCAATCAGTGATAAATACTTCAAAGGAAATCTAATAGGAAAAATAAGTAAGATGCGTGTTGTCACATTTCGAAAGAAGAAGGATAATTTGATTTTTGTAAAAAACTCGATGAATGACGATGCTGAATCTTATACTATCGAAGGGAATCCAAAAACGAGAATGAGTCCACCAGCATGTTATAAATCTTTAATACCTGTATCTAAGGCCAAACACGATGATTTACTTAAACTGTGTCGAGATAAGGTAATTCCCGATTTTTTTCACAGTGAATACAACAGCATCATTGGTTCCAACACTGTTCAAGATACACTCCCTGATTCTGATATTGAAGATGTTGAAGTAGAATAAGTGTTTGGTTAAATTCAATATTACTTATAATTATTATGCATAAGTGAAAGACAAGACTTGTTACTTTATTAATGTTATGTTTTTTAAACTAAGATAACGAACATTGATCTCGATTTGATATAGGTAACTATAATTAGTATCTAAATAGTAATAGTTTCAAGTCTATTTTTTGATCTCGGCGAATATGTGATATAAGTATAAGCCATAAGTAGTAACAAATTGTTAATTAGAAAGTGGCATTTTTAGTCAATTATAGACTGAACTGTTTAATAAAATTATATAGTTTTATTATTTAGACCTCTCGGGTGAACCTGAAATTTTTTCTCCTCCAAATACTTTTAAATAAAAAGTACATCGAAACACATTATAATAGTATAATAATCGTAGTTTCTTAAAAAAAATACTTAATACAATTTTCCATTCAGTGAATTTTCATTTGATAGCTGGTTATACCACATTTCCACAATATTATTTCTTACAAAAAATACACTTGCGTTATTTTTCCTCAATTAGAATAAAACTTGAGGTGAGGTTACATAATTTTTTGCTGGAAGCTAATAATTTGTGTATTTCATTTACAACATTTTTGCTATTTGTAAAATTAAGACCATTTGGGGTAACGGTAACTACTATTTGTAGCCTGAATTTCATAAAAATAACAACACCAGTCAATAAATAGTGCGATAAAAGCTAAAAATATACATTTTCAGCCTTTCGGGAACTATACATTTTTTCTGATGATTTTTTTTCGTTTCTTTTTAACTTTAAATCACTCTCCTGTAAAATTAGTAAAGTGGCGGTTATTCCTTTTTGGCCGTTAGGCATCAATATTATTTATATAAGGTCTATTAAAATGGTATACAAGGATCTCATGTCAACTAAGGCTGAAAAGTACCACAAATTGTTAATAATTCTATTAAAAAAAAACTTTAATAAATACTGATTAAATTCATTTAAATTTGTTTTATTACATTCCAATAGTTAAATATCAACATAATTTTAAATCATCCAGATGCAATTTTATGAAAAAAATTAACTTCGATAGTAGTAGCCTGTGAGACGTCATATCCCTTATAGTGTTATAAATTTGGACACATGACACTGAACATGTTAAAGATTTTCAATTAATTTGTATTGTGCTGGAGCGAAGGGGTATCTACGAGGTGCAGTAATTCAGACGATGTATAACTGCGATGGTAAAGCAGCGTGGACAATTATAACTTCTCAATAAGCTTATCCATGGCAATCACATTGTAACGACTTGTTGCCAAAGGAACAGGACTGAACATTATTCTTATAATTTTAATTTGTTTAAAATTTGATTTCATATTAAGAATATTGTTACGTTAACACTTTGAGTTTCATTGCAGTTCGACTTTTATTGTGGTTTGGCTTTTATTGTAGATATCTACAATTGTTATGAAAAAACAACACTCTGATTACAACACAATGTTTCATACAAAAACTATTTAAAATTTGAGAAAATGTTGACTATAAAGTCAAACAAACCAACTAACCTAGAAAACTTTTTACAACACAACACTACAAGAAAGTATTTCAGCGAGTCGAACAGACTAGGTCCAATCTTCGTATATAATCATATTACATGATTAGAGAGACCATGACCAGAGCCATAGAAAGACTACAACTGATTCAGACAAATATATTTTCCAAAGCAACAGACCAAATCACAATTCCATCGTATGGCTTTCTGTGCTGCTCTTTTAACAAAGAAACTTTAATTTGCTATGTTCCGTAAATCAAAGGCATAATCCCGTAAAACAAATAACAAATTGAATGAGCTTGAACCAATAAAATTCAATAAATCTGTGAATTTCCACGCGTATACAAAGCACACTTTGATTTCTACTCTTACATGATGTCTGATGTCTATTGTCTTTCTGTCATGCATGTCATTTCTCATATCCGAACTCCGACTCATGTATGTCAATCAATTGTCAAGTCAACAACAAACCATTTTTTCTCCATGTGGACCGGCTAAAGTCTATGACCATACCGCCTTTTCATCGGTCATTCATTCAATTTTTATATATAGAAATAGTTGGAGCCTGGGTCTTCAGTCATTATTACATTATACTCTACTGATTTTTTTCCAATTCAGTTTGTTTGACTTTTGTCTTCATTCAATTCAAAATAATTTTAATGCCAGTGCAATTTATTAATTATTGAGCGGAGCGAAGCGTAGCGTATCTTAGACAAGTGTAAATCGTTTGTGTGCTTACTCCTCCGAAACGGCTCGACCGATTTTGACCAAATTTGGCATGCTGGTCGACATCATACCCGGGAGTGCATATCTCTGAAATCATGAAAATAGAGCATAAAAAAAAATTAAGAAAATTTGCGCGGCTCAACATTTGCAATTAGTAGCATGCATTGCATACCTAATTTATTTTGTTAGTTATTGTCATCTAATGCTAAAATACTTACACGTAACGACAACAGTACTATAGGTACTAATAATTTTAGCATAGAGTTCAGAGGAAGTAGCTAGGAGGTACAATAGAATACATCAATATTGATGAAATATTGGTTTTGTGAATTAAATTGGCAAAGAATTGCATTATTTTATCAAGGTGGTTCGTGTCAAGTTTTGCTACCCCGCCATCTAGGAGTTTAAATAAGTACTACGAAAGAAGGGTGTTTAACATAGTGTGTAAGTTCATTACTAGTTTGAGTTACTAGAGGGCACGGCTATACAAAAATGTTCTGGGTCCATATTGACTCACCTAAAGTTCTTTATCCGAAATTGTTCTTCCTAACGATTTGTAATCCGAATGATCACTCCTCCTAAAATTTTCCATCCTAAAGTTTTTATTCATACTATTTGTAGTGCTACCGTCGATGTTCATAACACTCATGTTTCCGAAAATTGTTATCAATAAAATCGTTAACATACAATATTAAAGCTCCTACTGTTTTTTATCCTAACGTTTTTATACCTTTTTCGTTTTCTTTCGTTTTTATTTTTTTATTCGTTTCTGGCACTTCGCCGGCCGCTACCGCGGCACGCTCGCTTCGCTCGCTCGGCTCGTGCGTTGTGTGGTCACAATTCTAACCTAACCTAAACCAAGAACTATAAATATGACCGATTCGTTTCTGTAAAAGTCCGTAAAAGTTACGCAAAATTAATGTAAATAATACTGATTATTATTAATAAAAATAAATCTAAACAAAAAAGGTATGACTTTCAATAATAGTGTAAAAGATGGTTATGTTGACAAAATATAGGAAAATAAATAATAGTATAATAGATGTTTATTGCTACCGACATTATGAAGTTGAATGATTCGGAATTAAAACATTAGAGACAGAGTAGTTAGGAATTGTGATTGTTAGGATGAAAAATGTTAGGAAGAACATTTTCGGAGTTCCAATTTTCTGAGTTGAAAATTTAGGTGAACTTTGGCGCACCCAAATGTTCTTGGCTTAGTATTGTATTAATTTATCAGCTGTAGTAGTATTTTCTTCTACTATTAATTTTCTTTCTTGTAAATAAATTCATTAACACTAAATAAAAATTAACAGCTTAATAATTAGTCAGTTTACTAACAACTTTTACTTTATATTTTATTTATTTAAAAGATGTTTTAAAAATTTTCATTCCTAATTCCCACGGCAACGCAACACTGAGATAAAGGTATTGGTACATATACTTTACTTATCAATACTTTAATTCTGTAAATACTCTATCTAAGGGGGTAGGCAGAGGCTTTTATTACTTCTACATCTCGCAGGGTAATTTGTTGTTCTCAGTGAGGCGAGAACCGGGTCGGTCACTTTGCGTTGGTACTGTGAAGAGGTGCTTGCACGTTCGCATACGACGTCATTGAGTTTATTGTAAATTTGTATTGGCTGATATAAATCAGACAATTTAAAATATTAAGAAACATTTAAACGAAATAGAACAGATGGAAGAAACAGAGGAGGAGGAGTCGGGTCAGGACCGCGATGGCGGATGCCTGAGCTCCTACAGAAGTCATAAATGAATTACGAATTATAAAAGTGTTTTATATGTAATAATTGTTAAATATATTGGATACCGGGGAAACCGAACGCTTTTGATTCCAGTAGATGAGATGATATCCCTGGTACTCAAACGTTACTCAACGTTACAGTACCTACCTACGCTGCCTAGGCTATAGCCTCGTCAGTCTGGCCGGGTAGGTGTACCGCGTAGGTACTGTAACGTTACAGTACCTACGCGGTACACCTACCCGGCCAGACTGAAACTCCCCGGTACCTACGTAGGTACCGGGGAGTTTGCTAAGAAAACCGACTGGTCGTCATATAATACTATATTAACACAATTAAAGTTAAACAATTATTTTCGCCGTTGGGCACCGCCAAAGGCGGACTGTCCTCGCAGCGATCTTGTTTTCCTCGTGACATTACTTCAGTTCATATTTCAAATCAGACGTCGCTGGATGCCTAGGTGTTAGTGGCCTGCAGACACCGACGAACGAAAGAGGTCGAGTGCTCTACAGTAGGTACCTACAGGTGCCCAATGAAATGCATGTCTCCTAGCCGGGACCCCTCCATGGGACTTGGAAGCGAGAGCCCTTGCGTCATTGTTCCAATGGCGCAAGGAGGCGCTGGAGCGGGACCACAGGCCTGCGTCTCGAGAAATCGATGACCGGCGGTCCCAACTCCGACAGGATCTCATGGAGTCATGGAGGGTGCGACTTGAGCAACCCAAGTGGGGTGCCACCATCATCGCGGCGGTGAGACCGATCATGGACGATTGGCTGCAGAGGCAGCATGGTGACCTCACGTATCGTGCGACGCAGATCGTTACCGGGCATGGATGCTTCGGTAGCTATCTGTTTCGCAATCGTCGTGAGGTCACACCCCGCGTGTCAACACTGCGAGGTTTCCGACGACGACACCGCACTCCACACGTTGGTGGAGTGCTCAGCGTGGGTGAGTCCGCGCCGGGACCTCGTAGTGGGTCTGGGCGTGGATACCCTCTCGCTGGAGACCATGCTTCAAGCCATGGTCTCCAGCGGGAGTAGGTGGAACGCGGCCGTGTCCTTCTGCGAGCAAGTCGTGCTCGCGAAGGAGGCGGCCGAGAGGGAGAGGGAGCGTACCCTCCCCGCCGAGTTCCGTAGTCAGCGGCGAGCACGCCGCAGACTCATCTACGCCCAAGACCATCGACCTCCATGATCGGGGCCTAAGGACGGCGGGATCGCTTCCCGTCGTCCTTACAGAAGCAGGCTAGAAGGGTTGCGTGCTGCGGGGCCTTTGCCCCATAGCACGCAACCAGATTCACTCACTGACGCGGGATAAAACCCGACCCCAACGACGCGGGATTCACAACCCGACCCAACCCCCGCAGAGACCACAGAGGTGGTCAAAGTCCGCCGGGCGCCACTGGAAATACGTTCTGCTTGTAACCAGAGACGCCCGGCAACGGACGTTAGAGCGGCCGGAACTAAAAAAAAAAAAAAAAAAAAAAAAAATGGTACCCACAGGTTAGAATGGAATCACTTGGGCTCTGGAGATTATGAAGGGTCCTATAGCTAACGGGTATATCCAAATTGAAAAATCCTTGGAATTGTATTTATTCGGAGTTAATACTTAATTAAAAACGTTTAGATTTAAACATGGTTTGGGTGGGATAGATGTGGAAGATAAACTTAAAAGGTTTTATTGAGGAGTAGGGTGAAGAGGCGTTTTCTGGACTTTGTTCTAGTTAAAGTCTTAGTCTTTGGAGTAGTTACTGTTATGTACCTACCTATATCTTCGAAGAACTTGAAATGATCACACTTGATTACTATACTAATGCGCCTTAACTAATGAACGGTTTTAGAAAATTATTTCACTGATATGAAGCTACATTCCTGAGTAACAGGCTAGGTTTTATCTCGGTAAAGTATTCCCACGGGAATGTGAATGGAGGAAATATTGATCAGCTTGTAGGTAAGTAATCTATACACTAGGTAGCTGAAGCGCGCGGCTCCGTCAGCGTGGAAGAATTTTGTCATTCCCAATATTTTTGGTCCTAAAATAAAATTCGATTTTGTTTTAGGGCTACGATATCACCCATGGGCTGTGGAGGTCAGATGGCAGTCGCTCCACGGAAAGACAAGAAGGGGAAAAGGCTCGGTGGATAATATATATACACAAATATTTTACCATTCAGTTTTAACTTCATTCGAAAAATGTCTTTGGATCTTTCCGAAGATATTTTCGCATTTTTTTAATTAATTAGCAGGAGCATTTAATAATAAAGTTGGGCCTGTTGAAGACATACAACAACCCGTCATTAGGCCGAGCAAATCAAATGGAAATAAAATAAAAAAGTTGGTCAAAGAGCGCTGTTTGGTATAAAACTTTATCGTAATGAGTTCTTAAAAATTTTGCCGATGGCTAAGAAAGGAGGTATTGCCATAATATCTGTAATTACTGGACTAGCGGGCGCTCGTGGCTTCGCCTGCGTGAAATAGTTTTATGGCTCCCAATTCCGGGGGTAACACATTCCCGGCATGAAAAGTAGCCTATAATCTTAAAATTCCATTCCATTAAAGCCATTCCAGTTCGTAGATTAGCGGGAACCTCTGTCTGTTCCCGCTAATCTACGAACGAATTTTTTTAAATACATTTTTCACGTAAGAATCGTAGAGGTTACCTACCGGGCTACCTATACTCGTATACTATCATAATATATCCAGTTATTAAAAAGCTGTTAATTTGGAATTACACATAGACACATATACGCGAATTCTAGTGTGAGATAGGAGATAGGGCCTTTATGTATAACGCGCTATTTGACACAAAAATATATTTTTTTAATTGAATCAGTAGTTTCAGAAAATAGCGCGTTCAAACAAACAAACTAATTATTCAGCTTTATGATACTTATTATAAAAAGTAAAATATAGATTTTAAATTACCAACTTTAACTTTATTAGACCAGAACTCTGGTTAATATTTGGCACAAAGAATAAGCATTGCCACACAACGTGGAAATGCTGCCAGCCTTCTCGGAACATTGCCAGTCGGCGACGAGGCGGAGGAATTCTTTGACGCATATTAGAATTTAGATGTAATTAGAAGGTATAATTAGAATAGACAATGTAGGTACATATTTATTTAGTTTCAATTGTATTGTATGTGCAGATTAATATTCAAACTGTGTGACACTAAAACAATATGACGTTGATTTGAATAGTATTCGAATCAACGCTCTGGCTCGTAGTGTCACATTTTTTGGGTGGGGCCCGTGGTCTAGTGGTAACCGGCAATGTTAACACATTGCAAAGGTTAAGCAATATCTAGTCAGGCCGGTCTTAGGATGGGTGACCATTTCTTAAGACTATTTTATACTGACGATTGACGGCACTTGGTGGAATCTCCTACACATATTGCACAAAAACAAAAAATGTCTAGTGTTTTGATGTCAGTATGAATATGTTAAACAATATTTTTATGTGAATTTACAATATATTTTGTATAAATCTCTGATGATGCCGTGAGGTGAAACCGATCAGTGAAAATAACAGTGGAAAAGTAAAGGTAAGACATTGAGAGTCTTTCGTGCCTGGGAGACCACGTTAAGCCGTCGTCGGTCCCGGTTGTCATACGAACATCTATGGCAGTCGTTAGGGGTAGTTGGAGCCCTAAATCAAAAACCAGACCGGACTAATTACAGAACTTCGATATCGCCCATGGGTTGTGGAGGTCAGATGGCAGTCGCAGTTAAACTGCAAAGCCGACTCCTACTACGTGGCTCCGTGGATGAGACACACTTACTTATATATTTTTGGTTTTTCTCACACAATGTCATTTTGCCCAAATTAAGCTACATAAGATTAGTGATAAGATTGTGCTCGATCCAGATGACATACCTATACATATAGGTTTCTATAGGAATTATCGGCACCATGTAACGTTAGTTTGAGTTTCCGATATTTCGGCACTGTTGCAAGCGCCATGATCGCGGAAGAACAGGAGTACTGGCGGTGGATGTTGAATAAGTTTGTTAGGGATAAATAGTTCTATCTACCATCCTTCGAGTCCGTTTACTGCGCGTAACACCACTACCACTGGTCTCACTACACACTCGAATTTGTTCACGATCATTCCCGTTCTTCCGCGATTATGGGGCTTACAATAGTGCCGAAATATCGGAAACTCAAACCAACGTTACATGGTAAATATCCCGATAGTTAATATGGTAAAGTAAACGACCATGATACTGGGACCTCCTCCATACATTCCTGTCGGACCACATCTCCTCAGTCACTTATTTGTTTGTCAAAAATTGACACAAAAACCGACTTCAAATGTAAAATGGGACCAAATAATTTTCGGAATGGGATCCCCCCCCCCCCCCCCCATCCCCGTTCGGAACGAAGTTCTTTAACAAGTAAACTACGTAAGCCCAGCCTGGGTTTACGTAGTAACTATTTAATCTGTGGTTTCAATTTGTTTGGTTCGCCAAATTAACGCCGCCCGCCTGGTGGTAAGTCGTGACGACGTCTAGCGATTGTGGGCCACTCTCACAGCACGTAATACTATAGAGAGTGGCCCTCAACTTGACGACCTGCTGATGTGCCTCTTCACGCTCCGCTTAAAGAACCCAGGATTATATGTGGGAGGAAACACGTGCACAGGCAGGGCGTTCCAGGCCACTATCGTTCGGCAGAGAAACGAACGTTTAAAACGTTCGGTTCTCGCGAACATGCTATCCACTGTGTGGGAGTGGCATCTCTGTCCGGCACGAGTCGTTCGGGATCGGAAGGAAGAGGGTGGGATCAGATGGAAGAGCTCTTCAGAACACTCGCCGTGGTAAATACGGTAGAATGCGGCCAAGGAAGCTATTGTTCGGCGCTGAACTAGCGGCTCAAGGCTTCCCGTTACCTCCGGACAATCTATAATACGGATAGCCCGTCGCTGCATAGCGTCGAGAGCGTCCAACAGATACTTCGCGGAGCCGTCCCAGAGGTGAGAGCAGTATTCGACGCAGGGTCTAATCTGCGTCTTGTACAGCAGACACCTCTGGTCCGGTGTAAAGAATCTCTTTACCTTATTCAGTATTCCTAGTTTCCGCGAAGCTAGCCCTATACATCTTTCGATGTAGTTTTTATTATTGAGCTCTCGACGAACGTCTATGCCAAGGATATCAAGGTTGTCCTTCATTGGTAATAATGCATTCTGAAGAGAGGGTAGGGGACGCCTGTGTTTTGCGGGCATTGAACTCGACCAGGTTCTCGGTACCCCATTGAGAGATACTATAGAGGTTACGGTCGAGATCAGCCACGAGTCGTCGTCTCTCCTCCTCAATCTCAGATCGCCCCGCCGCCGGACGAACCGAGTAACTCCCGTGCAGTGTGCTGTCATCTGCATAGCAATGAATGTTTCCGAGGGATAGCATATCATTGATATGCAGAAGAAAGAGAGTTGGTGACAGTACGGACCCCTGCGGTACCCCGGCATTCACTTGCAAGAAGCGAGAAGCCTGGCCATCGCAGAGGACCCGCACTCGGCGCTCGTTTAAAAATCTGGCAATCCAGCTGCACAGTTGAGGAGGTAGACCATATGCCGGAAGCTTGGAAAGGAGCGAAGCATGCCAGACCCTATCGAAGGCTTTGGCGATGTCCAGGCTAATAGCCAAGGACTCGCCGTGCCTTTCCATAGCCCCACCCCAGACATGCGTTACGAATGCCAGAAGATCACCCGTTGATCGTTTTGGCCTGAAGCCGTATTGTCGATCATTGATTAGCGAGTGATCCTCTAGGTATTGCGTGAGCTGCTTATTTATAAGGAGCTCAAGCACCTTGCAAATGACTGAGGTGACAGCTATGGGTCGATAGTTGCCTGGATCGGATCGATCCCCTTTCTTGGGGATCGGTTGTACGTTCGCCTCCTTCCAGACCTCCGGCACGAGCCCTGAAGAGTATGACAGGCGGTACAGACGCGTTAATACTGGAGACAACTCAGCTGCACATTTTCGTAGCACCACCGCCGGAATGCCATCAGGGCCACTGGCTTTCCGCGTGTCGAGTGACCGCAGCACTGCCCGTACATCACATTGCCTGATAACAATATCAGGCATTGTGTGGCCACAGTTGGCGATGGCGTGGGGCTGCAGGCTACGGTCGTCGACCCGGGAATTAGCCGCAAAGAGGTCTGCGAGCATATCCGCTTTCTCTTGGGCTTTGTGAGCCAGTGTTCCATCTGGGTAACGCAGCGGTGGCAGCGAGGGCTGACAAAAGTTAGATTGCACGGCTTTGGCCAGTTGCCAGAATCCACGGCTGCCCGTGGGATGGGAAGTGAGCTCCTGACCAAGCCGCGTGACGCGCTGGGCATCCGCTCTCTTAAAGGCCCTCTTACTCGATTTTGTGGCCCGGTTGTACGCTGCTTTGAGGTGGCCCACGTTTGGGTCGCGCACAGCCCGGGCCCTGATCCAGGCGCGATATGCCGACTGTTTTTGTCGAACAGCTTTGGCACAATCTCGCCCGAACCAGGGACGGGCTCTGCGGATACTGGCGACATCAGTGAAAGGGATGTAATAATCCATCCCTAAACTGATCTCGCCAGCAATCGCAGAAGCACTATCCGAAGGAGCCTTTCCTACAAAGCAGCGCTGGCTCCAGGGGACGGACGCATAATAATCGCGTAGACCGTCCCAATCCGCTGACGAGTAGTGCCATAGTCGTCGTGACGTTTGTACAGGACGTGCAGGAGGTTGACACCTTCATGCCAGCGTGAACAACACAGTGGTCGGAACTACCTAGTGGGGCTCCTACCGAAACACTGTACTGGGCTGGGTGACTCGTCAGCAATAGATCCAGCAGAGCGGGCGCGTGATCTGACCTGTCTGGTATCCGGGTGATCCCGCATACCATCTGGGTCAGACCGTGGGAGAGAGCGAACGCATGGGCGGCTCTACCCGCATGATCAGTCTTGAGGGACCCCAGCCATTCAATGTGATGGCCATTGAAGTCCCCCAGAAATACTAAGTCAGCGTTCGGGAACCGCACCTGCGCTTCATCAGCCGTCTCGCTGAGGTACTGGAAGAGCTTTGTTGTCTCAGAATCCCCTGTGTGGGATCGGTAGACGCACACGTAGATCTGGCTCATAGAGCCATGGTCTACGTGCAGCCAAAGGACGGAATTGGAGGGGTTCTCTAGGCAGCGCAACCGGCGGCAGCAAACATCCGCCCTAACGAACACGCACACCCCGGTTTTGTCTCGAAATTGTTCCTCGATGACATAGCCGGGGTAACACAGGTAAGACGTGTCGTCAGGGCGGCGTATTTGTGTCTCCGTGAGGAACATCACAGCGGGCCGTGCCGTCTCAAGGTGATGGTGGACGGCATCGAGGTTCGCATGGAGTCCACGGACGTTAGTGAACTCCACCTCGAAAAGTGAAGTTGTGGGGTTTCCTAGGGCCGCTGTGTTTATTTTTTCTTTGTTGCACTGCCATTGTAGATTTTGAAGAAGAAGAAGCGTGAAGACAGGGCGACATTTGGTGCAGCAGTAAGTGACAAAGCGCAGGGGCTAGCTTTGTCTTAGAACCGTGTGGTTAGGTCGGAGCCGACTCGCCGGACGGAAGGGCTCCCAAACCCCCCTGATGCAAGGCCGCCGCTACCCCACACCGGTTACCACCCGGAGCGGCGATCCCACATCAGGATTATGCGCAACATGTGGGGCAGCCTCCTGGGGTGGTTGGTCCCAGGCGGGCCCCATGACTGTGTTGCGGGCGGCCGCGGCAACGCCGTTGCTAAGGGTCTCCCTGGCCGGCGAATCGACCCACACCACCCACACTAGACTCCGTTTCGCCCCCACTGGTCCTATGCCTGCTGCACCATACATCGCCCCGGGCCCGGCGGTGCAGCTGCTGAACCCCTAACGCAACCCCGCCTGGGCTGGGTTACTTGGGGGGCTTTAGCACAGCTGCACGGTGGTACCCCTCCGGACCAACACTGTTGTACCACCTGGTACCCACGTAGGGGCCGAAGCCACTCCATAGGTACCGTAAATTAACGAGCCTCGTCCGGTGCAAATTACGTTTATAAGACTACCTATTTATAAAACATCTAGAAACATATAAATGTAAATAGGTATTATTATACCTACATACTTAAGCTACTAATGCACTAACTATGATGTAATAGCGCACAATTAAAATTAAGATTCTATTTAAAATTTTATTGTACAATTATTATTACGAAATAAGTTTATCAGCAGGTGCGCCACTAGCAGGTGAGGTCGCTGGGGCCCTAAAGATGTTGGTAGAGCCCCTTAGCACCCAAAAACTAAACCCAAAAAGGTTACTTTTCGTTTTCTATTTACATTGTTGACGCACGTGTTTCCGTGGCAACCATTTAATCATCTGGTTTTTCGGTGATGTCCAGGACATTTTCGGTGATTATTCCTCCGTGGTCAGCTCTATTTTCATCATTTCAGAGATATGCACTCCCGGGTATGATGTCGACCAGCATGCCAAATTTGGTCAAAATCGGTCAAGCCGTTTCGGAGGAGTAGGCACACAAATAATTTACGCTTGTCGCCTAAGATTGAACTCCACTAAAAAAAAAACAAAAAATGCGGACCATATTTTGGCTTCTGCGGACCAAACGGTTCGGAACCTCTGATAAGTGTAACGTGACGATTTCTACTAAATTGCACTACCCGTAAACCGCGTTATAGAATTTCTTCCAAAAAAAAATCAAAATCGATTCACCCGGTCCGAAGATATGATATGGTAACTAACACACATTAAAAACATACTGTGGAATTGAGAACCTCCTCCTTTTTTGGAAGTCGGTTGAAAAAGTTAGAATAGGTATCTGTTGTGTTATTATCACAGATATCTAGGAACCGAAGAGGCCACACAGTACGCCGGGCGCCACTGGAAATACCCTCTGGTGTGTACCAGAGGCGCCCGCAGCAATGGACATGGGAGCGGCCGCGGTCTCGCGGAATTAAAAAAAGATATCTAGGAAAGTATTTTTCAAAGAAAATCGAAATATCTCTGGTTATTATGATAATAACCTTTCAAACAAGCAAAAATACAAGCTAATTAAGATTTTCTCTTCTCTGAAAATTATTATGAGAATGTAAAATGCGGGTAATTACATTTTAAAGAAGTCTTTTGTTTGTATTATTGTAGATTATTTTAGCGGGGAATTTACAATGCGGGCTCATTTTAAACTTAAAATCTATATATTTAATACGACAATTTGTCTGTCTGTCCGTCCGTCGCGTTTTTCAATTTACATACCTTTGCATTTTTTATGTTTTTTTTTAATATATATATTTTTTTTATATTTAAGGCGATACAAAATTCGCCATGATAACTAGTAATTTTGACTAAGTATAACTAACAGACACCCGCGATTTCATAGAATCTTTTCTGAAAACATTTTTCATTTCGGTCTATTTATAGTCTCATAGCCTACAGTGTTCCCCTACTAAACGGACTAGGTATTCAACACAACAATAATTCGAAACAGTAGTTTGTGAGATTAGTGTAGATAAGGTTTTAGGTTCAACCCACTACGCCATTGCGTCAGTTAGGGCGTTTGTACACTAAAAGAATTTTACCGTCCGGCCGTCCGCTTTATTACGGTCCGGTATGGCAGACTAATGTCTAAGGAGATTGTGCACTTTACGGACGGTTTTGACCTCTCGCCATTCCGGTGTTTTGGTGGTGAATAGCAAAATATCAAGTTAGCCTAGTAAAGGAATAACTTGTGGATGGAAAAGTCGAAAGCAGAAACTTTGACTTAAGAACTTTGTTTGGACTATTTAGGAGATAAATATACTAAAAGTCCTGACCCCTCCGAGGTTGGGTTTTTTGCTACAATTTCGTACAAAGCACCGTTTTCGAGAAGTATCTCGAAAACGGTGCTTTGTACGAAATTGTGTTGTATGACATAATAAAAGCTAATTAAATTCTCTACAACTTTGTTTTTGGGACTTTGTATCTATCTCCAATCATTGCCTAGCTATGAGCTTCCAAAGGTGGACTTTTTCATCCACACCCTTTGTGAGCATTCATTGACTAGACTAAGTGCACAAGTCAGTCATCCATGTTTATACAAACAAAACTTCCGGACGGCCAGCCAGTAAAATTAATTGTCGTGAACCAAGTGCCCTCTAGTAAGTAATTTTTTAATAAAAAATAAATATGTTAGGACAGCTCACAAAACGCCATCTAGTCTCAAACTAAGCAGAGCTTGTGATATGAGTACCTACTAGATAAACTGATATAAATACTTATATACTTACATTTTTTTTGTACATACATTCTGACTTCGGTACAAACGCTTCTGTCTCTACACAAAGTTTGTCCCGACCGGGAATCGAACCCGAGACTCCGAACGTCGGAAGTGGATGCACTACCGACCACGCCACCATAGCAGTCGTAGTACACATAAGGAGATTAAAAGTATGAAATTCTCTTCATAAGTACTTTATTGAACAACAAAATTTGGCTATAATCTTACTCTAACAACTTACATCTAAATATCGTAACTTGATATTGACTAGATTTACAATGATTTTTTTCCCGACTACGTCAGCGAGGACGACTACAGATAACCAAATATGTAACTACAAGCATGCGGGACTCACTTTTAATATAAGTCCAAATAGTACCTAGATACGAATCGAGTCACACCTGCTTATAGTCTAATACCATATAAAATTTGGTTAAGTGCAGTCGGGTATTTGTATTATTTAATTATATATATTTATTAACTCTAAGTTATATTTTAACAGTAATATACAAAACATTTCATTGGGTTTACAACAGGTTCCAAAGGTTTCACAAAATACTCCATACGTTAATTTAAAGAATTGTTCTAAAAAAAATTCAAATATTCCAAATGCTTTTATCTGTTCCAGAGAATTAAAATTACTAAACTAAATACGTATGTAACACAGTTTATAAACATTTTAATATTTGGAAAAATAGTAAGAACATCTCTTTTGTAGTTTTTGTTGTTGTCTGTTATTTTCTTCTAATATTCGAATTATTTTATTACCGAATGCAGTCAAAATTTTAATATTAAATAATTAACTCTTGTGTTTGGAAATTTGCGTGGTAATATATTCTTTTTAAAACGTTCTTGTCTAAATCATTCCATACATCTGACAATTTCTTGTGAAAATTGGCTGGATATTTCACAAGAAACGCTTTGGATTATAATGTAATAGTTTAGGTGTTAAGTACCTAATACTAAGGTACTGGTACTTACTATGTAACGTAAGTCCTTGTTTTTTTTGTGTAATAATAAGGTAAGGCTTATTATTACATAAGGCTTTTCGAAGAAGCAAAATTTAAAAAAAAAATCCCACGTAAATTTCCAAAGGTTGTAACCATCTATCTAAAATATAAATGGTATTTAGTCTTCAAAAAAGTTGTCGCTATCTTCGGTAACAGTGTCATCGGCTGACCTTTTTCCTAAGCCGAAACTATAACGATGCATGTCCCTTTGCCTTTTTCCTAAGCCGAAGTTGAATTTACTCGCCAAGCGTTTTCCGAGTCCGAAATCGTAGCTTTTAGCCCTTTTTCCCAAACCAAAGTTGTACATGGGAAGACGCTTTCCAAGGCCGAAATCGTACATTCTTTGCCGCTTCTCTTCGGATATTTCGTTTTGGGATAATTCGTCTTCGGCGGCGTAGCGTTTTCCCAGGCCAAAACTGTAAGGACGAGCGCGCTTTTCTTCAAAGCCTGCAGTAAAAAAAATTGGTGAACGGTTAATTGTTTTTAAATTGAACATACTAATATTAATTAAGTAATTGTATGTAAATACATATACCTAAACAAACTAGCTAGGTACCTACAAACGAATGAATAGGTCCATTAGATACCTATAGCATCGTTGGCCATCACAACTAAGTACCAGTTTTGATGAAATATTTAGATTCTTTTTTTAATTTTTGAATATTTTCACACAACGTCATTTAGACCAAATTAAGCTAATGTAAGCTGTGCTATTGGGATCTAGATGACTGATAAACATACTTATATATTTCTAAAGAGGTTGAGACACTGGGGTCATGGGGTCCGAGTGCTCGTCGCTTTTATAGAGACATTGCTAAACGCTTATTCGATGCTTCTCAGAACCAGAACGCTGGCTTTTTTCTGGCCCAAAGAATAAGTATCGCCATCCAACGTAGCAACACAGCCAGCATTCTGGGAACCTTCCCAGTCGGCAATGACGCGGAGGATTTTTTAAAAGATATTTTATAATGTTAATATTTTTAGTATATAATTATGTATATTGTAATTCTACTGTAAATATTTTTTTATCTAGAACTTCTAAATATAAACATTTGCAGATCACACAAATATTTGATTTGGCTCGAAATTGAACCTGGGACCTCAGGGACGGCAGTAGCATACTCATAGCACTGAGCCACCGAGACAGTCAAAAGTGACGTGCAATGTCAATTGTTCAACATGTTAATGTGTCAAAACGGACATTATAGGCCTACCGTTATATTATTAGAGTAATGTATCACCTGCTTCATCGTATTGGTTGAAGAGGTCTGCAAGCGCGGCCTGTTCACTGTCGTTTGGCAGGTCGTCCATAGCTTGCATAGCTTGGTAGTCATCTGCAGATCGTTTGCCTAGACCAAAGGAATATGGTCTTGATCTGAAAGAATAATTTTGATAAGCACTTTTCTTTTACATAGGTATATGTTATACTGTACCTGTTTACAATATCCCTGAGTAACGTAGATTAAGAAAAGATAAATATTTCTTTATTGTACATCGTACACAAGCAATATGCCATATATAACATACATGCCTTAAAACTAATGTACAAAGGGCGGCTCTATCGCAACCCTTACAAGAACATTTAAATTTTTAAATTTAAATATATTTATTTTACAAATTTATACTATCAGTTTCAGTGTAAAAGTTGCCAAAAAACCTTTCCAGGTTTGTCCTGACAACAGGCAGAAATTCACCACCGGGCACAATTATTAGAAACTCATATCATAAAATAGGTACTTATATAAAACAATATCCCTCGGCCTACAGATGACACAATATTATTAAAAAAAAATTACAACGCGTGTGACGCTGGGATGAACTGGAAATCTATTCTACCTAATACTACAAAGAGGAAAGATATTTATTGTTTGTTTGCGTTCTAGGCTATGGAACTACTAACCGATTTTGAAAATTCTTTCACTAATATGTAGCAATAGGCTACTTTTTATACCGGTTATGTGTTGCCGTGGGGAGTGGGAACGAGATAACTATGTCCTACTTCCTACTCGATGTTAAAAAATGATACACACACACACATATCACGCCTATATCCCCGTAAGGATAGGCAGAAGTGCATTACACACCCACAATTTGCCAGTATTTTTAGTCCCACGTAATAGGGGGCAAGCCTATTGTCGTCACCGGGCACATTTATAATGGGTTATGTCCAAAATGGCCGAATGAATGTAAAAAAAAAGAACCAGCTACATTGTAATTTAGAAAAAAAAAAATTTTAAGCCCGTTGCCTTGCGATGAAATGTTGACGAAAGGCAACAAAATCTTACGTGCCAGCCGCTGTGGCACAGCCAATTAAAGTCCTGGGGGTCTCGGACAATAGTCCTGGGCCAATAGTAATGGTTTTAATTTATAATATGTTAACAAATATTCACCTTTTGCCAAGCCCGAAATTATAAACAGGTAGCCTTTTGTATTCAGAAACATAACTGTAGGCTCTTTTGCCCAACCCGAAGTCATAGTGTGGAGATCGCTTCTCTAGCGCTGCAATATGAGGGGACTGTACTGGTCCTTGGGCGGGTAGTTGTTTCTCATGCGGGTCTGGGTTGCTCTGCATCCTCTCAGGAGCGCAGAGAGCCGCGCCCATGGCTAGTAATAATACTGGGATGGTTGTGAACTGCATTCTGAAACAAGGGATAATTAATTACTACCTAATCTAAGAGATTACGGACCTATTATTTGAGCCTTTTAGGGTTGAGACACTAGAGTCTTGGGGTCCAAGAAGTTGCTGTCTTTTTATAGATATCGCTAGTCGTCTGAGAGATGCTTCTCAGGACAAGAAGACTGGTTGTTAACTAGCTCGGAGAACTAGTATCTCCATTCAACGTGGCAACCTTCTCAGTCAGCAATGACCTATAGGATTTTTTTTTGATTATTGTAAGGAGGTACCGAATTTATTGTTTGTGTAAATAAAAAGTGTAGGTATCTAGGAATCATTTATGGTGAAATTAAAGAAGAAGTAACTTAGTATTTTATTTGCGTAAAACAGGTGAAGTAGGTGGAGTTCGATTTTTGCTGAGCGTGCCTGGTGGCTTTTTAGGTTACCTCTGGCGCTCCGACACTCTCATACCGAACAACGTTTCTTGTCCTGCACCTGGAGCTAGTTCTTCTGTGCGGGACTATCAACTAATCAAGCATCACCTTGACATTGGCGAAATCATCGATGAATATCGATAGAGCCACGTTTTTAAAAAAAGAAGAAGAAGGAAGTGAATTAGGTACAGTGGTGTTCAATATATTGTATAGTGTGCTCCTTTATGGTCTTCAAAAGACCTACAAATTTTTCTTTTAGATTAGTGGCGATGATGATTACAATGTATATTATTTACAACAAAAGAAACAGGTTGTACTTCACATATAAAATTGATAGGTTAATACTAGTACATTAGTGTCAAATTTTCTTTTATAATTATTTCGCAAATAATTCCCTTTGTCGTATATGTTTAGAGGAACTTAGTGTCCAACGTCATGCTATATTTAATTCCATTCAACATTTTTACTGTCGACTAAAATCTGACGCCATGACAGTTTCGTATTTAATGTAACGTAATAAAACACTCTATTAACTTTTAACTTTTACATACAGCTATAAAGCAGTTAAGTGTGTCCATTTTGGTATAATTTCCAAGATTCTTAGATGGTTACTAAATTATTTTTCATGATGGTCATCATAAGGAATATCTAGGTGGCGGTTCTGATCTGATCCATGTCCGTCAAAATACTTGTTTCCGAAGTTTGGGTGCACAAAATAAAAATCAGCAGGCTAGGGAGAAGCAGGCTAGAAGGGTCGTTTGCTGCGGAGCTGAGGTTCTGCAGCACGCAACCAGAATCACTCACCGACGCGGGATACTCATCCCGACCAAACCCTCGAAGAGGCCACACAGGTGGCCAAAGTCCGCCGGGCGCCACTGGAAATACCTTCTGGTGTGTACCAGAGACGCCCGGCAATAGACGTAAGAGAACAAGAACATAATCTAAATAAACGTAACACTGTTAACATAAATGTATAAAAACTGAAACATTATAAATGGTAAATAATGAATTGAAACGATGGAAAAGTGTGTCCCCACACTTAAATAAATAAATAAATAAATTTCATGCAATTAGTACAACAGAAAACTAATAAAATAAATAGAATAAATAACAGAAATCTGAGAAATATAAACACAATGATTAACTATTTAATTAATAATATGATATTATACACTAAAGAATAATGACATTAATAAAGACGCAATGACAAATGCTTATAAACGAATAATAATACACAAATATGATAACTATCAAATATGAAAACTTAGCACGAATTGACAAATTTTAACCCACTCGAACACGAGTGGCCAACGAAAATAAAATAAATGAACAACATAAATATAATAGGAGATAAATTGCTCTGCATAGCTTAGGCAGCACAGAGGTGCGTTGTATAAAAAAAAATAGACGTAAGATCGGCCGCGCTTAAAAAAAAGCGTTTCGTACCCAAAGGGGATACAGGAACCCTATTACTTGGACTCCGCTGTCCGTCCGTCTGTTAACTGTGATGCTTTTTGCTGCTGCTACAAACAATAAATACTAAAAAACAGAGTAGGTATAATAAAAAATTAAGGGGGCTCCCATACAAAAACCGTGATTATTTTGCCGGTTTGTTACGGAACCCTTTGTGCGCGAGTCCGACTCTCACTTGGCCGGTTTTTAACTTTCCTAATGAACTCTCAGTGACGTAGGTAACTAATTGAAGGTATAACTAAGCTACCTTTTATTGGGTCAAAATCAACAAATCGAATTACTACTAAGACACTAACTTGTTTGATCTAACTTATAAGTTACACTTAACAAACTCGTAACAGAAAGAACACCGCAATAGCTGATGCGTAACTTTGTAACTTGTTTTTCTCGACAAATCTTACAGATCGCTGCATTCTAGTTCGCTGCCGTACTACAAGTATAGCGCAGAAGTACTAAATTACAATTAACAAATTCGCTTTACTTTTATTTACTTGTAAACTGATTAGGTGAAGTGCTTTGATGGTCTTTAGGTGTATAATATTCTTTGATTACTTATGTATTTGCTAAAGCTTGAAGTGAAGCCGAAAATAAATTACGTGATTTTGTGTTCTTCTGATTTTGGGCGCTTTGCTATGTAGGTATTTGCAGAAAACTGACTTTGTTTGATATACCATGTCAAAATAATTGCCCGGACAGCAGATATATTTATAGGTAAGGTGTAATTAGCCATAGCTGTTGAAATTTAAGGTCTGATTTCGGAATCGTTATTATAGTTTCTTTTAGTTATGTCAAGTTCGGTTATTAAAATGTCGTTTTGAAATCATCTTCTGCATACCCCCGAATATAGCAGTCATTATATTGTGTATGTCAAGATAATATAACAGCTCTTATAATCAGGTCTGCCTTGTATAGGACAAGGCGAATTTAGACTACTGTTTTGACTGCGATGTGTGTCATAAATCCATTTAAGTGTGGTCCGCATTAATATGTCACGCATCCTCCTTTCCTTCCTCATTAGATCAGTAATCTTCTTGCTTAAGAAAACTTCTTATATGTTAAAAACTCAGTTTTTATCTCAGCAAGTAATACATACCAACTTTTTGTTCTTAAGGTTTTATTATAACCGCAATGAAAGTCAAAGGAAAATGAACTCGTAACACGTACGCACACAAAAGACACGACTTCTTCCATGACAGGCAGATGCTTTTAAGACCTTTTGATAAGCATTTCGTGTACTTGTTAACTTCCTAAAAATGTAACGTTAGCAAATTATGTAGGTATATATTGGGACTTTTATTTCAATTATTTTCTGAATGTTAATTAATATGGAATTATTTGCAAATTGAATTCACCCAAATTAACGAACTGACCCTTACGCAAACTCTAACAAAAAGTTCGGTTTATCGATATATACGGTGGTTAAACCGATATTGCTAATGTTGTATGGTTTTGTCCTAAAAAAACAATAGGTATCTTGATATCCCTTACCTTTTTGGACTTTTTAACTAACAATGAACAACCTTTTTGTTTCGACAAAAACTATTGAGTTACCGTGTACAGAATGTGGGGAGATTACTTGACGATATTGTTTTATTAAGAAAGGAAGTGCTGCTTACCCTGTAACCACAGTACTGTAGCTCAGTGGCATTTGTAGTCTTTATATACACACGCATACCTACATCATATAAATGATGCTAAATTCCCGAGGTTCACTACCTACCACTACCAATAATTTGGTTGGTCACACGTAATAGGTGGCCGTTTCCTGGCACTTCAATATTTTAGCTAGGGGCTTGTGCGTCTATCACCGCACAATTTTTTAACTTTTTTTTTCCATTTGTTTTTGTAACAAACACTGGTCATTCGCAACACTGCATGTATTACGCGTCACCTAGCTAGATTTAGGTGTTCCATGCTATCCCACGCGTTAAAGTGTCTTACCGCGTAAGATGCTCGCAGACGCCACGTTCCAATGACGTATACGTCAGACGTCGTAAGTCGTCGTATACGTAGGACCAGTGTGTCGCTGTCACCCACTTCGCATGGCATACGTCTTATACGAAGGATCGAACTTTGACCGTGAAGATATTGAATGGGGCCCGTTAGGAAATAGTTATACTTACTCTTAAGTAAAGATACACGCTTTTAATCAAATTTCATTTTATAACTTTGAAGAGCCTTTATCCTCAGTCGCTAATTACAAGCCATTTGGGTGATTTGTGAGAAAAATTAATTAATAGAGACTTTCGTATCGATAAATTCGATCAAACACGTGGTAATTTGAGATATGTTTCATAACTAGAGGAGAGAAAGGTTAGAAGAATTTGTTAATAAACAACAAAAATACGTCAAACATGGACATAAAAAACGACTTCCAGTTACGGAAATGGGACCAAATCATTGTCGGAATGGGATCACATAGGAAGCAGTAGAAATCCATGGAAAAAAAAGACTCAGTCAAAAGATATGAAGGTAACAACATAAAAATATACAGTTGGATTGTGAACCTTCTCCTTTTTTAGAAGTCGATGGAAAAAGAGAATTAGCGAAATTGATGCAGGCGTTCTCGCGTGATGCGATGGCCAAGGGAAATGAAGATACATTTTTATGCAGAGGGCGTCCGTGGCTCGGCTAGACTTTAATTTCCTGATGGTCAAGTCAGCTATTTTAACAACTTTAAAAAAGGAGGTTTCTTAATTTGACTGTATGTTTTTTAATATTGGATAGAATCAGGCGTTACCTGGCGAAAGTCCATGACAAAGCAATGGTAAGTATGATGTTCAAACTTTTTCAAATAATAGCATTATTTTCGCTCAAATAAAAGACATTAAAACGTCGACATATGTTTCGCCTCTACACGAGGCATTCTTAATTTAATGCTATTATTTGAAAAAGTTTGAACTTCATACTTACCATTACATTTTTGAAATACTTACCATTGCTTTGTATGTTTTTTCATGTTTGTTACCTCATAATTTGCGACTAAACCGATTTTGAATTTTAAATTTAAATGAAAACTACTGTTTTCTTTCTGGACCCTATCAATTTGGTCCTATTTCGATATTTCAAGTTGGTTTATGCACAACTTATAATACTCGTATTAGTCTATTGATGTTCTATTACTGCAACGATGCTATCAGTCGTACAGGCCGACATTTTTAATTCGTCTTCCGACTGTAAAGTCTAAATAATAATTCCTTTCTGCCATTCTTTAACTCGTAGCGTTATTCAGGAAAAATGATGTAACGTCGAAATCGAGTAGGTGGATACAAACAAATGCCGTGTAATCGCAAAAAATAGACTATTTTTATTTTACACTACTTACATACTCAGATGTATTTCCCTATAGAGTATAAGAGTATTATATCAATGTTTCACCAAGATACCGACTATTTGAGCTCGTGGAACCGTTGGGGAACAGTTTTTGATGTTATTTGATTATTTACTGTCTTGTTATGTATTATCATAATAGGGATTATGTATGAATGATTTTTAAGAACTGTCCTAAAGTATTCTAAAGTATCTACTACTCATATATTTCTGCAGGAAACAAAGTTTTATTATAAAACTAGCTGTTGTCTGCAGCTCCGCCTGCGTGTTATAATTTTCTTGATCTACAGTTACTGATTTATTATGTATTTAAATGTCCACTTGTAGGTACTGGCATCGAGAAAGAGAAACTTTTTCCAACTACCTAAAAGGGCTGAATCGAGAAATTTGATAAGGAGATAGTTTGAGAGTCTGTGTAGATATTAGGCTACTATTCATACCGATAGGTTCTTGTGGGAATTGGGAGAAACCGGTCAAGTGCTAGTAGGACAAAGGGTTCCGTGCCAAAACGGTAAAACAAATCACGTTTTTTGTTTGTTTGCCACCTTTAATATTTATTATATTCTGTTTTTTAGTATTTGTTGTTATAGAGGCAACAGAAATACTAGCAAGAGGGGCTCGTGGTCTAATGGTAATCGACAATGTTCACATATTTCAAAGGTTAAGCAACATCTAGTTAGGCCGGTCTTAGGATGGGTGACTCTTTCTTAAGACATTGAGACCCCTCCGTGTCTCGGAGAGCACGTTAAGCAGTCAGTCACGGTTGTCATACAAATATCTCTATGACAGTCGTTAGGGGTAGTTGGAGCCCTAAATCAAAAATCCAACCGGTCTAACTACAGAACTTAGATATCGCCCATGGGTTGTGGAGGTGAGATGGCAGTCGTTCCACGGAAAATATCTAAGTTCAGCCGCATCGCAGTTAGACTGGAAAGCCGAATGCAACTGCGTTGGGAAAAGGCTCAGTGGATGGAGAAATTTCAACTTTCTAACTGACGGACGGACAGCGAAGTCTCAGTAATAGGGTTCCCGTTTTACCCTTTGGGTAAGGAACCCTAAAAAGTAAATTATGTTTTTCTTCCTTCTTATTTTGTTTGTATCATATTTGGGGCCACCAGTGTCAATATAGGTGAATTTCCTTTAATTTTCCTTGAAGCCACTCAAGTGCGTCTGTCCACTCTTTGGCGTATTTTATTCCAACCTAAGACGAAGAATCAACATTAAATAATTGAACGTTGCGTTCATAAAGCTATTGAATGTAACCAGCTTTACAATATGTCGAGTCGAAATGTAAATGGAATTATTTAACCTATACTTAATAATTCATGTTTCTTTAAAGGGGTAGGCAGAGGCACCTATATTCTACGCTCATATTTCAGGGGTATGATCTGTAGGTGTTTCATTTGCATGTGATGTTGGTTTGGGCTTCTAAGATTTTGTTGAAGCCTCTGTGCAATCCTACTATGAACTTACTTCAACAAAACCACATAGGTATACTTTCCCACAGTTTCCTTTTTAGGGTTCCGTACCCAAAGGGTAAAACGGGAACCCTATTACTGAGAGTTCGCTGTCCGTCCGTCCGTCTGTCTTAGGTATCTCATGAACTGTGATAGTTAGAAAGTTGAAATTTTCACAGATGATGTATATCTCTTGCCTCTATAATAACAAATACTAAAAAATAGAATATAATAAATATTGAAGGGAGTTCACATACAACAAACGTGATTTTGTAGTCGCTTTGGTACGGAACCCTTGTGCGAGTACGACTCGCACTTGGCCTGTTTTTTATAATGCACTTAGAAAATTTTGTAATTTTATACGAGTAAAAAATATATTGCAAATATCACGCTATTCTATATTCACTTCGCTCCTATCAATCGTAGTGTGATGGGGCCCGTTAACAATGAATGTAACTTAATAAAGATGAAAGAATTCTAGCCTGCTTCTGTAAGGACGGCGGGTGACTATACCGCCGTCCTCAGGCCCCGATCATGGAGGTCGATGGTCCTGGGCGTAAATGAGTCTGCGGCGCCCTGGCCGCTGACTACGGAACTCAGCGTGGAGGGTACGCTCCCTCTCCCTCTCGGCCGCCTCCTTCGCGAGCATGACTTGAGACCCCGCAGCAATGGACATGGGAGCGGCCGCGCTCTCGTGGTATTAAAAAAAAAAATATTATCGATCCAGTAGTTTCTGAGCCTATTCAATGCAAACAAACAATCAAATCTTTCCTCTTTATAATATTAGTAAGATAGACAAGTCCAGTATTAATGCTACTAGCATTTTAAATTAAATTAGAATAGCGACGATGACAACTTGACGTTTTCCTCTAGGGAAATTACGGTTAGGGCTGTTTTCAAAGTTTTATGTCAACCCTTGTGTGTTAATACCCTTGTTTCTTGTATGAACTACCCCTAAATAGAAATAGTGTGCATTCCTAATGAAGGACCACCTCCTAATTTCGACTTTATGGATACGTCAATCTTTAGTAAAAGCTCTCAAAGAATTGTAAATTTAACCATTACTTTGTAAATAGGTATTCTACTAGCATTATCAAATTATTTCCTATTTTTCTCCGATTTTTGTAACTAAACATTCTTTACACACGCTTGACATGGTAGTAAGGGCATTTTCGATATCGTCACGATAATAATTTACCTTCTTACCTTAAGGTACAACGACAAACGATATCGTAAGTAGCAGCAGTAACTTTAAAGTTACTGCTGCTACTTACGATATCGTTTGTCGTTGTCGTGCATTGTGAAAATGCCCTAAACTGGTGAATACGTGACGAGAGCGTTATGAAAAATGTGATCGGCCGACGCTAACGGAATTTAGTTAAGATATACAGAGAATTACGTTTCGTATATTACTGTAGCGGCAAGAGAGATTGAGCGCCAACATTATCTTTATTACTGGTTCTCGAGAAGTTTTACATAGTCGTGTGCTTGTCGTGTGGAGTAAAGCAGACTCGTTTTTTTCTTAGAGCTTTGCACAGTTTTCTTTAGATATTGAATGAAGCTAGACATTTCAACAAATCAAAGTATGTGATAGTTTTTTAATACAACCTATCTAGTAGGTGGAAATGAAAACACTATTCCACGCGGGCGGAGCCGTGGACATTACCTAGTTTTAATATACATTACATATATTATTCATTCGGTTGCAGTCTCTGATCGTTCATTGATTTTTGTATTTGGACATTCTCACACAACGTCATCTATCCCAAACTGTCTTGTGGATCACACAAATATTTGATTCGACCGAACCCGAACCCGAGACTCCGGAGTCGAAAGCCGTTGCACCACGGACCACGCCACCGAAGCATTAATTAGGTTGAACTAGCTACGAACGTAGTCGATGAGGTTGAAAATCGAACAAAACAGCCCGTCTGAACGATATACGAGTGTAAGTCTGCATCCGATCCCGGCTCGGGCTGGCTCGACGAGATGTGTCGTGCGGTGTTCGACAGGGGTCGGTCCTTCTGTGGAACATCGCCTACGACTGGGTGCTGCGGGGTGCATTGTCTGAGGGCGTAAAAAAAAGCCTACATGCGATCTGTAATTGTGTGGGCTGCTTGGGGATGTATTTGAATACAGTAACAGAAGGAACTAACTGAACTACAAAGAACACAGCCGAAGACATCGCAATATTGCGATCCATCTTTTACTCTTTAAGGCAACATTATAATCTACCGGGAATCTTTCGTGTTATGATGGTCAACTAGTTAAACTTATATGTAAGTAATGTTAGTTTGGAACTTTGGATATACTTAGGTAGGTACCTAATTAGTTGTTCAAACATCTTTAGATCGGCGTCCAGCCGTAGTGAGATAAAACACGCTCGTGTGTAATTTAGTAAATTGTTTTTACAATAATGTTGATGTCTCTGCTTTGTGTCAAGAAATTTGCCGTAAAATAATTATTTAATGCGTACTTGTATTTAGTTTTAATCCCTCGACTGTTTTACGTATAACCTGAGTGTCTAGTACGGGTTCGTCACGTTAATTTGCTCGGAATACGTTTTCGTATTCCTCCATACATTTCGCACAGTTCCATGACGTTACCGCAAGGGGCGCTGGTATGAAATGTAAGGGGAATACCAAAACGTATTTCGAGCAAATTAACGTAAGAAACTGGTACTAGACACACTCTGGTTCGAATTAAAACACTAACTTCCTATGACCACCGTCCGACTCCAGCATCAGCAGAATTTTTTGATATCACATATATTGTTTAAATAAAAAAAAATTAAGTAATTAAGTTTAACTTGCAAGATTTGTTCTCAGACAGCCGACGGGTTAACTGTAAAATAAAGAAATTTAGAGGAAATTTTTAGCGCTATCTAGCCCAATAAGCTTGTGTTGTACTAATGCACCCCTGCATACCACCTCGGGAAGCGCAAGATACACCGCTAAACACATAACCTTTCTCTCAGATCAGTCGGGTAACTGCAGCTAGGGAATAACCTGACATCGTAGAACAATATTAATTAGTGTAAGACTAGCTCTAAGTTTTCTTGCTTCTTGACACTAATTGCATGATATTTATGGTTTGCATTAATGTGTTTTGTACTCGTTACACTCTGTAAGTACTTATCTTACCCAGTGTCTGATATTTATATTGGACTTGCTGATGCGTACGGGTCCACCTGTAAATCTATCTATTAAATCCAAGTTTAATAACACCTTTTTTTTTTTTTTTTAGTTCCGCTCTAACGTCCGTTGCCGGGCGTCTCTGGTTACAAGCAGAACGTATTTCCAGTGGCGCCCGGCGGGCGTTAGCATCGGCATCAAGGCCTCGATGAAGTACCTAGGGATCGTACTTGATAGCCGATGGAACTTCGGACCACATTTCCGAAGTTTGGTCCCCAAGGTGACGCAGGCATCGGTCGCGCTTTCGCGACTGATGCCCAACCTAAAGGGACCCAACGCCTCCTGCAGGAGACTGTACCTGGGGATCGTGCGGAGTATGGCCCTATACGGGGCTCCCGTATGGGCGGATAGGTTGGCGGTCAAGGGGAACGTGACTCTGTTAAACAGACCACTTAGAACCTTGGCCGTCAGAACCGTACGGGGGTACCGCACGATCTCCGGAGAGGCTGCATGTCTCCTAGCCGGGACCCCTCCATGGGACCTGGAAGCGAGAGCCCTTGCGTCATTGTTCCAATGGCGCAAGGAGGCGCTGGAGCGGGACCACAGGCCTGCGTCTCGAGAAATCGAGGACCAGCGGTCCCAACTCCGCCAGGATCTCATGGAGTCATGGAGGGTGCGACTTGAGCAACCCAAGGGGGGTGCCATCTTCATCGCGGCGGTGAGACCGATCATGGACGATTGGCTGCAGAGGCAGCATGGTGACCTCACGTACCGTGCGACGCAGATGGTTGCCGGGCATGGATGCTTCGGTAGCTATCTGTTTCGCATGCATCGTGAGGTCACACCCCGGTGTCAACACTGCGAGGTTTCCGACGACGACACCGCACTCCACACGTTGGTGGAGTGCTCAGCGTGGGCGAGTCAGCGCCGGGACCTCGTAGTGGGTCTGGGCGTGGATACCCTCTCGCTGGGGACCATGCTTCAAGCCATGGTATCCAGCGGGAGTAGGTGGAACGCGGCCGTGTCCTTCTGCGAGCAAGTCATGCTCGCGAAGGAGGCGGCCGGGAGGGAGAGGGAGCGTACCCTCCCCGCCGAGTTCCGTAGTCGGCGGCCAGGCCGCCCCAGACTACGCGACTACGCCCAAGACTATCGTCCTCCATGATCGGGGCCTGAGGACGGCGGGATCGCCACCCACCGTCCTTACAGAAGCAGGCTAGAAGGGTTGCGTGCTGCGGGGCCTTTGCCCCATAGCACGCAACCAGATTCACTCACTGACGCGGGATAAAACCCGACCCCAATGACGCGGGATTCTCGTCCCGACCAAACACCCGCAGAGACCACAGGGGTGGTCAAAGTCCGCCGGGCGCCACTGGACATACCCTCTGCTAGTAACCAGGGACGCCCGGCAACGGACGTTAGAGCGGCCGCGGCCTTGGGCCGCGGAATTAAAAAAAAAAAAAAAAAAAAAAAAGTGGCGCCCGGCGGAGTTTAATAACACCTAATATAAAAAATACACTTCAAAAATTGATACAACAACCGACTTCAAATGACTGCAATGGGACCAAATTGAAATGGGACGACTTTGTAGCTTTATATAAAAAAAATTAAAAATCTGTTTACCCAGTCCAGAGAGAGATATGAGATAAAAAACATTTAAAAAATACAGTCGAATTGAGAACCTCCTCCTTTTTTGGAAGTCGGTTGAAAAGAATATAGAAGATTCTCCTTATCTATGTTATGTGGTCTCCTTACTCAATTTGTATCATGTAAAAATTGATTACATGTCACTTATCCAATTTTAGTGAAATTGAAATAGGTTTGAATTCTGGGCAGCAATAATTAACTTTTTAATACTAGGTATTATTAAGTGAATACATTATTATAATAAATAGCTAAATAGAAGTGTTTTAAAAAAAATCTAGACAACTGAAATAGGCTTGATAAGCGTCGCTCCGATCACAGATTGGCATTGCTTATTTTAGAACATAGAACAAGAAAGATTAAAAAAACAAAAACAAAAAGGAACCTTTTAAAAACCTTACCTAATCTGTTCAAGCACGCCTTTTACCTTTTTTCGACAAGCAAAGATCATAGATAGAACACGCCCATGTCAGGGGTAGATTCCCGCGATAATATAGATATAGAAACTTTGAGTGGTAAGTTTACTTTTTTGAATTTAAAAATAGAATACCTACGTACATATTGGAAGCTTTAAAAGATTTCTCAATTTAAAATCAAAACGCTTATTCCCCGACGGGGTAGACAGTAATAGGCAGAGGCCTATAACTTAATACTTACTTATTGGTCAATATAGTGGGCAACCCATTTGCCGTTAACTGGAAACTTTTATTTTTGTTAGAGATACAAGTATCTAGTTAGGTATACAATAGCAAAGAACTGTTTTATAGTTTTCAAATAGCCCGCGTTAGTTTTCATTTAGCGTAGAAACCGCACAAAATGATTTTCTTAAACAAAAGGAACTCGAACAAATACGTAGGTCACACTATAAGTTTTGCGTAACATAAAAAAACAACATGTTAAAACCAAAATATTATGTTTATTGCTTTTCAAAATACTCTCCTTTACATTTTAAACATTTTTTCATGCGATCGAACCATTTTTTAAAACAGGAGGACCACAGATCTGAAGGCATGTTTTCTACGTGCTGATTGAACGCTATCACTGCCTCTTCGGAGTTGGTAAAAGTGAAACCTCTCATCAAATCTTTGATTTTGGGGAAAATACAGAAATCACAGGGTGCTAGGTCGGGGCTATGCGCAGGATGGGTGACGAGTTGTACTTTTTCAGAAGCTATAAATGGCTTTGTTTTGTTGGCCGTGTGTGAAGAAGCGTTGTCATGATGTAGGAGAACGTGGGTTTTGGGTCGTCTTTGGCGAATTTTTTCTAACACCCTGGGTAAACAAATGGTAGAATACCACTCGGCATTAACACTCTTTTGATCTTCAAGTGGAATTGTATAGATGGGACTCGTAGCTGAGAAAAAAAACGCAATAAAGCATCTTAAAGAGCTTGGGTTTGCCAAAGGTCAATTGAACGTTACATCCGAAACATTAAAAGGATAGACAAGGTCCGAAATACCGAACTGCGTTCAAAGACCGGTATAGTCGACGTGGGTAACAAGGCAGCGAAACTAAAATGGGAGTGGGCGGGCCACGTGAGCCGGATGAAATCGGACCGATGGGCGAGTGTCGCTACTAGATGGATACCGAAAGATGGAAGACGCCGCCCAGGGCGGCCCAGACAGAGATGCCGCAACGATCTGGATGCCTACCACGAAGACTGGTTTGAGATGGCGCAAAATAAAGCACATTGGAAGGAGTTGGGTGAGGCCTTTGCCCAGAAGTGGGAAAGTACAGGCAGAAAAAAAAGAGCTGTTAATAATATTCTACCCAATCTTCGTATCTTAACTAGATGACTTTTCTTGATCTCAAATCCCACGGGAACACATTCCCGGGATAAAAAGTAGCGGCTAAGTTACTTGATCGGCTTTCCAATGTAATTGTAAAGCGGCTAACTTCGATATTTTCCGTGAAGCTACTTTAGTCTCATCTCCGCAGCCATTGGCGATTTTCAAGTTCTGTAGTTAGACTAATTTGATTTGTTTTAGGGCTCCAACTAGGTTGATGATGGTTTGACAACCGGGAACGTACTCTCCAAGGCATGATCTACTCGTATGTCTTAAGAAATGGTCACCAATGCTAAGAACCACCTGACAAAACTCTTAAATTCAACCTGGGTGTTAACCAGAAACGTACGGAGAAAACGCTATACTTACACATATTCCATAATTTATCGAAACAGTCGAAAGGATACGGGTAGGTAAAGTATTTTTTTTTCAGGTAAAAAAAATATTGACAAAGTTGGTTTTGTACAAAAACATGGGTGTTTCCAAAAGAAATGATATATGTACCTAATACGACTAACCTGATATTTTTGCCGTTTTGGTACGAAACCATTTGTGCGCGAGTCCGACTCGCACTTGGCCGTTTTTTTAAGATTGCTTCCTAATCCCATTATCGGAGACCCCAGAACGCTTACAGAAGAATTACCCAAGGGATATACTTAGATAAGAATGTTTAATATTAAAGGTATTCATTTATAGATTAAAAGAAAATATCATAAAGTTAAGCTTTAAACGTATTTCATCTGGATATTATTTTGACACCTTTCCTAGTTAGTTGTTATCTGCACAAGTAACAACAACCGCAAATCCATACTCAATGTTGTTGGTGACATGCTCTGAGAATTTTTCACACACACACACACACATATCACGCCTATATCCCCGAAGGGCATGTAGGCAGAGGTGCATTACACACCCACAATATGCCAGTATTTTTAGTCCCACATAATATGGGGCAAGCCTATAGTCGTAACCGGGCACTTTTTTTTCTTCTTTGGCGGTCGCCATATATCGAAACGGGTTATGGACATGGTCGACCAGCTGAAGATACAAAATGTTCCTACCAGGAGTGAGACGGAAGGCTTTTCACAGGCGCGCATTATTTGTACCTATTTTGATGTCAATGACCGAAGCAGCTGATTTTAGTTCTAGTGTTGTTAAACAAGTGTGTATTTTATTCGGTAATAATGTTTTTTTTATGAACTTTTTTTTTCTTCTGTGGCGGTCGCTACATATCGAAACGGGTTCTGGTCAACCAGCTGATGGTGGTGGCTTTGGGTTGATATAACCCTTACGTAACACCCGGTATACGTAGTGTAGATATGGTTGCCCTGAGGTTCTAATACAATTTCATACAATTCGATGTTGAAATCTGGGACCTACATTACATAGGTACGTCATAGTCTAGATTTTAACGGCTACAATAAATTGTAGGAGCTTGTATAATAAATTGTCACTACTGAAATGGATAGAATTACTTTAAGTAAGGGCCCATAGGCGATCGTGTGGAAAAGATAAATGGATTACGATTAAATACTTTTTATAGTGTGTATTTCATCTTACTAAAGAAGTCAGAATCGGAATAAGATTTTTTATCTACTCTCATGTCGAAAAAATCGAATTATGATTTTAAAAGTTGACATTTGACATATTATGCTTTTCTATCAAAATTAAAAAAATATTTTATGATTAAGATTTTGTCCAAATCTGTATAATAAATTAATTTTTTAGTCATTATAAATTACAAATAAATAAATAAATAATAAATATGTTAGGACAATTCACACAACGCCATCAACAACATACAAAGTCTGAAACTGAACTTAACTATTATTGTAGACAAAACGCGGGTGAAGCCGTAAGCATCCGCTAGTAAAAGAATAAAAAACCAATGACGAGTAATAGCGTTTATCATAAAAGTTAGATTTTCTATTAGCAGTAAACGTATAACGTGACGCTATTAAATTATATTTGATGGAGATTAAATTACCTGTACAAGCGGTTTGATAGGTTTGACTGAACATGTGCTAGGTAGGACTCAAAGACTAAGTAAGACTTCCTATGCATGAATATACCGCGTGATACAAGTATAGCGCAAACCTGGTTGTATTTTGCTGAGAATTGATAGCTTTGTCAATAACTTGGTTAATTTTTATAAGGTATTTTTTAAACCAAGCGGATGACTTTAAACCTTCCTCGAGAAAACTTAAAATCGGTATAGTAGTTTTTGAGTTTATTTCGAACAGACAGACACGTCGGAGGCATTTGTTTTATTTTATGTACCTAAACCACAGAATAGGGAATAGTACTTACATACAGAACTTGCACTCCGACGTTAATTAAAGCACATTCTTTTGTTTTCAGAGAACATAATTCGAACGTTAGGATTGTCAGTTGTCAGGAAAGTACCAGCATAATTATACCAATAATTATGACGCTAATTAATGCCTCAATATCAACTCTTTGGTCAATGCCGTGTCACAAACAAGAGACAACCCTTACTGATTTACAACTTCAAGTTGTCGCTGACGTCACTAATTTTTTGCGGTTGTTAGGCGAGTGACATAGGCCTGCCTATACTACCAAAAACAAAAAACACGTCTTTCGAGACAACGTCAACGTCTGTGTACCGACCTACCTTAGAGGGTGTAATTATTTGGCATAGACACGATCATTTACTGTCCCATTTTTAGGGTTACGTAGTAAATATCTCGGAACCCTTATAGTTTTGTCATGTCTGTCCGTCCTCGGATTTCCTTCCAACGCCGACAAAGTGCTAAAAAAAATTTCAAAATTATTTTTTTGAATTGGGGATGATATTTTTATCTTGCGTCTACTCCATCGTATGAGCAACCTTTCAATGTATTTAAAAGTACTATCTAATGATACTTCATCATAAGATAGGTCTTATAAAAACATTGAGAGGTTGTTAAGATGATTTTTTGATTTAAGTTTTTGTTTGCGCTTTGAAGAGCATGTTTTTGCGAAAATAGCCCCCCCTCTCAAAAAACTAAACGGCTGACGTGAAAAACCTGAGAAAAATCTTGATGGTTGTCTATGCAATGAACTTTGAAGGAAAACTATAACCAGTTCAGGAGTTATAGAGGCTTTTAATGGTTACTACGGAACCCTATCTTATGCGTGGCTCGACACGTACTTGGCTGGTTTTTTGATATTTCCGATGGAGTACAAGTACCAGTGAAATTCGACAATTTCGAACCAGAGTGTCTAGTACCAGTTCCTTACGTTAATTTGCTCGAAATACGTTTTCGTATTCCCCATACATTTCACACAGTTCCCTGACGTTACCGCTAGGGGCGCTGGTGTGAAATGTATGGGGAATACGAAAACGTAATTCGAGCAAAGTAAGTACCTAACGTAAGGAACTGGTACTAGACACTCTGATGTCAAATAAACTAACGTAATGATAATACTATAGTCAAAAGAACATAATATATACAGTTAACTCTGTTACATTCATAAAACTATTTACAAGAATCATTTGCGATACATTTGGGGGCAATTCAATTAGTTCCGTTCAATTACCGTTAATTGATATGTGTTTCGAAGATTATTTGTTTTCCTGTTTATCTTTGTTTCATCATATTTATTTATATGATAGGGTAGTAAACAACCCTGGTGGTATGTAGTTACGGAGTATAGAAGCTTTTAAGATTTTCTATTGATTACCTGAAGGCGTAGTTGATTGTACGTGCGACATGAGATTGATACCGTAGAGGCATAAAGTAAAAGGACGGGCAAAGGCATCCTTCACATGCGACGTGTAACACGCATTATAATAACATCTGAACAGGATCTAGCCTATACAGTTGTATCTGGTCTATACAAACACACTGGTCATTCACCACGCCTGTCTTACGCGTCACTGCACCAGATTCGCGTGTTCCCATGCTATCGCGCGTACGATGCTGTCACACACGTTAAAGTGTCTTAAGATAACGTAAACGTCAGACGTCGTAAGACTTGTGCCAGTGTGTCGCTGTCTCTCACGTCGCATGGCATACGTCGTATAGGAAGGAACAGTGTGTTTTTCGCTCATGTGTGTTGTGTCAGAAACAAAGTAAATAAACTGAATTCCGAATTGAGATTATTGTTCCGATAGTCGACAAGTAGTAAGAAGTCGCGACCAAAACCTATAGAGGCCCGAGATAGGCAGATAGGTTAGGAGCAGTGAATGGAAAAAGACTAGGGTTTAGAAGGTACGAGGTTTGTTATACACAAATGTCAGAGGTCCTCAGTTCGATCTCCAGGTCATGTCAAAACTTAATTGTATGATATGCCAATAGCCAAAAAATTGGTTCATCCGTTCAACTGCTATGATGCCCTAAACATACAGCAGGTACATAGGTAACATTTATAACAACCCTTATATTCTGTCAAGGGTTAAAAACTAATTTCTACTCTGCTAACACGCAGTTTACACTTTGATTAGTATTAAGTGCAAATCGCAACTGTTAAGTGATTAGTAAAATCAGTTGCACTCGCACTTGTCACTTAAAATGTAAACACGACTGAACGCGAGCCTCTATAGGTATTTGTCAAGACTCCTTGCAATAAGTCTATAACCTGAAGACTATCGAAACAATATTATCATCCTTGAATTCAGTTTTATTTATTGCTAAGCAGCCTTCGGGTCACTATTCCATTTAAAAGACAGCACAAGTCCAATATAAGTTCCCGCTACAAGTAGCTTTTACATAAAACCATACAATTGAATTTTAAACGAGACTTGCATTCTATGGAAAGCTAACCAATGTACTTTGAACTGATGTCACGCGAAAATAAATCTTAACTTTTATAAATAGGGTAACAGTGGCGACCAGGGTATATTGGAAATTGTAGGCAAAGCGAGAAACTTCTGAAGCGGTTGTACTAATATGGGGCACTTTTATAAGTCAAATGGTTGAATTTTACACTTCACTTTAGTACCTACTTTTAGTAATTTGAATACCTTTTTTAGTAACTTAAGTTATTTGTAATATACCTGTAAACGATGGATGCGTTGAGGTCTGTTCATTCAACATCTTGCCTGGACGTTCTTCTGTCGTTCCAGTTGACAAAGCTCTTACAAACATTAAATATGCAGTTATTAAACCTTCTCAAACTTACTGGCGTAACAATGGGCGTAGGTCGGTTTTCAAGTCTAACTGTAATGCGGCTGAACTTCGATATTTTCCGTGACGCGACTTCCAGCTGACCTCCGCAACCCATGGGCCATATCAAAGTTCTGTAGTTAAACCAGTCGGATTTTTATTTAGGGTTCCAAATACTATAGAAGTCACGGAAGGGTCTATGTCTTAAGAAAATGTTCACCCATCATAAGACCGACCTGGCTAGATAATAAATGTTGGTAGATGTTGCTTAACCTTGGCAATATGTCACAATACTTGGTTACCAAGCCAGGAACTCCCTCGGGTATATAGCTCTTATATTAGTAAAAGTATAATTCCATTAGGGCTGCTAATTATCGGGGCCTGAGGACGGCGGGGTAGCCACCCGGCGCGCCGTCCCACTCACCGATGCGAGATAAAACCCAACCCCAACAACGCGGGATTTTTATTCCGACCAAACCCCCGAAGAGGCCACACAAGTGGCCAAGGACCGCCAGGCGCCACTGGAAATACCTTCTGGTGTGTACCAGAGACGCCCGCAGCAATGGACAAGGGAGCGGCCGCGGTCTCGCGGAATTAAAAAAAAAAGGCTGCTAATTAGTTTAATATCCACTAATAAAGATCTCACGCCACAATCAACAACTATTGCTGTAGTTCACAAAGAATAATTAACAAGTTGCGATTCCTGAAATTAAATTATCAAGTTAACAATACTGCCTTTTAATTAACAATAGTTTTAATTGAAACTGCTTTTGTTAAGTTGTTGTAAGTTAATTTGGGAAAGGTTAAATTGAGCAGTAGAAAGCAACGGTCAATTAAATACATACTGTTGGTCAACGTTTAAAAGACCTTATTACACACTAGCTGTTGCCCGCAGCACCGCCTGCGTGTTACTTTAGATCTACATAACATTTTTATTTATGAAGTGAATGAAAACCCAACCTCAAATTCAAATCAAAAATTCAAATCGGTTAAGCCGTTTCTGAGATTAGCGTGTCCAAACATTCAGACAAACAGAGAAAAGTTCTAAAAACCATTGTTTTGGGTTTTATTGCGTTCATAAAGCCCTCCTACAACAGTTTCTCTATTATATCTAATATATAAAATTCTCGTGTCACAGTTTTCGTTGCCATACTCCTCCGAAACGGCTTGACCGATTCTCATGAAATTTTGTGTGCATATTGGGTAGGTCTGAGAATCGGACAACATCTATTTTTCATCCCCCTAAATGTTAAGGGTAGTCCACCCCTAAAGCAAAACAACGTTTGCCGGGTCAGCTAGTCTTCTAGAATATTCTCTATTATACCATAAAAAATCATCTTAAGATACGAAAATATTAAATATTATTTATTATCTAGAAGGGCTTGTGGTCTAGTAGTAACGGACAATGTTAACACATTGCAAAGGTTAAGCAACATCGTGTCAGGCCGGTCTTAGGATGGGTGACCATTGCTTAAGACACTGAGACCCCTCCGTGCCTCGGAGAGCACGTTAAGCCGTCGGTCCCGGTTGTCATACGATCATCTATGGCATTCGTTAGGGGTAGTTGGAGCCCTAAATCAAAAATCCGACCGGGCTAACTACAGAACTTCGTTATCGCCTATGGGATGTGAAGGTCAGATGGCAGTCGTTTCACGGAAAATATCGAAATTCAGCCGAATCGCAGTTAGACTGGAAAGCCGACCCCAACTGCGTTGTGAAAAGGCTCGGTAAATGATGATCTTCGTCGTGTGTGATAGTCCATTGAATTGTATGGCGAGCGATATTGTATCTTAAAGCAATGGTAAGTAAGATGTTAAAAACTTTAATTTTAAAACTTAAATTTAACGGTAATGTGTATCATTGAATACCTATTTATCGAATCTCGTTAGCATAACTTGTAGTTTCTACCCACGTTAGTTATTGTGACAAATCCTGCATCGCGCTAGTGATATTTACACATTCGTACTTAAAAGCAAATTTGTTCTGGCTTCGTATTTTGCTGTTCTCTCTGAGACAGTCTTGATAATGCCTCGTTTAGAGGCAAAACAATTGTCGATGTTTTATTGTCTTTTAACTCTGCGAAAAAATAATGCTATTATATTTTAAAAGTTTTTAACATCTTACTTACCATTGCTTTGTCATGGATTTTCGCTAGGTAACGCCTGTTTCCATCCAATAATTGTATCTTAAGTTAAAATATTATAGTATCTTAGCCGTGTGCAGCGCCCCTTAGTGAACTCCACTGCGGGTGACGTAACCTGTTCTGAAGAGCTCTTCAATCTGATCCCACCCTCTTCCTTCCGATCCCGAACAACGCGTGACGGACAGAGATGCCACTCCCACACAGTGGATAGCAGGTTCGCGAGAACCCAACGTTTTAAACGTTCGTTTCTCTACCGAACAATAGTGGCCTGGAACGCCCTGCCTGTGCACGTGTTTCCTCCCACATATGACCCTGGGTTCTTTAAGCGGAGCGTGAAGAGGCACATCAGTAAGCCGTCAAGTTGAGGGCCACTCTCTATAGTATTGTGTGCTGTGAGAGTGGCCCACAATCGCTAGACGTCGTCACGACTTACCACCAGGCAGGCGGCGTCAATTTGGCGAACCCAATATAAAAAAAAAGAAAAAACCTACGACAAACTTATTATTTGCGGTTGGTATAGTTATCGGGTCTAGGGATCGAGCCGCAAAATTAAGTTTGTTTTTAATTGTATATACTTTTCCGGGATAAAAAGTACCCAGCGTGGTGCCCAGGATATTAAAGAATAATTATACCAAGTTTCATCGTAATCGAACCGGTAGTTTTTGCGTGATGCCTGAACAGACAGACAGATGAAAATTTTTTAAATCACATTTTTGGGTTTGGTGTCGGTCTAGTAACACCCCCTGCCATTTATTTTTTTGATATTTTCAATGTACAGAATTTTCACTTGTACAGATTTATTATAAGTATAGATGTGGCGCCGCAAGCCGCAGTTTGGGGTTCCGATTTTCAGTTGTCCGAGTTGGGGTTTCATATTCATTTTATTAATTTAATTATATTAAATTATACGAATTATAGTCCGAGACGCCCAGGACTTTAATTGCCTGTACCACAGCGGCTGGCACGTAATGTTTTGTTGCCTTTCATCAACATTTCATCGCAAGGCAACAGGTTTATTGATTTGTGAGTTGTGTCAAGTTGTGTCTGATAGTGACTGTGTTGTGTAGTAATGGCTCTGAGTAACGGAGAGTATTACGAGATGATGCTTTGTGTAGGAGCATCAGAAGGCAATTTAAACGCTGCCCGGGAGTTGTACCGTGAGGGCGCGTTTTATTGTCGGAATACCGCGTGAGCAGACGCGACCTCTAGCGTGTTTCCGACGGATGACGCACCGGCTATACACGAATGGCTCCTTCACTACGCCAACTATGGAAAGTCGTCCGATTAGACCAAAATGTTTATTTACATAAACTAAAGTAATCCATTAAGGACGCCGACAAAGCGCGCCGCCGCCAAAGGCATCGTACGTACCACGTGCTCATTGTCTATTAGTATATTATGTACAGTGCCGGGTATCGGCAATACGCTGGCCGCTTATTACGTAGAACTAAATTAAAGGCAAAATTTTGTAAGGTAATTCACTTTTGGCTTAGGAATATAGGCCTGATTGTATTTATATGTATAGTGCTCACTTACATGGTATGTTATAATATGAAGATGCACAGTTACCTGCGAGAGTGCCGTTACCAATATAATTTTGTAATCCGCAAATAAGAGTGATTTTCCACCAGAGATGTGCTACTATGGATGCGTTTTAATCCACCAATAATATTCATTCGTGCACATAGCAATTAAACAGTCAGGACCGATGTTACATAACTAGAATCTCTGCAGTCCGCACTATAGATATGTTTGCATCATAAATCCACATGACACTTTCCCCCAATTTCCACCGAAACTTAAGGGGAATATTTACAAGACTGTCGTCAGCCCTGCCGTCCTGTATGGACTTTCATGTTTGGGCGTAAAAGCGACGGATGAAAGAGAACTTGCATGTAGCGGAAATGCGAATGTTAAGATTTATGTGTGGTGTAACAAGGATGGATAGAGTAAGGTACGAGTATATCAGAGGAAGTTTGAAAGTTGCCCCAGTAAATAAAAAGTGAGAAGCGAACGGCTATCATGGTATGGACATGTTATGAGAAGAGAGGAAAGTAATGTGGTAAGAAAGGTGCAAAGTATGAATGTAGATGGCTTGAGAACTCGAGGTAGGCCCAAGAAAAGATGGATGGAATGCGTGAAAGAGGATATGACCAGGAAAGGAGTGACTGAGAAGATGACTTGTGACAGGGATGTATGGAAGATGAAAACACGTTGCGACCCCCCAAATAATTGGGATAAGAGTAGGCAGATGATGATGACTGATACAAATAGGCTTTCAGTAAACAGTAAAACTTTTGACATCAGTGCTAAGTATACGAGGACGTGCAAAGCCTTGGCTAGCAAACACTGTTTTAAGACTTTGATATCAAAACCACGCACGATTTCCCTTCATTAAATATTTAAGAAAAAAGGTTCTTTGATTCTCAAAGAAGCTTTCAAAACACTCTTCTCATAATATATAACTATTTTAAAACACAACATTTCTTTGTTGCTGTATCTCTTTATTCCCAATCTCGTCAGCTTTAAAAGGATTTTATTTCGGTTACAAAGTCTCTTTTAATCTATAAAATGATATGATATAATAGCAAGAGTCCACGGTCAGACATAAGTATAATAGCTAAAAATTTCTCAGAGCATTTCACAAAGTTAAGAACGATGAGTGAGTATGGAGTTGGGATTATAATAAAAAAATTTTTGGACAATTCACACAACGCCATCTAGTCTCAAATTAACCAGAGCTTGCGATAGGAGTACTAGATAACCTGATATAAATACTTATACAGTCGTACATTTTTTTTGTAAATAATACATAGGAAACATCCAGACTTCGTCACTACCGACTACGCCACCGAAGCAGTCATTATGAGATCAATGATGAATTTTAATGCCAGATTCGCAAGGCAACATGTACTTAGAGCCTGTAAGAAAGGAACCAGGCATTAAAAACACACGACCGGTCTTTTCTAATTGCGGTTATTAATACAATGTGATTTTCTTAATTGTGGCTAACTGTTAGTCGAAGCCCGTATAATGTAGTGAGGGTTAGGAAGGTAGGAGTCAAAAGATCGCCCCTTTGATATTGATTTTTGAACGAAGACTTTAAACATATTTGAATTTGAGCAATAGGTACGTTTTATAAATCACTGCTTGTAGGTAGGTAAGTATAACATTACGTGACTACGAGTTTGTAGGTGTGCCAAAGAATATTCAATTTCTCGTGTAATATTTTCTATATTAAATCCACAAGAGATAAACTTAATGGTAATCTTATTTTGTTCCCCATCAAATTATTTATACATTTGCTTTTTCATATCCCGCATCCCGCGGCTTATGTAATGTACCTGTAGTATTATACGATCTACTAAGGATTCCTGTTGTCTCCTTCAGTAGGCTTGCTTGTGAGGAGCGGGCCTTTACGTCAGTAATGTGGTGACCGGGAATTGATCGCATGTCGTCAAACGCAAGTCCAATCTCTTATCCACCAGACTACGTACGACGTTTTGATGTTGGTGTTTAGAGGAGATACGTAAACCATGTGACCATAAAATGAGTGGCGATTTGTGTGATTGCTGCTGGATGTTGGACCACTGAGCAGTTAAAACTTAGTTATGATTAATGAACTTCATTTCCCAGGGAATTGAATAAGAAATTAAACTGATTTATGTTGAAGTGGGTCTTATTTATGGGCATTGCAATAAGATTTATTGTTTATTTGGTTATCATTAAAGGCACGTATTCACTAGGGAAAATTTTGTTACGCAACAGTCTATCTATATGACGCTGCAACATGTTGCTTGTTTCCGTCATGTTGAGCGTCAGCGTCGAACTATCTCCTATTGACTACAAAATGTTCTGCGACACTTACAAGTAGTTGTTGAGGAACATTTTCCGCAACTTGTTGCTTCATTTGCGTCCTAGTGAATTGGTGCCATTATATTCAAACACGTCAAACATTGACACAAAAACCGACTTCAAATTACCTGAATGGGTCCAAATTGAAATGGGACTATATGGGTAGAACTAAATTTTAAAAAAAATTGGTTTAAATACCTAGTCGCAAATTATGACTTCTTCTTCTTCTTTCTTTAAAAACGTACTATCGCTCCATATTCGTCGATGATTTTGCCAATGTCAAGGTAATGCTTGATTAGTTGATAGTCCCGCACAGAAAAACTAGTTATCAAAAACTGAATGGAGTCAGGCGTTACCTGTCGAAAGTCCATGATAAAACAATGGTAAATATGATGTTTAATTTTTTATCAGAGAACAGCTGTTCTCTTTGAGACAGTCTTGAGAATGACTCGTGAAGAGGTGAAACATATGTCGACATTTGTAATGTCTTCTTTTGAGCGATATTATGCTATTATTTTAAAAATTTAACATAATAGGACATGTTACCATTGTATTAAAACTAGTTATTCCTAACTAGCTCCAGGTGCAGGACAAGAAACGTTGTTCGGTAGGAGAGTGTCTGGAAATCCGATTTTTGGGGAGCGCCAGAGGTAACCTAAAAAGCCACCTGCCACGCGCTCAGCAAAAATCGAACTCCACCTTATTACGTTAGTCCAATAAAGAATCTAATATTGAACATCTCTGTCTACCCTTTCGTGTGATAAGAAGTTACTTAGTGTATTGTTTGCGTAAACAACCATTTTTGGTAAGTGGGTAGATACCGTGTGTTTGCTGTTCAGTGTTGATAATTAAACGCCCACCTTTAACACCACGTCCCAGGGGGTAAACATTGTAATATTTCCATCATAAGTATATTAAAATGTTAATAAAGTTATAATTAAAATATTGTTAAATTGATATTCAAATTGGAAGGAAGGAAATAAGTAGACTATCAGATCTATTGCCTATTGGCGAAACGTGGGCGTAAATATTGTGTGATTATTAATATAAGTCTGTAATAAAATAAAATTAAACCCAATTATACATAATATTACATTAGCATTAATAATAGTAAGAAACCTCGATATTTACTATTGTCATTTTTTTATATCTGGACAAGCTATCGTTTACTTAGTATAAGCATACCAAAATAATTGGCTAAATATATTGATTGACTGTAGTCGACGCCATACTATTCTTTGTCGACGCTGGCTGTGGTATGTGGCAACATGTCAACGACACTAATTGATGTAATAATAAACATGCAGCATCGTAATTGATGCATGCACGAATGCATTCCGTAGCGTAGATACCTTTGTATTTCTGTACGTAGAATGCATGCATTTGCATGCATTCTACGTACAGAAATACAAATAATAAATAATAAATAATAATAATAAATACTCTTTATTGCACACAAAAAGAGACATATATGTTACACGTGCCTTAAGAATAATGTACAACAGGCGGCCTTAATGCTAAAGAGCAATCTTTTTCTCAGAAATGGAGAGAGATGTTAGGGGTTGTGTACAATGTATTAATAATATAATAATTTGATAAAATATACGAGGAGAGTAGATAGTGAAAGAGTTCAGTGATTAATAAAATAAATAAATACTAATAGATAATAAATACCCATAATATATATACCTAGCTACGAGTATAAATATTATAATATGGCAAATAAGGGCCCATTAATCGCTAAAATTATAGTATTTCTGTTTTAATGGTACTAGTCGTTGTCCTATAGTCTCGAACAGTAGACTACACGAGCATTAAAAACATAATTTGAGCTATTTCCCCCCAATCCAAAAAAGTTAACGATGAAAAAATTGTATTAAATCAAGGAACACTTGTGCTAAGTTTCGTGAAGATCGGATAAAAACTGTGGCTGCTAGCCCGGAACACACATACAGACAGACAGACGGAGGAAAGCAAAATGCAGACGCTTTGCTCGCTCGGTCCATAATATAACTAACTTCTTTTTGATTTTTTTCTTTATGCTGTCAATGATAGAATGGTAGGAAAGACTATGATATGAAGCAAAGATTGGATGTTGTCGGTATAGGTCATATACCTCAGTGGCCAGAGCATTCCCCTGTAAGGGAAAGGCCGTGGGTTCGAGTCCTGCCGATAACATTAAAATTTTGGTGATTTATTCATAATTTCTATCTTAATATTTAGGTACTGGTCTACATTTGAGGTAGCAAAGAGTTCAAAATCTTTTAAAGTTATTCACTGTTTGGATAACTTTGAAATTTCAAAAGATTGCTATCTATTTGAGATATAGATATTCTCCTCAAATAGATTTACACTATTGTTCTATAACATTCCGTCAGCAGTGATCGGAAAAAACAGAAGCCTTTCTCGCGCCCGAAAATGACCCAACGCTGTAACTTACATGTTTTCTCCGTCCACGGTCCGTCAGTTTCGAAGTTATTCAATGTTAGAATAAGTACTTAACTTTTTAATAAGTATTTTTTTATAACCGTGGCTTACGGCCACGGCCTTCCTACAGTCCGGGCATCCTGAGTAAGCTATCGTAAGGAAAACCTCAGGGCCCGGTAACTTTTTAATGATTCAGAAATTGCGGGTTTACGTTTAATTGAGTAACAAACACTGTTTACTCAATCGTGCTATTATGAAAACTTATCCACGAGTCGCTGGCTTTTGATACTTAAGGGACCCACACAGTAATAGAACGCCTGCATGCCGCCATCAGCAGATTCTGATATCGGCGTGTCAGTTAATTGATAAAGTTGAAGTTGGCTACAAAATCAAGGCGTGACAGGCCGATATCTGCCGGGCGGTGCCGCGGCTTGCAGGCGATTTGCTAAAGTTGATTCTTACATACTTATCAGTGGAGCCTCCGACACAGTTCAGTATCAGTACAAAATATTCTTTCATAGATTTTCTATGAATGCGTCCCCACATGTCAGTGTCATATACGACTTAGTCATCACTGACACTGACATGTTCTAGAAAATGTACGGAAGAATATTTTGCTCTGATACTTCACTGATATGTGTGAATCGACCTTCCCTTTAACGAAACCGACTTATCGAAATATTTTTTTTCTGATCTAAATTACTAAATTTATCTATATCTAAATTATCTTGTATTTTCGGGTAAACTTTTTGTGCCAGTATTACTTTATTTATACCTACTATTAATATTATCTGTGAACGGTTTTCAATAAAATTTGCATATCTTTAAATATTCAAAGAGTTCAATAATATTGTCAATGTAAAATGTACGCCGCGAGAATATTTAATTATTTTATATTAAGCTTCAGTTTGAGAGTTATAATAATTTTATCAGTAAGATTTATTTCCAATAAGAATTACAATATACATAATTACATATATACTAAAAATATTTACATTACAAAATATCGTTTAAAAAATCCTCCGCGTCATTGCCGACTGGGAAGGTTCCCAGAATGCTGGCTGAGTTGCCACGTTGGATGGCGATACTTATTCTTTGGGCCAGAAAATAGCCAGCCTTCTGGTCCTGAGAAGCATCGATTAAGCGTTTAGCAATGTCTCTATAAGGGCGGCGAGCACTCGGACCCCATGACACCAGTGTCTCAACCCGAAACGGCTCAAACATGTAATCACCTGCTAGGTTAGCATATTTACGCCGTTTGAGGCCTTCAGCCGATGCAGGAGCAGCGCCGGCACATCCGGATGTGCTTGGAAGGTGTGAAGGTGCTAAGGTGTCAACGCATGTAGCGTCCCACACCAAAGGCTTTCCCATCTTCCACGGTAGCAACGACATACCGTCCGGTCTCTTACCATCGCTTCGTGCTAAACCATTTGGTTCACGTACAGCCGGAACCTGCGGTGGAAAGAGCCCTACGAATTATGTCGTTTAGAATAGCGTGCCAATGTATACGACTTGCGCTTCTGCTACAAGAAAGGCCATGGTGTCCCCGATTATCGACGGCTACTCCACAGGTGCAATGATGCGGAGATACACAAGGTGTATCTCATCCGGTGTACCCAGCCGAAGGCAATGCGGAAGGTTGTGTCGTCCAACATTGTACCGATATTGGGCGATGGGAGCGCCTGAATCCATAACCCTGACTCCCATTCTCCAACAGCTAGTAGGCGTGCACGCTCTGAAATATTGACAGAAGTGTCAATTAGTGTATATACTATAATACATGGGGCACACTTAAAAGTTTTGACGAAACGTGGATTTATTGTTTTGAACCCGAAAAAAAACAGCAATCTTGTGAATGGGTGTTTGAAAAGGAGATCAAGCCAACAAAAGTGAGGCAGGCGAGAAACGTTGGTAAAAAAATGATCGCTTTTTTTTCTCAGCCACGGGTCCCATCTGTACAATTCCACTTGAAGATCAAAAGAGTGTTAATACCGAGTGGTATTCTACCATTTGTTTACCCAGGGTATTAGAAAATATTCGCGAAAGACGACCCAAAAGCCGCGTTCTCCTACATAATGACAACGCTTCTTCACACACGGCCAACAAAACAAAGTCATTTTTAGCTTCCGAAAAAGTACAACTCGTCACCCATCCTGCGCATAGCCCCGACCTAGCACTCTGTGATTTCTGTATTTTCCCCAAAATCAAAGATTTGATGAGTGGTTTCACTTTTACCAACTCCGAAGAGGCAGTGATAGCGTTCAACCAGCACGATCTGTGGTCCTCCTGTTTTAAAAAATGGTTCGATCGCATGAAAAAATGTTTAAAATGTAAAGGAGAGTATTTTGCAATAAACATAATATTTTGGTTTTAACATGTTGTTTTTTTAAGTTACGCCAAACTTATAGTGTGACCTACGTAATTGTACAAAATGATAGTCGTTGAGTTAAAATTCTGAACTTTATGTATTTACCTACGTAATAAAACTTAAGAGTTTGTTAAAAAATATGTTAAAAGATTACTTATTATGTACCTATTACTCAATTGCACTTATTATTATATTACATCTTCTTATTAGACTACATCGGATTCCGACATACATATGTGGAGCCACATATGTATGTATTTAGAAATAAACAAGTATGTTTCTCAGTTGTCTAGATCCCATAGTACAATCTTACAATTAAGATTGATAAAACAATTAATAAAATAATTTAAAAAAACTCTTTTAATCACGCTTTTATCATCATAATATTGCATTGTCATGCGACTTACATACGCGGGCAAGGTTTCAGCTCAATCGGAAGCCGGGAGTTAAATGTGTTAAATTGAACTTGCAATATTTGATTACAGACGGACATCATACACAGGTATTTTTTTCATTCTTGACGCTGATCTCCGAAGTTACTGAACAGGTTTTCATGCGGTTTATACAGGTAGACGAGGCAACATTAGGCTTTGTTTCCTCTATATCCGATTCTAAGAAAAATGTTTTGTTAACAGAAGCTTTCTACGCGGGTGAAGCTGCGAGCATAAGTTAGTTATCCAAACAAATGTCAATTACGTCTGTAGAAACTTTCCTTGAATGCCTAATAAGCCAGGAATTAACCGGTCTTCTGGTTCTAAAAAGCATTGATTAGATGTTTAGCGATGTCTCTAAAAAGGCGGTGACCGCTCGGACTACATGACCCTAGTGTTACAACCCTAAACGGCTCAAATACGGAATCGTCTGCTAGATCAGCGTAAATACCCTGTGCCGATGTCGATGTCGGTGCGAAAGTGTCAAGTGTAGCGTCCCACATCAAACTTCTTCCCATCTACCAATAATACAATACGTTATTGGAAAACAAGTATGTAAGTACCTACCCACAGAAACCCTATTCCACAAAGTTCAACTGGTAGTTAAATTAGTTGAACTAATTGGAAAAAAAATCCACTTATTTCAACTTTAATGTAATAATTTGTAATGTATTCCTATTAGTTACAGAGTATGTTTCTTTTCTTTTCATATATTAGTATGTTTATCAGTCGTCTAGATGCCATAGCACAAGCTTATATCAGCTTAATTAGAGCTAGATGCTGTGTAACAATGTACAAAAATATTTATTATTTATTTATTACAATTGTATTATGTAATTTGAAGACAAAAACGACGACGCCATCGCAAGCAGATGTAAAATTATACATTTATTGTTGCAGTTTAGTTTATGAGTGGCAGATAATCGGCGACACGCATTGTTACAAACTATTTCCTTTCTAACCTCTTCTACTGATCTGTGTAAGTACTGCAATGTACTCCCAATATTGTATAGGGATACAATATTGGGAGTACAATGTCTTTAAACCTCGATACAACTATGTAGTTTAATTGAAACTTTCCCAACACAATTTAAAAGCTTAAGTAAAACTTTAAACACATTCAGTTCGGTGTCAGTTCGATATTACGCAAGCACATTGACTTTACAACATCAACCAAAAGTTTTAACGCAATTTTCAATACCTACCTATGGCGTAATAACTAGGTACTAATAAGATGTGTACCTACTTGTTTGATATTTTATGCTTTTTTCTTTGCTAATTTTTGTATTTCAAAGCAATGAGTTTGCTTAAACTATTGTAAATATTAAGATAGAAATTCTTTATTTACAATAATTACAATATACTCGTATATATATATGAAAAAATACAATTGAAACTAACTAAATATGTACATTACCTATTCTAATTATATCTAAATTCTATATTCTTATTCTATATGCGTCAAAGAATTCCTCTGCCTCGTCGCCGACTGGCAATGTTCCGAGAAGGCTGGCAGCATTTCCACGTTGTATGGCAATGCGTATTCTTTGTGCCAAATAGTAACCAGCCTTCTGGTCTTGAGAAGTGTCGATCATGAGTTTAGATAAATTTTTGAATAGGCCGCGAGCACTTGGACTCCAAGGTCCCAGCGTCTCTACCCCAAACGGCTCAAATATGTAGTCTCCAGTTAAATTGGAGTATTTGCGCCGTTTGAGGCTTTCCGCTGATGCAGCAGCATCTAGATAGAAATTATAAATAAATTACATAAACTGAACTGTCATCGGCAGGACTCAAACCCACGGCCTTTACCTTTCAGGGGGAATGCTTTGACCAACTGAGCTACGATGTCCAATACCGACAAATCTCTTAACCCAGTTGGTTAGAGCATTGCCCTGTACGGAAAAGGCTGTGGGTTCTTGTCCTGCCGGTGACAGGTAAGTTTTTGTGATTTATTTAGAATTTCTATCTTAATATTTCTGTGTGTGTGTATCCCTTTAAGACTTTACTGACATTTGAGATATAGAATATATAATGTACTTAGCTCTTATTTTAGCATCAAATTAATAGCGCATTCATGTCACTGGTTCTTAAATTACATATGAGTAGGTCTATATATAAGTATGTGGGTGTTTGTAAATAGAACGTTGACAAATACAATTAGAATTCAATTTGACACGTGTAAATGTTAGAAATATAATAAATATGTTTATTACAGGTGTATGATATCTTATAATAATTTCTATGCAAGAAAACTAACTTCTTCTGTAGTTAAGAAATATTAAAAGTAGTGTAGTATGTACTTGGTACGATTTCCAGTAGTCATTAAATAGTGCCCGGTGACGGTAATAGGCTTGCCCCCTATTACGTGGGACTAAAAATACTGGCAAGTTGTGGGTGTGTAATGCACTTCTGCCTAGCCCTTCGGGGATATAGGCGTGATATGTGTGTGTACGGTAGTGCGGGTACTTACTAGGCGTGGATATCGGTTGTCGAGGGTAGTCTTATACGGGCATCCTTTGAGGGAACACGTCTCGTAAATAGTGAGAGTGACAGTGATATATTGTGGCATAATAGGATGCTACAAGTAGTTTATAATCTTCTGTGTATTTACGCTAAGTAGATATGTTGTGTAAGCTTGTACCTAATTGGCATGGTTATTGCCTTAGCCGTAAGCTCCCACAGAAAAATAATTAATTTGGGTTTTGTACCTACTTTAATTATTATTATTATCTTTAAAAAAGGCTCCTCATTTATGATAATCCTGTATATTAAAAATTGAATGATTCCAATAAATAAGACCTCTAACAATAGATTTATTTATTTATTTATTCCGCGCTTAGCTCCGAACAACTAAACTGATTTCTTGCGGTTTATACAGATAGATAGATTATACCTACTTAGAATGGGCAACTTATAGATAATGTTTTATTTTATTCATTTTCATTCATTTCATTGACTACCTCGGTGGCACAATGGTACTATGTACGGACTGCCACACTCGAGGTCTCGGGTTCGATTCCCGGGTCTGGTGGATAATGTATAATTCTCTTTAGAATTTTATCCAGATAATTATCCCAGAGTCTGGAACTTGTGCCCGGTAGATGGCAATAGGCTCGCCCCCTATTACATGGGACCTAACATAGCTGGCGAGATGTGGGTGTGTTTGCACACCTCTGCCTACCCCTTCGGGGAAAAAGGCGTGATGCTATGTATGTATGTATGTATTCATTGAAAAAAATCGCCTTTCGCTAAATACCTACCAATTTGGCTCGGCCAAATATTAAAGGAATAGCCATAACTTATTTAAAACGTCTATAATATTTGTGTGAGTCCGAGACGCCCAGGACTTTAATTAGCTGTTTACAGGTTAGGTTACTGTTTACTTTAATTAGTAGTTTTTTTAAATTATAATATAGCTGCTTATTTTATTAAATTAATTCGGCCATGTTGGACCTAACCCACTTTCTAGAGTGCCCGGTGACGGCAATAGGCTTGCCCCCTATTACGTGCGACTAAAAATACTGGCAAATTGTGGGTGTGTAATGCACCTCTGCCTATTCCTACGGGGATATAGACGTGATATGAGTATAATCTTTATTTGTGTATACCTACCTAACTTAAATCTTTGTTTAAGTGTAGTTCCATATAATTACTGAACTACTACCCAACAAGTACATACATACTCAACAAATACCATTGGTGGGTCTCCCTTGTTTGACCGAAAGGAATTTGACAAATGGTCACTTCCCAAAAAAAATTTCGCATAATTTCATTTGCCAAATTATTACTTAGCAAAAAATCTATTCACAAAAAATTGTAACGCAAACCTAATGTTTGGGAAATGAACGTTTAAACTATAACTTGTTTACCAACTAGTACATTTAACATTTTTTTTTAGTCGAATATTTCAGTTGGAATAACAGTTTTTACGCAAAATCAAATAAGCCAAATATTTAGTAAGGGTAGTAAGCGGGCCGGCATTAATCGGCAAGGCCGGGCGGTATTTGTTTTGTTGTCCGACAAATACTGCCGAACCGACAATGCCGGCCCGCTTATGTGTGTAGCTACCCTAAGCAAGTCGTTTCTGGCACTCGACGGCCGCTGTCGCGGCACCGCTCGCTTCGCTCTACCTAACCTAACCTACACATTTTGTTTCAAGAAGAAATTAACTTAATCTAAATAGTTGAGTTCCGGGTAACCTACTAAAAACAATATCTTTTTTTCTATTATTGCAAGTCGTGTCTGGCTCAAGGAGGTCACAGTTTTAACCTAACCTAACCTAACCATTCACCAAACAACCAACATCATTTCACCAAACGTTTTCGTTGTCTGAAGATTGTTTGCTGTAATAAATCATTTGATTAAAGACACAATGCCATAATGACATTAAACTTGGTAATATTTAGCCAAGTAAAAATTTGACCAAATAAAAATATGCGTACTAAAATCATTCGAAATATTGCAATGGTATAAAAAAAGGTTGCTAAAATTTGTTTGTGTAATGAAATTTTGTCAAAATCTTTTCGGCAAAACGGCAGGCACCCACCATTGGTATTAGAATGTGGTACTGGACGGGAACAAATCACGTAATCTGGACTTAAACGTGGCAGTTAAATTCCGCTTATAATTTCCATCTGAAGGTTGTCTAAAAATATAACGTCTTATCGTTAAGGGGCAGCCTTTATTAATCTAATAAATCTTTACCATTCCTTGATCATGTAAAAGCGAATTTTATCTAATCTTATTATATTACAGCAAGCGGATAATAAAGGTACGGGCAAAATCGTCCTTAACATGCGACATATAAAACGTATTATGACATTTGAACCGGATCTGGCCAAACAATTTGTATGGTAATAAACACACTGGTCACTCACCACGCTATCTCACGCGTCCCCGCGCCAGACACGTGTTCCCATGCTACCCCACGCGTACGACGCTGTCACACTCGTTTAAAGTGTCATAGCGCGTAGATAACGTAAACGTCAGACGTCGTAAGACGTAGTACAAATGTGTCGCTGTTTCCCACGTCGCGTGGCATACGTAGTATGTGAAGGACCAGTGTATTTCAAGCTTAATGCACTAACCTTAGATCACAATATGCATTAACAGCTTTCTATGCAGCCATATGAAAGTTTTATACAAATTATATACCTACCTAATATTGGCCTTCCCCAATGGGAAAGTGTATGTATAGTTTGTCTAATCTCTCTAATAGCTGGATCAATTTTAACGGGACTGTGACTACAGAGATAACTGATACTATAAGGAATAACGTAAGTACCTATTACTTTTCATCCCGAAAAAATATTCTCGGCAGAACTTAGCGTGTCAAGAGATCGTTCTTCTGTAGAACGATCGAGGCCTGGAACGCCATGCCCGTGCACGTATTTCCTCCTACTTACAACCCAGGGTTCTTCAAGCGGAGCGTGAACAGGCACATCACTAGGTTACCAAGTTGAGGGCCACTCTTAATAGTATATTGCGTACTATGAGAGTCGCTCACAATCGTCAGACGGCGTCAATTTGGCGATCTGATATAAAAAGGGACAACTATTCCACGTAAGCGAAGCCACGGGAATCAACTAGTCTTATTACCTATATGGTATTATGTCTCGTTTGTATACAAGTATATCCAGACGCCCGAGGCTAGCTTGACTACGATGGGTGATATAATACGTACGGCAAGGAGTAAAGTGTGGTTGATATTTGGAATATTCATCACAAGGTAATAGAAATCTCTAAGTCAATGGTTATATTATTATATTAGTACAAAAGATAATGTAAGGTACAGAATGTAAAATGTAATGTATTGAAAGTAATGTACCCAACATTATTTGTTCTAGGTATGGTCGGGTACAACGAGTTGAGAGTGAGGAGAGAACTTGCATAAGCCGTATATTTATTTAAAATAATTAGAGGTAAGATTCACCAGCCGTATACTGGAGCGTATTAACCTGTTCGTACCGAATGGGTACGTCAGCAGGCGTCGGAAGCCACAACTGCTACAAGTACCGACCGCACGCACCAGACTACAGCAGGAGACATGAGCACTCCGCACTCTCAATGCCGTGCTTCTCAAAGTTGACGTTTTTACGTGTGCCTTGAATGAATTCACCGTTAATACACTAAGAACGAGGGTGGATTGAAAACTAATCGGCCTAACCAAGAAAATAAATACATAATAAATGAAATATATTTTTATTTTTCAACGTAATCACCATCAAGTTCAATGCACTTTTGCCATCTTCCCTTCCAAGCATTTAGCCCGTGGTCAAAAATGATTCTTCTTTAGAGTCAAAATATGCGTCTACTGCTGCTTTGACCTCGTCATTTGTCAAAATCATTGACCTCCGAAGTGGTTTTTTAGGTTAGGGAACAGAAAAAAGTCTGACGGTGCCAGATCAGGTGAATAAGGTGGATGCGGTGACAGTTCAAAGCCACAGTTGTGAATTTCTGCCATTGATTAGACAGACGTGTGAACACGAGCGTTATCTTGATGAAACAGGACTTTTCTTCTGATCATTCCTGGACGTTTTTCTTTTATTTCCTCTCGTAAACGACGTAGTAAGGTGCAGTAATAATCAGAGTTTATAGTCTGACCCCTTTCAAGATAATCAACCATAATCACACCCTTCGAGTCCCAGAATACTGAAGCCATCACCTTACTTGCTGACAAAATCGACTTAGCCTTTTTGGGGGGTGGTGAACCAGGTCTTTTCCACTGTTTTGATTGTTGTTTTGTTTCCGGTGTACAGTAATGAACCCATGTTTCGTCCATAGTAACAAAACGATTCAAAAAATCACATTCATCAGCTTCAAATAACTCCAAACAGTCGCGTGCTCCAAATAGTCAATCGCATCCTTTTTTGCTCAACTGAAAGGAGTCGCGGAACCCACCTCGCAGACACCTTGTGGAAACCCAACACGTTGACTATTGTGTTTTGAGTACGTTCATAAGAGATGCCTATAATCTCGGCTATCTCTCTAATTTTCAATCTGCGGTCTTCCATAATTAAGTCGAGTATTTTTTTAACATTTTCGTCAGTAGTGGACGTCGAAGGCCTTCCAGAGCGGGGTTCGTCTTTCACACTCTCTCTACCAACGCTTGAATTCTGCTATCCTATATCGCTATGCTATCCTATAATTTGGGTAGATTTGATTTTTAGAACTAAATGGATCAGTGTTAGGCCGACTACTTTTTAATCCATTTAGTTTATTTTTAGTTTATGCCTACTGTATTGTATTAGGACTTACCCTGTAATGATAGATGTAGAAGTGAAAAATAAATAAATAAAAAAAGAAGCAAACTTTGTATTGATACCCGACTACCAAGGAAGGGTTATGTTTTTGTGCGAATCTTGTATGTGTGTAACATGCTTTATTACCTCATATCTGGAAGATGCACGGATTTATAATCCTTGTGGGAGCCTTAAATTTTTATTTTATTATATTTTGTTGTTATAGTGGCAACAGAAATACATAAATTTCAATAATATATGAAACTTAACTGTCTAACTGTCAGGGTTTATGAGATTATAGCCTGGTGACATACTTTTACCATTACGCGACTCTAAAGACTATTTTCTTTAAATCCATGCTAACACAAAACACTTGTACACCGTTTCACGTATCACATATATTCACGTATTGTGCGGTGCGATGCGAGCGCTTAGGCGGGCGTTCGGCAGCCCTCTACCAGTTTGTACTGTCGACGGTACGCCGAGCGGTAGGTATATAGCGCGCGGCCTTGAGCGAGTGACGGAGGCCTGATTGAGGTCAGCTTACTAGTCTAACTGCGATGTGGTTGAACTTCGATATTTTCAGTAAAGCGACTGCCATCTGACTTCACAGCCTATACGCGATATCGAAGCTCTGTAGTAAGACCAGTCGGATTTTGTTTAAAGGCTCCAAATACCGGTAACGACTGCCATAGACGTTCGTAACGTATGACAAACGGGATCGAGTGACGGCTTAACGTGCTCTCCGAGGCACGGAGGGGTCTCGATATGTCTTAATGCTGTTAGTATTGTATAATAAATATTCTTCGTAAATATGGCAAGGTAAATATTAAGAATTGAACCGTACTTGACAGAAGTGCACCCTGTTTCTCTTTGTCCATATAATATCTATATTTTTATTATTACAATGTCCTGTTATTAGCTCTTATTGACCGAGCGAGCGTAGCGTCTACATTTCGAAATTGGACAATTTTGCTTTCGTCCGTGTCTGTCTGTATGTGTGTTCCGGGCTAGCCGCTACAGCTTTTATCCGATCTTTACGAAACTTGCCATACATTTTTTTTGTGAGCTTTTTTGGATTGGGAGGAAAATGGGGTAAATAAGGTCTAATTTTTTTTTTGTGATCGATCTATAATTTTATTATCCAATTATTATAATGTATTTGTTGTTTATTTTTGATTATTTTCTTTTATTGCATATTATGTTTAATGTTTTAGTCGGATTGTTGATTGATGATTGTAATATATTTTTTGTGGTGTAGTCAAATTCTTTTGCATGGAATAAATAAAGCTTTATTATTATTATAAAACAAATCCCTGAGAATATGTTTTGTAAAGGGTACACAGTGAAAAGGGCAACATAACTAAATATGGGTCTAAATATGGGACTAAATATGATATGTTTAATGTTTTTACGGGCTAGCGGCCGGGATACGGGCACGAGATATCGATACCACACGAGCGGAACCACTTTATAATAAATTGTAGGATTAACATAGCAGTCTATAGAACTCATTTTGTCAAGCTGTTGACAATTGTCAAGGAGACCCGTATTTAGTTATGTTGCCCTTTTCACTGTGTACCCTTTACAAAACATATCCTCAGGGATTTGTATATGAATATGGACCTATGTGAGCCGAGTAACGTTTCTTGAATGTTAAGAGCCTAAATTACTGTATTTATTTGTTTGTTTCGAGATATCGTTTAAATGGTTTAGATATATTATTGTAGTTTTAGGCGAATCTTAAAGCTAAGATCGGAATCATTAAGATTTATGCACAAGATATAGGTTTTGGTATTATTTTATCCACATAATACTGTCACAGTCTCATATCAGTATCAGTATCATAGGTTTACTTTATTTATTTTTATTTATTTATTCTATTTATGTGTTATTTTATTTTTGTGGCGTTCGTTGGGGGGCGTCTAATACCCAGCAGAGGGCGTCAACTGCTGGGTATACCGCAGGTAACAGATGTAATGATGATGATTGTGATTATTGGATTTTAAGAAGACTATCAGCTAAATACATGGACGTAACATAAACATTGAGCGATTAATAAGTTTAAAATTATGACAAAAGAACAATATAACATAAAACATAAGCAGGCCTATGTCACTCGCCTAACAATCGCAAAAAAATGTGACGTCAGTGACAACTTGAAGTTGTAAGTCAGTAAGGGTTGTCTCTTGTTTGTGATACGACATTGACCATAGAGTTGAAATTGTGGCATTAACGTCATAATTATTGGTCAAACTATGCTGGTACTTTACTGACAACCCTAACGTTCGAATTATGTTCTATGTAAACAAAAGAATGTGCTTTAATTAACGTCGGAGTGCAAGTTCTGTACGTAAGTACTATTCCCTATTCTGTGACTAAAATATTGACATAATTTAAGACCTGCGGAGATAGCAATAGACATTCGTCCCATTTCGGTAATTTGAAGTCGGTTGTTGTGTCAAGTTTTGACGTGTATTTTATTTCCTCATAATCTTTATATATATAATTCAACTGTACGCGTGTATGTCACTGAACTCCTCCTAAACAACTGCACCGATATTGATGAAATTTTTTGTGTGTGTTCAAGGGGATTCGACAATGGTTTAGATTCACAATTTGGTTCTTTTTTTTTTTTTTGCAGGACAACGTCTGTCGGGTCCGCTAGTATAATATAAAGTAAGAGAAAACTAGAAAAAAAATGGAGTCACAGAATGTGTCGCAGAACCAGGTGGAGCTGCACAAGTTAATTTTAGTAGAATCACTTCATAATCACAAGATATTGTACAAACAAAGTCGCTTCCGTCTGTATGTATGCTTAGATCTTTAAAACTACGCAACGGATATTGATGCGGCTTTCACCAATGGATAGAGTGGTTTTTCGAGGAATGTTTTTTGTAAGTATATAATTTGTCAAGCGGGCGAAGCCGCGAGCGTTCGCTAGTAATAGGATAACTAAGTTCTGAAAATCCGAACTTAGCCCGTGGAAGTTCAAATTACGTGTACGGTGTAATTAAATAAAAAAATAAATATTATTGGACATTCTCACACAACGTCATCTAGCCCAAACTAAGCTACAAGCTTGTGATATGGGATCTAGACAACTGATAAACATACTTATATAATTCTAAATACATACATAACATACATAGAAAACATCCAAACTCTGAAAAAACATTTGTGGAGCACACAATTATTTAATTCGACCCGGGTATCGAACTCGAGTCTCTGGAGTCGAAAGCCGATGCACTACCGACCACACCACCGAAGCAGTCGAATTAGATTTACGGTCTAAGTATTGTAACAATAAGTAGATATATCTGTTTACTATCTGTTGTACCTAAATTATTTTTATTTGTAAGAATTGTAAAACAGCTTTTAAATCAGAGTAGGGTAAAATTGCAACCACCTAATAAGAAAGTTTACTTAATCACCTATCAATCGAGGTAAGTTTCGAGCATTTTGGAAATCAACTTTGGAAATAATAACAGTTTAAAAAAATCACCTCACCGTACACATTAATAGCAAAATATATTGAGGTGACTCAGGTGTTGCTGTTGGTTTGTAATTACATACTCACACTTTGCCAGTATTTTTTTTGGTTCGATTACGGACAAGGCTATGGCCGTCAACGGGCACCTTATAGGTACTAAGAAAAATCCAAGTCGTTATTCCAAACCTAAATTCCAACAGACAGGACTTACTAAAATCTTACTAAAATCTTATTACTTATCTTAAATCTTTGTAGTTAGTTTTTCTGTTAAAATAATTGCAGAGCACCGCAAACTCTATTCACCAACTTAAGGTTGAGTAGGCGGCTTATTTTTTTTACACTGAAACTTAATTGTACTCGTATAAAAGAAAATGAAATTTTATTGTTATAAATGTTCTCTAGTATTAATTTGGTTGAATAGTAATGGCAATAGGCTTGCCTCATATTACGTGGGACCAACATTTTTTTTTATATAAATAAATCTTTTTGGACATTCCGACGTCATGTAGCCCAAATTAAGCTCACATAAGCTTGTGCTATGGGATCTAGACGACTGATAAACATACTTATGCACTTCTAAATACATACATATTATACACAGAAAATACCCAAACTTCGAAACAAACATTTGTGGATCACACAAATAATTTGATTCGAGCCGGAATCAAACCTGGGAACTCAGAGACGGCAGTCGCATACTCATACCACTGCGCCACAGAGGCAGTCAATTACTGGCATATTGTGGATGTAATACACCTCTACCTCCTTGGGGATAGAGGCGTGAAGTATGTCTGTCTTGATTTATTAGTACCTACAGAGGTCTTTGAGGTCATCAGAAAATTTAATACTGGAGATTCTTTGGATTTTTCGCAAACCACTCTTTCTCTCATCTTTGTATTTTTTCCCTACCTTTCTTTTATCTATTACTTAAGTTATTTATATATTGTACACTACCCACATTATGTCGTATATATCTCTTTCCATCCAAAGGTTGCCTGGAAGAGATCGCTTATTAGCGATAAGGCCACCCTTTGTACATTCGTTTTAAGGCATGTAATGTTATACGATACTATTTATTGCTTGTGTACGATGTACAATAAAGAGTATTTATCTTATATTATCTTATATTTTATCGTATAATCACTCGGAAAAGAGATAAGAAATTATCATCAAAAACTGTAATAAGCCGCCATTTTTCACAAATCACAAAGAGCAAACTGTATAAAATCTCAATTTTTTCAAAACTCACCGAAAATTTGTAGTTAACTCCCTAATTTTCGGAAAAAATGACTCGACTATACTCATTAATTTCAGATAGGTACTAACTATTTAACTTTTGCGGTTCAATGAGTGTTAAATGAAAGGCTAGCAAACACAATGAAATAATAAGGTAATTTTAAATTTTAATCGAAATCTATGGCAAAAATAATTGAAATTTTATATAATAAATTAGTATAATTAATTATGAATTTGGGTCTAATTTGCTTCAATGAGAAATGTTAATGATTTGTTAGCATTTTATCGAAAGAACAATAGACCTTTATAATATTGTTTCATTATTCGGGATCAAGTGTTTAAGTTGGTGGTGTAGACAGGGGGGTTATTTAATTACCCGTATAATTGGTGGGAAATTACGGTAACAGAGAACTTGAGATGTGGTTGAGAATTGATGATTGATGAATGACTGCTATTTCTATATTTTTTTTTACTTCTTCTTTTTTTTAAAACGTGGGACCATCGATATTCATCGATGATTTCGCCAATGTCAAGGGTAATGCTTGATATTTCCCATACAGTAGAACTAGTTACTCTGAACTAGTTCGCGGTGCGGGACAAGGAAACGTTGTTCGGTATTGCAATTGAGCGTTTTGAGGCTTTTGCACAGCGCCAGAGGTAACCTTTTCTCTCTTTTCTCCTTTGGCTTATGATGTTTTTTTTAAATTTTTTTTTAACTAAATGTTTCAATGCATTAATTATTTTTTTAGTTTTCAACCACTACCTAAGTATTGATATTAATTTATTATTTACAGAAACAAAAAAATAAGTAGGTACTTAAATTTTACAGAGGTTCGTGTAAAAAATACTCAATTGCTGACTGGAAAGCTTTATTAGTCGATACATAAAAATAAAGATAAATGTGTCCCAAAATTTAATGACAAGCCGGTACTGGTATGGTTAAAAAAAATCTGCTTATTTTTCAAAGATAGAGAACTGTTCAAAAAAATAATGTATTTTTTTTGTACTGATACATCATAACTATTAGTCGCAGTTTCTAATATGTATGACAAACCATTCGTAGTTATGAATACGAAAATAAATTAAATAGTTTGTGATATGTTATTTATTATTTAATAAGTATTTTTCCTGAAAAAGGTAAGTAATTAAGTACCTTGTTGAATTTATTAAGTTAAAAAAATTATTAACATAAATTTATTTAAACAGAAATAGTATTCATATAATATGTATTAATTTCTGAATATTTTTTAAATAAATACTTGTCTTAAGCCTTAAGTATAAAACTTACCTGTTAGACGTCAAAGTTCTAAGGATCGTCGCACACACAAACTTTAAGCGTCCTGCGGCGTGCTTCACGCTCGTCCGCGACAGACTGTGCTTAGTGTAGGCTTGCCGAGCTTTTATAATCACCGGCAATGGGCGTAGGGCGGGCGGGCGTTACTATATCTATGCTATCGCATGAAATTGAATGAATTAAGTTCTTTATGACACTATATTTATAAACTTGTAAATTTTAAATACCATAATCATTCTATATTTTCTGTAAACATGAAAAAAATGTGAGTTCGTAACGTTGTTCCTAAAACGTGATAAAAATATGTGGTTTACGTTGTATTTATAACATAATATTTTAATATCGCCTAACGTAGCTACGGTGACTACCATGGGTGTACTACGGTTCGTCGAAATTCGTTTCGCCGCGCTACGATTTGTGGACAAGATAATGCCTATTTCTTAATTCATCGAATAAACTGTCGTCCAAAGAATTTTCGTGACGAAAAATTTAAGATCTCAAATATTTTTTACAATATGAAACGCATAAACTAATAGTCCTGGGCTGGTCTCGAGCCAGCGACTATTGCCTTTACAGGAGGAACGCTCCACAACAAGGGTCTCAAACCGACCCTACCTACAAGTGGTGTATCTGCCGACTAAGGGACTGGCTCTAGCAAAATCAATGTAGCTGTTAAGATACACCTCCTAAAAAAGGCATATTATACTATTAAGGATTATCTAAACGATACAGAGAAATGGCAATGAGTTGCTTGCTCATCACTCGAGCTACATAGGGGCTACTCCTGTTTGAAATGTTGTTTTAATGCTGAAACTCACTTATTATTGTTAAATTATTATTATTATGATATTGTTAGGTATATACTTTGAGATTATGTGGCACCTTTAACTAGTATTTGACTTTTTTGTGAATAACAGAGATCCATAATTTTTAAGTTCACTTGGTCCACACATGGTCACGTACTGCCCTTGCCCTCTTTTTATTGTTGTTACAGAATCATTGTATTTACTGGCTAATAAAAAGAGTGGCCGTGAGTTTTTCTTGCCCGGTTCTTTCCTCACAGGCTCTACCTATTGCCTTGCGAATCTGGCGGTAAATGTAAATGTAGAAACATTTTCTTTTTTTGACGTTCATAAGTGTTACTTTGTGACCTACATGAATAAAGATATTTTGATTTTTTTGGTTTTTGAAACAGCAGCCTTCCCCGAAATGAGTGCCTCCTACCTATCGTCATCCACTGAGCGTTTTGGGGTCGACTTTCCAGTCTAACTGCGATACGGCGAAACTGCAATATTTTCCGTGGAACGACTGCCATAATGGAAGCTCCTCAACCCATGGGCGATATTGAAGTTCTGGAGTAGACTAGTCTGATTCTGGTATAGGGCACCAGTCGTTAGTTCATGCCCAGCCCAAGACTGTGGTTTTTGCAATTCAATTCAAATCTAAATCGGAACCACAGGAGGCTATTTAAAGTATTGTTGTGTTGCCTAACATTATTTGTTTTGTTGTAATAATAAATGAGAGGATTGGAATACCTACTGGTCTTTTAAAACTTAAACGGAAGAATTCATTTATAGTTAACTCAAATTAGACCGAAATTAGCAGCTCAGGGGAAATAATGCCAGTACTTAGTTTTTAAATTGGCGAGTTCGCACGCGTCATATAGTTTTCTTGTCCCCTATTCCCGTGGGAACACATTACCACAATAAAAAGTAAAAAAAAACAGCTTTTATAAATTTGATGTATGTCGGGCGTCGTAAGCTCTTGGTACCTATATGAATTTGAAATTAAATTACATAGAATAGTTCTTTATGTTCCCAAATGGAAACTAAGCACTTGTAGGCAATCTTTATTATACAAGTTGAAGTTAAAACCAATCTTGTAGAACGTGTACTTGGTACAATATTATCTAAGTTTGTTGCAAGTTATAGGGAACTAAGACAATCCTATCTGTTAGGTACCAACTCTGTCCGAACTGCGAACTTAGTCATTCTACAGTTATGTGTATCATAAGGAGTAAAGTATGACCAGTAACAGTCTTGTGGACGTCTTTGCGTTTGTCTTTTCACACAGCATTGTAGGTACTGCACGTTATTTTGCAGGATAAAGGTTGAAGTACAGTATAACGGCATAATGCTGGGTTGGAGCGGTGCGGTGCTGTGGCCGTGCAGTTATACTATGTGTCTCAACCTTAATCCTGCACAACTAACTGTTGGACACACAGGCTACTGCTTACTGCGTATTGCCAACCGAATGAAGACCGTATATAGAGATAACATAACGATAAAATACTCTCTATTTTACACAAAAAAGAGAAGCTGTAATAAAAATGTACAAAAGGTGGCCTCGTTGCTAAATAGTAGGGACCAACTTACCTATGTTTACATAGGTCGACGTAGAGGACATTATTTCAAATGTGTATAAGTATACTAGTGGTTCTGTGAAACGTAGACTTCGGGAGCTTTGTATAGAAAATTTATTTTTCAATTTTCTTTATTACTCTTTCATTTTTTATCCAATTCAAAAAATATCAATCATATGTTATTCATTGTATGCAAGGAGTGTGTGTGTAAAGTTTCATGAAAATCGGTTGATAAATACGGCCTCAAACATGATCTGACAGAACCCGTAGATGTAGAGATATAGAGGTAGGTACAGACGAAAGAAATTCTCCCCAGTCTGCAAGTTGAAACGGAGACTTCAGTCGCTTCGCTCCCTCAGTCAATAAGTATAGGATAAATGTAATATATTCTGTGTTTATTAACTGATATTAAAGTTGGGCCCAAAACTAAAGTTTTGTTATCTTATTGTGGCTGTTTTATTCGCTTTCAGTAGTTTTTATATCCGGATAAGCCCCCTTGGGAAATCGGAGAGCGGAGCACCAAGCCTATTGCTATATTATGAATGTTATATTTTAATAATTTCTTTGTCATAACTTACCTGTTTCGGAAATGAACTGCAAAACAAAGGCATGTACCTATACTTGTAATGTGGTATGGTATTGAGAAATATATTTTTGACCGAGCGAGCGAAGCGTCTATATTTCGAGATTGGACAATTTTGCTTTCGTCCGTCTTGTCAAGTGTGTTTCGGGCTAGCATCCACAGTTTTTATCCGATCTTCACTAAACTGAGCACAAGTGTTCCTTGATTTAATAAAGATTTTTCGCCGTGAGGTTTTTTGAATTGAGGGAATAATGGGGTAAATAAGGTCAAATAACGTTTTAATGTTTTTCAGGGCTAGCGGTCCCCTTTATTATACGACCTTCACGAAACTTGGCACAATATTCCTTTCTAGTAAAGGTAAACAATAAAAGTAAACAATATATTTAGTGGGGTTTTTTCATTTGGGGAGAGGGGGTTGGGGGGTGGGGGTTAAATCCCAAAAAATGACTTTAATATACCTACTAGCTTATGCATTTCTTCACACATCGCCGCATCTAGACATCACAAATTATTATTCAATTTTACCGGTACTTTCTGAGATAAGAGCGTTTCACCAAACAAACTGTTCAGCTATCAATACATATAATAAAATTGTAAGTGGTCGACGTCTGTGATCTATTCTAAGAGAAACTATTGTAGGGGGCTTTATGAACGCAATAGAACAAAAACAATGGTTTTTAGAATTTATGTCTGTTTGTCTGAATGTTTGAACACGCTAATCTCAGAAACGGCTTAACCGATTTGAATGCGATATGCGAATGATATTGTCATTTCGAACAAATACCGATGAGATTCAGAAGCAGGAAAAACTAGGTTAAAAACATTGCCATTAAATAGTAAAATGATACATGAAAGATTCAAAAAATATATTCCATCTTCTTTACATAAAAACACGGTGTTCTTTTACTGTTAAGAGCGGCCATTGTTGTTAGCAAATACTTATGTATCATTTGAAAAAATCACACGTGACATGTTTTTGTTAAACAAATTCAAAACCTTTCATGTTGAGAGACCCTACAGCACAAAATATTAAGTGCGGAACCCAACGTCATGTTTACGACGTAAAACTATAAATTATCTATGTCACAGAAAAGTAGAAAATATATCGGTCAAGTGCGAGTCGGACTCGCGCACGAAGGGTTCCGTACCACTATCAAGTTTACGTTTACTTGATATTTTCATAAGTTTTTTTTGAGAAGGCCCCAATATCTTAGGAACCCAACCCACTTCACCTACAAGCGGTGCAACTGCCGGTCAAGTGGGCGTATAATGTACCTCTAAACAGAGGTACATTATACGCCCACCCAAAGGGGTAAGCACCCCTTTGGGGAACATATAGGGGGGTATGTACTTAGGTTTCTTTTTAATTTTATTTTTCAGGCTTCCGAACCCAAAGAGTAAAACGGGAACCCTGTTACTCCGCTGTCCGTCCGTCCGTCTGTCTTGGGCTGTATCTCATGAGTTAGAAAGTTGAAATTTTCACAGATGACAGATTTCTGTTGCCACTATAACAACAAGTACTAAAAAAACAGAATTTTATAAATATTTAAGGCTAGTGGTTCCGGCAAACTTCGTTCTGCCTTTAACCTTCCCTGAACTTCTACGAATATCTTGGGGTCAAGATTGGGAAAATCGGTCCAGCCGATGCCGAGTTTTAGCGAGACAAACGAACGGCGATTCATTTTTATTTAGGTATATAGATCCCATACAACAAACGTGATCTTTTCGCCGTTTTGGTACTTCTTTGCCGGTTTTTTAAAATTCTTTTCGCTATTCATTCACTTGGTATTATTATGTTAAGGCTTCCTAACCTTGGTGTAGTGCGTCTGGTATGTTCGCTGACGCACACACGATGATTTCTTCGTAATTATGCGTAAGAAGGTGGCGCTAGTACTACGCCGAATATGGGAAGCACAAACAGCATTCTGAAGGTAAATGCAGAGAGGCTGGATGGGGCCTACCATGGGTAGGTTTATCAAGCTGCATGTTAAAACGTGACCTTGGTGAATCTACGTGTGGAACTATCTATCAAATCAAATCAAATCAATATACTTTGTCGTACACCAATACAAATAAAATAAAAAGATACAGCCTTATCACCAAGGGTGATCTCTTACAGGCAACCTTAGGATGGACATAAGTAGATAGGAGTAAAATGAAAAAAGCGAATAGCTATTGGAGTAGGATTAAAGAAAAATATATACCTACATAAAATTACACTTAAACACTATGTATATTGAAATAAATATAGACAAATGCATATCATTGTTGGGAATAAATGTAAACACAAGAAATTGTTGAAAGTGGATAGGAGCCCAGGTAATGTTCCTTTACCATTCTTTTTTTTTTTAGTTCCGCGTAGGTTGTAAGGAAATTTTGCTATTACACTATGAGCCCTGTAGCTTGAAAATAAATGGTTTTTTTTTTCTTTTCTAGTTGACCGTCTGTCACCAGGTGCACCACGTGCATGTAAGGATGATTTGGGCCCTGGAAATGCCAAAAGGGCCTTTTAACACTTAAACTTATTGTCATTTAAAATAAGTTGACATTCAGAATAATATTTCAATATTTTTTCGTGTGTTTCAAACCGTTATTAATTTGTGAACAACAACAATAAACGAAAGAAAATGTATTAGATTTGACTGTGTTAAAATACCTAAACAACGAACTAAGTAAATAAATCATTGAGTTTGAGGTATAAAGTTTTATTTTTTTATATCATAATCAGTAAATATAAAACAAATCGATTCCGTCCCTATGTTTGATTAGACATTTAAAACTACACAACGGATTTTGATGCAGTTTTCACCAATGGATAGGGTGGTTCTTAAGGAAGGTTTTTATGTAAAATTTGTCAAGCGGGCCAAGCCGCGTGCCGTCCGTTAGTTAGGTATACATCGATGAAATAAATATCTACCAATTCGTAAATAAATGAATAAAATGTAGTAGGTACACACAAGAAAAAAAAACTAACGTAATAGAATTCGTAAAAGGAATTTATTTAATCCCAGACAGCAGAGATAGAAGGTAAGTACAGTTTGCGAGGCGTAAGCAGAGCTTTGCATTTGTGTGAGTGACCACGAAAAGTAGAGTAAAACTCTTTTTGTAGCTGTGTGTACAACACATGTGTGTGTTAAAGAGGTCACATATACGTTCACGTACACTGCACTCACACAAATGCAAAGCTCTGCT